>CM023457.1:89853184-90024538 GCA_013339765.2 Haemaphysalis longicornis | reverse complement strand
CAAAGTGCCGTACAGGTGCTTGGGGGAAAACTTGGTAGCCTTGGGAATGGGCTTTTTGCCCCAGTTGTGCTGGCCTCACCCCCCACAGTGACAGAAACAAGGACTTGCATGGCACCTGAAGGGTCACCTATGAGCTACCAGCACGCATTCATTCCACATTACGCCGTGGTCATCTCGCGAGAACGCAGAGGCTGGACAACGTCGTGTTTACTAAACCGCGGCATGCAGGGGTGCGCGAATGCTTCCCTTTGTTCCATTTATATCCACAGTTTTCTATACTGCACGCGCTATAAATCGGCGAAGTATTTTAATTGACTGTGGACATAAAAAAAGCACTCAAGCTGCTGCGCGGTGGACTGATGCAACTCTGGCCGTTTTCTTTTTTATTTTTTTAATAAAACTTGAAAATTGCCTCAGCTACCTACAGCAATGGTCACTATCATTACGACGGAGGCATGCATGCAGCATGTGACAAACTAGAGGGGTGAGTGTGTATTTTAGTCGCAAAATATTCGACAGGAAATGCATCGTGGCTGAAATGACAATGGGCAACAAGTTAACTTGACGTAACAACAAACCTTTCATCCCGGAAAATCGGGAACCAAGTGCAAAAGCTCGAGTTTTCCACCGTTAGATCATCATAAAACAGTGTACGCCACTTCTGCAACGACACGCAGCTAAATGCAACGGACCGTGCGCGCCCGCCACAGAGGAAATTGTCAACCGCGCCGTGACGGCGTAGTGCGGCAAGAAATGTTTGTTTTCAGCACTAGGTAAGATAAAGGCTCGTGTAGAGGCTAAGCGGTACCATTTAACAATGAAATGAAGTGGGCGCAGAGCCACAGGGACGATTGAAGAAACAGCCTAATTTTTGCAACGTGGTACTGTTGTCCCGGTCGAGCGCCGCTGTCAGTCGCATGAATAGGTGGCGCACGCTCATGCTTCATTTAGAATACAAAGGCTGGAGCACAGAACTCCAACGCAGCTGTATTTTTCATCCAGACAGCGTCTACGGAATCCCGCGCTTAGCGAACCAACGACAAATATTCGCTCCCAGCGCACCGCGCCCAGCGTGTCACAAAGGTTGCTCGCGCCGTCATAGTTCGCGTCAGAAAGTTGGTTCAAGAGCGTGGAACTTCACGTACCTTTTCTCCATTTGGACCGTTATTTCCGCATTGCGTGCACTGCCGCACGAAGCAATGCTCCGGCATTGTAGTCCATCACCAAGAGCGGTCAATGCCCGCTTTCGGTTTTGCTAATTGGTTTCGGTTTCAAACGACCGTACCAAAATGGCGGACCTAGTTACCGGAGTCGACGTGAGATGGCGGGTCACATTTTGCATAGGGTCTATTGGGTCTGCACATTCACCGGTCTACGCATTCCAGAGGAGTGACGTCATACCCGCGGCAGACGCAGTGGCGCCGGCTCGTGCCTAGCTGTGCGCCTCCATTGCGCAGTAGCCAAGTCTGACGCTGCGCCGGAGCCGCTTGATAGCCGTTTAGCGTGGCTCCTGGAGAGCCGTGCTGCGTATGCGCGAGGAGCAGTGAGTGGACTGGATTGGACTGGACTGGATTGGATTAGATTGGAATTGGAAATCGTTTTAGCAGCAGTAAGCATGATAATCAGCTTATCCTAGATAACCACAAAACCTAAGAATAACCAGCTGAACGTTAGCTCGCGCTACGTATGTCCTGGCATAACCGAGCTAAGGCACTGCTAGTTTTTTTTTTTTTGGTTTGGAGCCATGTCTTTTATATTCATGCCAAGTCCCGGGAGTGGGGGAGGGGGGGGGGGGGGAGGGCGGAGCCTTTTTTTTTGACAAGAGACCTCATCCGCTCCCTCCACCTTCCGCTCCTTACCCACTTCCCTTTCTTTAGCCTGTGAACACACAGCACGTACGAAGCAAGAAGCACACTGCGACTGATCTGCAACTTTTTATTGCACGAGCACTTCCAAGCGGCCAGACAAGATCAGCGTGAAAGTTCAACAGAAAGTCAAGACGAGGTTTTTATTCTTACAAAGTTCTTAGTACCGACGTAATGTTTGCGTCATCAATAAATGGGGCATTTCTGTCTCTG
Source organism: Haemaphysalis longicornis (assembly GCA_013339765.2). Lineage (NCBI taxonomy): Eukaryota > Metazoa > Arthropoda > Arachnida > Ixodida > Ixodidae > Haemaphysalis > Haemaphysalis longicornis. The sequence continues at coordinate 90,022,460 of CM023457.1, read as the reverse complement.
CTGTGAGCGGACCGCAACAGCCCAAGTGTACTTCAGAGCGTTCAAGTGCTCCAAGCTTCTCGGCGTAACTCGGCTCGCACGAAAAACAAAACAAAAAAAAGAACTTACTGGGGCATGTCGGCCGTCTTCTACGAGTGCTGAATACCCGATAACGTGATCGCCTTTTACGCTTCAAAGAGAAGCCCTAGTGCCATGTGAGTTTGTACTGCACGCAAGAAACAAAAGAAAAAATTCCCCGCATTTCCCCGAGGGGAAGAATGTGAAAGTGCGAATGCACGAGTTGAATTTGCGCGGTTCGGTAATGTTCGCGAAAGAGAGATCACACACACACACACAACTACAAAGAAAGAAAGGTGCATTTATTCACAGACACCTATTTGTGTTGTCGTTGTACTTGATTGCTAGAGCGGATCTCAGCTTTGAAATTTCGTGTCAGTACTCCTTTAAGCAGGTGCATTAGCCCTTCTCACGCCCGATTCTTGGCCAATCCCCCAGGTGGGTATGTGCCATGTCAGCGGCCAGGCAGCGCGCGCCCATCTCCCCCCGTTGCCAAGGAAGACGAGGAGATTCCTGGCCAATCCCCCACGTGGGTATGTGCCATGTCAGCGGCCAGGCTGCGCGCGCCCATCTCCACGTGCGCGGACATCGCCGGTGGACGCAGGTTCAGGGTCGCTTAAGAAGTGCATTGCACTTAAAACTATTTCCTTTCGCGCTAGGCCGCACAGCTGTAGTTGCACGCTGATTATACAAATAAATTCATAATAATCTACATCCGCTACAGGGTTCCCTAACACAACCATAGGGCCTCCAGCGTCAAGGTTATAGCGCATACTCTAAGCGAGGAGGAGGAAAAATTCAACTGAAGAGCTGGGCAGGTGGGTGGGGTCCTTAGTCCAGGACTCCGTTGGTTCTACCTGCCGTCTTCACCCTTAAGTCAGAGCTGGCAAGTTCACTCTCCCACTGCTCGTAGGCATGACTGGGAATTGGTTTCTAGCCTGGGTCATTCTGGCACTACCAGACCATGTGATATAGAGTAGCGCGTTGGCCGCAGTAATTGCTCAGGGGGGTATACAGATTGGGGTGTATTGCATGTAGTCTCGTGGGGTGTGGGAAGGTGTTTGTTTGAAGACGGCGGAAGGCCACTTTTTTTTCTTTGGACAGACAGTCAGCTCCTGGCGGGTAAGTGCGTCGGGATAGCCTGTAGTGTTGCGTTATGCCGCTGAAATTAGTGAGAGGGCGATCTGCCCGGTCGTCATCCTCCAGCGGTGCCCGGTTTGCAAGACCTCGAAGCAGGCCTCTTTCGTGGCCTGAATCGTCTTTATGGACACGGCCGGCCTTTCAACAACAGGTTTCAGTCAACCGATACAACTTGAAAAAAAAAAAAAAAAAAAACTAAAATGGATTTCTATATTTACGCAATTTCGACGAAAACGCCCGCTCAGCGCAACGCATGCCCTCCCATAAAATTTTGCGAGCGACTTGGGCGTTGCGTGCAGCTGCAGACCACGTGCAAACCGCCGGAGTCCCTCGGCCATTGTCTCTCCGAGCGGTGTACTGCGACTCAGGCTTGATGTATACGGGGCCGGATACGCTCGTGGTTCAACGTTTCCCCCGTGCGTATGTTCTTCGAATACAGGTGTTCCAAACTGCTCCCGACTACGTTTTGTTGCCCAGCTGAGATTACTCGGCTTCAAGCGATGAGAAGGACAGACCGTTAGACCGTGCTAGTCGGGACGAACACGCTGTCTGGAGCGGACAGTTCTTAAACGACTGGGTAGTTGTATAAATCGGCAAGTGTACGTCCATCGTCGAACCGTACTTCCGTCTCTCTTTTCTCCTACCCTCGTTTGTAAGGGCACGACCACCAAGAACCAGGAATGGACATATGCCACCATGTGAGTGCAACTTGGCTGTTTCTCGTTCACTTGCGCTGGTTTTTCAGGCCTTTCTGTGAAAGGGGTCGATGCGGGTTAACGTTTTCGTCGTTGCGAAAAATAATTTGCTCCGGCTGAACGCGCCCATGCACGAGTAATTCAAGGCGAATCCTTAAAGCGAAAGACCTAACTTCGCCATTCTGCGAAAAACCGCCGTTGTTGTTGTTGTTGTTAGCTGCTGTCCGGTCAAGAAAATGACAGCCGGTGTTAAGAGTAAAAAAAAGTTGATGTATTTCATCTGCTATCGCAAAACCCAAGCATCCATACTTTTTTAAATAAAGGAACACTGCAAATATTGCTTATGCATTGATTTTCTGCCTTATATTTGCGTAATGTCTTGTTTCTTGTTCAACATGTTGACAAGTATGAACACTGACACCGGACTTAGACGTTTAGATTGCCTGTGGGTATATAAGTATATTGCGCAGCTTCCGTTTCGCTTTGACCGGGTGGCTGAATCGAGTAACATACAGACAGACAGGCAGACAGACATGCAGACAGACCGAAATGTCTGTTTAAGGAGCCCAAGAAAGACTATCATCTTTAAAAAACACATGCCTAATTCAATGGCATTTTAACTCGAGTCTTCAGCACAACCGCCCAGCGCTCTACCAACTGTGCTATCTCGGCACGTTGCCTACATGCCTCCCGAAAAACAAATGCGCCGTTGCTGCTCCTTTTCTACGCGGGACATGCCCACTTGGCTGTCCCAGGAATCTGGAAGCTTTGAGGGGCCTAACGTTCCCGCTTCACAAAACTATGGGTTTGAAATATGAACGTTGTGCCGCCTGACACCTGACCGTGACTCCAGGTGTGTAGAAGAAACGAAGCAGGTGGTCGAAGTAATTTGTGCAAAAAAAGCAAGAAAAAGACTGGAAACACGATGCAGCAGTGAAGGAGTTGTTAATCAGCGTCGCCAGACTTGAGCTTTCAAAGCACGTAAGCGGCCTAAGGTGCCCCGAGTAATGTTTTCTTGATCGTTGCCAATGATAATTTGCACCGGTTTATGGGGTTACGAGCAAAGCACGGCGAATTTCTTTCCCTGGCTTCAATTTAGTTTTGGTGGTCTGTTTCGCGGTATCCTTGTGCAAGTGCGGCGCAATAAACAGGACAATAAGGAAGAAAGCACAGGACGTGCGCTGTCCTGTTTTCTTCCTCATTGCCGTGCTTATTCAGTGCTTAAACAATCAATCTGTACCAACGTGTCAACGTGCCACTTCTACTTCGCGGGCTTACTCGCCATTTCCGTGGTTCAATACTTACACCGAAGATTTGCTCGAGAGATTCTTATATTTTTCGTTTAGGATGCGCACTCAAAGGGCCAATGCAGACAAATTACAAGTTTGTTAATTTCAAAGAACTAATGTCTGGTTACTCACTCAGAGCCATTCGAGCCATGAAAGGCGTGTTTTAACTGAAAAAAAAAAAAAAAAAACGGAAGAAACTTCGAAAGAACTTTCAAATTTCGCGCCACAGTGACGTGTGGTGGGAGGAGTGACGTAATAAGGGCCAGAACTAAAGCGGTGTTTTTTGTAACTGCACTTTAGCACTCAAGTGACGCCATTAAACGGAACTAGAGGCCCCATCTACGATTGACCAGTCATATTTCCTGGCGGTGGCTTAGGGGAGCGGCCGCCAATTGCGTAAACAAGTTTCTGTGACGTCATAAAGAAACCGCCAAATAAGGGGGTGGTTGGTCACCACTGCTTGTTAGGTTTTATTTAATATCTCGATTATGTAGTTAAAGTTTGCGACAAAATTTGTCTCATTGCTATCGAAACAAAACGATGGGGCTCTTCGATTTGCAGTCTCGGACTGACCGCGGATAGTCCGCGGGTAGTCCGAGGATTCCCCGAAGCCATAGGGATATATGGGAAAGCCGAATGCCGGACGGCTTCTCGGGGAGTCCGCGGTGAGTCCGAGACTGTAAATCGAAGAGCTCCAATGTTTTTAATGAACCAAACTTGTACAATATAGCCCACTTATAAAGAACCCGGTTTTAACGAAATCCCGGCTATAGCGAACCAACCTTCATTTCCGGTTACCATTTGTATAGATAGAATTTGTGTACATATATAGCGAAAAACGGATATGACGAAATGATTCCCGTTTCCCGATGTGTACCGTATAGGCGGCCTGGACTGCATTTTGCCTTCGTGGCAACTTGATGTTCGGCTGCATCTCCCCCCGTCTCCGTTGCCATTCTCCTCCACTCCTAACGTCAGAAACGTAGTGTGGTACAACAAGTCAACGGTACATCATATTAGTTGAGGATTCGCAGCGTCGCCGATGCCACAACAGTACAACACTGTTACCGTGTAACTTCAAGATACAAGTACATTCCCCTCTGCAATGAGCTCCAGCGACGGTACTGAATCAATTCACGTTCCTCTTATGGGAAAACACACTCCATCATTGTAATCGACAAAGAGAAAACACGGCGCAGCTGCGCTGCCCCCTCGAAGAGATTGAGATACGGCCAGACTGCGATGATCGATGCTGTGACGTATATTGTGCGAATTATTAATAACGTGTCACCGAGAAGTTCACTGGCCACCTGTCCCTTTGTCCCGCACAGTCCACCGCCATACATCAGATGACGCATTTGCAAAAGCCTGAACACGCGTTCATATCAGGTGTTCACCAACCAGGTTTGCAGTGGGTGTTTTTAACCGGATGCCTGTATACGTTCGACGTACCCGTTAGATGTCGAGAACAAAGCACATCGCGATCCTGCGGGGAACGTAAACACGTGTATCCCACGCGAGATTGGCTCATACAGGCGCGGTAACTGCTTCGAACAGCGGGCGGGAATCCCACAATATGTACGACTTCACTGTGTACTACGTAAATCTGAAAAGTAATGAAACCCGGCTTCATGTTAGAGTCCTCTTAATGGCTTACAGTCGTATAAGTTGTTTCGGGATAGTGTCGATAAAACAACATTTACGGCCGTTTTCTGTGACCATACCTTTCCCGTAGCCGGCCATGCCTTGACCGAAGACAGAAATTCTGTAACGTACCCGTCGCGGTAGCTCAGTGGCTAAGATGTTGTACTGCTGAGCACGAGGAAGGGGGTTCGATTCTCGGCTGCGGCAGTCGCTTTTCTGACGGAGGCGAAAAGCAAAAACGCCCGTGTGTACGAGATTTCGGCGCACGTGAAGGTCCCCAGGTGGTCAAAATTAAACCGGAGCCCTGCCCTCCACCACACCGCGCCTCATCGCCTGTGTTGCGTCGGCGCGTTAAACCCTACAATCAATCAATCAATCAATCATCAATCAATCAATCAATCAATCAATCAATCAATCAATCAATCAATCAATCAATCAATCAATCAATCATCAATCAATCAATCAATCAATCAATCATCATCAATCAATCTGTAACGTTTACAGCTTTACTGTGAAATACTAATGGCACTAATTGATGGCACGTCAAATGACACTCAGCGTAATGGCCGAGTCGTCATAGCGGTTAATTTCCGGATGATTTTTTCTCAAGATACATATGCACGTTAGATTGATAGCTACGGAGCAGTCGGGAGAAACTGAAGACGAACATTTTATCGGGTCGACGCTACGCGTATGCGGACGGACGTCGACCACTGCCCATGGGTATAGCTGTATACAGTTTCGCTGTAAAATGCATTGATTTGGAAGGGGGAAACCTGGAAGGGTGAGAACGTGGCGCTTGATTTGATCAGTGGAAGTACCCAGCTCGGTGTCTATATTAGTTTATCGATTATAGGCTGCTCGCATGAACTAGCTTCAAAACTTGAGACTCCCCCTTTCCCTTCGAGCTACTCCTATTTCTCCCCCTCGCCTACCGGCTTTCCTTTACCGACTAAAGAATTGACGACATCTCTGAGAATGCGTAGATTTTATGGCATATATGTTGAGAGAGATATCGGGCCTTAACACAGTCGTCCCGCATTCTGGGAAATATTCTGCAAAGGGGCCATGAAGACAAAATGCAAGTTTGGTTCACTCAAAAGATTGCTTCGTTACAGTCATGCTGACACCATTTCTAACGTAAACTTCGCTGAAATGAGCTGTATAATTAGGAAAAAAGGGGATGGCCATGAGACCTACTAGCTCGATTCCCGCAACAGAACCTATGATGTCATACCAGCAGCTCTGCGATTGGCGGAAGCCGGGAAAAGCAAACGCAAATAGGCAGAACTATAAAGACTGAGCTTGCCTTTTATATTAAGAACGAGCCATGAAGCGACCGCCGTTGCGCTTATGCGGCTCCTCGTCTTTCCTCTCTCCTAACGGGGGGAGAGGGCGCGCGCTTTCCTCCTCTCGCTCAGTGCTGCGGGTGTTGGCGCCTCCTCACATTGATGGATTGACTTGAGAAGGGCTTTATATACTTCTTCAAGTAAGAATGGCTCCACAAGCTTAAACAGTAACCGACAAACAGGCACGCGATCCCGCCTGTCCTCGAGCCGTGCCGCCCGCCGGCCGGGCTCCGCCGCCGATGCGCCCGCCCGGAGTTAGAAATACTTTATCGAAAGAACTGCGGGGCCACGTAGACCTTCGCTCTCATACGTACCGATGTGTACTGCTGTTTCCAACTCTCGGTACAGTGCGCGCACTATTCCAAACCTCGCTTCGTTTAGATGCACAGCTGGTCGACTGCGGGGCTATGGCACACCCTCAACGGTTGTCCAGACGACACTGGCCGAAAAAAAGCGATTGACGCAACAACACAATAGGTCTGTGACATCTTCTTTTTAACGGCAACCGTCTTACCATTCTTTTTATATACGTGACCATATTAGGAAAGAACACGTGTCGAGCGCTGTTGGTAGCACCATGCACACACGCGGGGCTTTTGTCACGAAAATTGACGAAGCAACGGTTTTTCCATATTTGTCAGCGAGCACCATGAACATTTTCTCCAAAACAAGCCAGGTTTAAATACGGTCACAAACAAACCAAAGGCAGAAAATGGCTTGACGCGGGTATGATAGCGCCATCTAGGTTGACTAACAGTAAGCAAGTCTCCGCTCCACACCAAGTTTAGCTGAAAGACCTGTTCTTATAATGTCATTGCAAACGTCGTTCAAACACACGTTTTTTGGCGCGAGAATCAAATTGTAGCTTAAATTGATTAATTTCTCAGTGAATAAGCATCGTTTGCTTCCGGACAAGCGCTGTGGACACTATAGAACACAAATTCTTTTGGTTAAAACAAACTTTTAAATTTGTCTGCATGGCCCTGACTACATCTTCAACGCACCCTACACTCCTGAGACCCTTCGGTTGCAAATGGTGCTTCTCACCTTACCCTCTACCAAGGCACCCATGATGCCAAGTCTATATAAAAACAGACCTCCGCCATCTCGTTTGAAATTGCTCAAATACCAACCAATATTGAACCTCCATCTTATCCAAAATACACTTCATTGGCCGAAACCTGTCGCATTCTATAGGACTTTTGTCCATCAAGAGTGGCCTTGCACAAGCATTGTAATAGGGTAACCCCTATTTCTGATGAAGATAAAAGCAAGGAGACTCAATTCAGCTGAGCTGACTTTGCAACCACCGGTTGCAGGGAGACTATAGGAAAAATGCTGTTGAAACAGTTCGATGGGCCTAGGCCACCTTGCACAAAGAGCAGCAAGTCAAACATAACGAGAGGAATTATACAACAAGTGCAGTACAGGTAAAAAAAACAGGCGTAAAACTAGTTCACTACAGTTAAACCTGGATAAAACGAAGTTGAAGAAAGTTTGCAATTTTTCGTTGGTTGCAGGTTTTCGTACATAACATAGCCTAAGGCACCTGTGCAGTGATTCAACGACAATGACAGCTGCCTCCTCGCCACTGGCAAAGTACCCAGCTCTATACTGCTGGTTCCGCTGCGCTGTGCGCAGCTGGAGCACGTTCATCGCGGTTAAGCGTCGAGGGGCAGGCTTACAGATGTCGCTGCTGATAAGGAGTGCATCGGCGAGCACTCGAGGAAAGAAAGCTTTGCCGCATGCACAGCACCAAATGTAAAACGAGTACAAGTATGGCCACTTGCACACAGGCTGAATCTCGGAAAAAAAAAAGGTCTCACCGGCAGAAAGCATCGGCAAGAATTGCAAGGGTGCCTGTTAATGCGTAAATATGATTGGTCGTAGTCTTGAGAGGTGCCTTCAGGTTTGCCTAACAGATTAGGTCTTGTACTTGTTAATGCCTCAGCTATTGGGCAAATTGCAAGAACTCTTGTTACTGTCCCACACTATGTCCGGTTTTCGCCCGCACCTCTCGACACACGGCATCCTCCTGCAACAAAAGAATGACATAAAAGATTGAACGGAAAAGCTCGCGTGGGGAGGCTTGACGTCAAGCCTATACTCGAGGACAACTTTCTGTGGCAATGGAGCGAAAGCTACGGAGGGAGGGGAAGGGGGACGCTAACTGCTCTGTGTTACTGCGCGAAGTAGTTCCCAATAAACTGGTTTCGGTTTCTGTTTCGGCGTGACCGATACGCATTTGATACAGTTAATTTCTTCGCATAAGCTCCGTAGTTGAGTGCGCTGAACCACGATCACCGAGCATGCAGGCATATTGGCGTCTCCTTCCACACGCTTCATTTATATGTAAACACAGGCCAACGCTTTGACTGGACGCGGCCCGAGCGGCCGTGAACTTGAGAACTCAGACCGACTGTGGACTCTGTATCGTTCAGAAAAGAAGTGAATTTTGTAAGACATATTCAAGGCTGACAGCAAGACCACACCTAAAGCAATATTTTCCCTGGACCTCAAAGGGGCATTTGGCAACGGGGCTCACGCCACCATTCTTAAAAATCTCAGTGACCTCGGCATCTGGAAAATAATGTGGGATTATACTGAAAGACCGGATTTTAGGCAAACGCCTGTTTTGTTCCTCGCACTCCTATTGTCCTACTTTGATGTATGAGCATGACTTAGAGGTTAAGGAGGGGTTTTATGGTGTTTTGTTGATGCCTATACATACCTATGTTGGCGTTTGGACCTAAATGCCTATAAATGCCTATTTTAAGCTGTGCGACTATATCAAGACTATATGCGTAACCTTTCGCTTTCGAGTGTAGTTTCCGATCGTTGTTCACGTTACGGGACATAGCGCTGACTGTCCGGAAGTCTATGAAAAGTCTTCTAGTTCAACCAACTCCCAAAAACGATCGCTAGCAGCAGTGAAATGGGAGGTTTATTCTCAGTGACAAGAGACACAATTTGGAATACAAAATTCTGGGGACGGTGGCATTTTCCACAATTTTCACAGTGATTCTTAGGATAGTTTCCGCGTACTCACCGCACGGGTTTCTTAACCCTTTCGGCCCCGATTTTTTTTTAAAGCAAAACAGTGTTTTCTGTATGTTTTTCTAAACTTTAGGGTCCTACAGGCCCACAAACGAAAAATAGAGCGGGAGGTAAAAGTAATAACAGATTTTAAAATGAGGCAATTAATTGAGACATCTGGCAATTAAATATTTTGTGTAGAGCAATGACATCGCTTTTGCACATTTTCCCAAACGTTATGACTACATCAACCTACAAACAAAAATTCAGCTTCATAGATTACGTATTTATAGATTTACAAGCTTGGGAATAAAACTGAGACCGGCCATTTTTTTTCAGCCTCAGCGTTGTAATTTCGACTTCACCGGAGGTGTTTTTTTTGTAGCGAGTAGCTCAATGAAATGAAACCACAGTGATATCTATCGCAATAGGCATCATCGAAGGACAATGCCCCAAAAAACTAGTAGTTTTGGTTTCGTTCTCTATGCGCTAGAACTACAATGTGATAGCGTCAATTGACGCTACCAGGGGCCGAAACGGGTTAAAGCATGTGCAGCCACAATCCTCGTTTATCGAAGGCATACACTCAAATACAACTATATTTTCAATGCAACGGTTGAGCATCGAACACATCTTTGTTAGTAGATCACTTATATAATGAAAATTCACGGAAAAACATTACTGCACAATTGCATTTCCTTACGCCTTATAATTCACAGTGCCGACTGGCTCTAAAACACGCTTTTCTATCAAGAATCTGATTGGCTACTATACGCCTTTAAAAAATGGTATTAAAACGTCTAGAATTGTATTTGCGAATGTTGGGACGTCTTGCCTGAACATTGCGAATAATATCATTAGCACATGACAACATTCCTAAGGTTGTAGGAAACAGTCCTCAAGTAAGAGCATGTTACTTTCTTGATAAATCGTTGTCTGTCTTGCGATTATTATTTCTGCCGGTTTCTTGTTGTATGGTAATTAAATGGGGTCAGGCTACACATGAAGTAGCTCTGTTTAATCAGTATTCCCAGCTCTTAAGTATTCTTTTTCAACCTTGTTCGCTATATGCGAGTCGCAACCACACTGGTTATTGGGCATGAATGTGAGTGGTGTACTTGTTGAATTAGGCCAACGGATCGTCATTAGTCCGGCAGTTTCACGCCGAAATTAATGGCTATGTTCAACTGTTGGCGCCTTTGTGCCAGCATGAATAATATCATTTTTAGTTTTCTTGCCGTAGTTACATCTGCGTTTCTGTAAACACTCATGGTGCCTATATTTACGGCGTTGGAGGCCTAAAACGTTGTTATGCTTGCCTAGTTTTGCGCCTAAAACGCTCTTTTTATTGTCCTAAAAATCGGGCCTCCAATTATATTAAAGACATCCTCACAGAGAGAAAAGCCGTCACTAAGGTCGGAGAACTCCGCTCTGAAATGATTTCGTGCAGAAGGAGGGGAACTTTGCAAGAAGCGGTCTTGTCCCATATGCCATGATTAATTTCCCCCGTGAAGCTGGCTGAAATTCCAGATATTCATCACAGAATATATGCCGTGGACATCTCGATAGAGATACACTAAGGATCGGCAGGATTCATGCAACACTGCCTCCAAGAGGCTGCCCATTAGTCTAGGCCTATGCAAAGAGCTGTTTGCTAATTTGCACCCCCCAAATATCCGAGCACTTGCTCGTGCAAGGGAGGGGCCGGGACACTGCCATGGACATACAGACAACACTACACGGACATAGTATCTTCCCTTCCTAAATTATGAAGATCTTGGACATGACTCATCAAGAAAATTGCAAAAACAACCAGCTAGTTCAAAAACTAGAAGCAACCACTGCGCAAATAATAAGAATGCTCTGAAGGATTGCGAATCAAACACACGGCATGCAAGAGCAAGACATGCTGCGTTTTGTCCAAGCATTCATCGTTTCTCGGATAAGCCGCCTACAGCATCTCTCAAATACGGGAAAGCAGAAGGTAGACACGATTATCCGAAAGGCTTGCAAATAAGCCCTAGCTTCGTCCTACTGCTCGATTGCTAGCACTTGGACTGCAAAACACTGTAGAAGAACTGACCGAAGCCTGCCTCATTGCGCAGAGCATGCGCCTTGCCATTACCCCCAGCTGGACGCCACGTCAACCAACGCCTAGGCTACTGTAACGGATCAGCGCGCCGCTGTGCTGCAAGCTTGATGCAGCGCTTTTGTGCTATGTGGTGAACGCTCCAATACGGGCGCCTTTCGAGTAGGCGCCTCTGTCGGTGACTCAAGCTTGCAGCAACCGCCAGCAGATCCCAACATGCCGCAGCACGCCTGGGAAAAGCCGGATCGCTGGCTTCTCGCTGTCGGCGTGATTCAAACTTCGGCGGTGGCAGACGAGGCGTGCAGAGACACGTCTGAGGGACGCGGAGAACTTTGCGGAGACTTTCTATCTGCCCTCTCTTGGACTCAGCGTGCGCTGCTACTACTGACCGTTCACGAACTCTATAAAGAATGTTGTGTGTGTCTGTACTGTTCGCGCCGTGTGCAAGATCTAGAACTAACGGTTGTTGGACCGCTAGCGCTTTGGGTATAAATAAGACCCCCCTAAGCACTGAGGTTCATTCCTGCTGGAGCAGTGAATCAATGCTGTCACTCTGTTCTGGTTCTGTACTGTAACCTCGCCTGTCGGGGCATTGTTCTTTCTTTGCTTCGGCTCATCTCTCACCACGCAGTAAACAAGTTAAGTTTACCTTCGGCTTCTTGTCGTCATCTTCAAGGCAGCAACTTCGGCTGGCCGCTCGCTTCACCTCGCTACCACACGCATGTCGGAAGCGACGGAGCTCGCTCGGGGACGTCTGTCCGAATGCAACGCTACGAATTCCCACAAGCCATTTAAACGATGTCGGACATCCCACTGGACCTTCCATCAAAAATTAGAATCCCCCACTTCCACGGGACACGAACCGTCAACACCATGAAGGGAGAAGACAAGCCGGAGCCAAGCCCCCGAAAAGCTGTACGGCGACTCTATTACCACTGCGTACACGAATGCAGCAAACTGCGCGCCCACCAACACCAAAACGGCAATTGTCGCAATCCCACTGCCCATATCACAAGCATAAGTCTCAAGTGGTGCAGTACACTCCAAGCGGAAGATGGAGCGATCGCGTGAGCCATTGCATACACTAAAGCCAGTACCATCATCACAGCTACTCAAGAGGCGTGTCTTACGTACATGGCGGGACGATTTACGGAAAGCAATGCAGGTTCTTTCCCATAATCCTCCCCCCAAAAATATATCGGATATTTTGGATGCCTGCCTATCCGTTACTCTGCGACAATCAAGCAGCCCATGCGGACGCCCTAGGTTTGGCAAACCGGGCAGCCGCTGGAGGATGGCGACCGCGGGTAACCACCCTCTCACTACTTTCAGTGACATTGCGCAACTATTACAGGCTATCCCGACGTACAATTACCCGAAAGGAGTGACCTGCTGTCAAAAGAACAGGAAGTGACCCTCCGTCAACTCCAAACAAACGCGTTCCACACCCCAGAAGACTACACGCAATTTATCTCACACTCTATACCCCCCTGAGCAATACTGAGGCCAACGCGCTACTCTCTATCACATGGTCTGGAATGCCAGAATAACCAGACCTGAATCCTATTCCCAGTCATACCTACGAGCAGTAAGAGAGTAAGCTCGCCAGCTCTGCCACGAATAGACACCTCATGGCGGACCGAAAGGGCAAGGACAGTGGGTAGAACCAACGGAGTTGTGACTAAGGACCCCGGCCCACCTACAAGCTCTTCAGTTTAATAAAGATTTGCATCCTTATGCTCTTACATCATAAATAGGATTTATTTTATTCTTAGGAGTGGTTCTCAGGATTTGTCTTGGAAAATAAGCGCTGCCTTTGTCAACGCCTTAGGCCCTGTGCCACCGTGAATGGTCAGCCCAATTTTGATGGCTGTTGTGCGAGAGCGCCCGGCGCAAATTTGTTTCACCGGGCGAGCGCGTCGGCTGGACTGAATCACACGCCTCGGTCAAACGGCTCGCTGCAAACACGCACCTACATGCCGGAGAAAGCGGCGCCGCTGAGTCGCCTTCCCTTTCCCCGTCGCGGCGGCTTCGGCTGACGCAACCACTTCGCCTGCATTCGTGAGATTCAAACTGCAGCCAAGGGAGAGTCATTAATTGGAGGGATTCGAAGTGCACACGCTCAACGAACCCGCAGGGGCATAAAACAGCCCAGAAGCAGCAGCGAGTGCGGCACTCATCGGAGGAGGCACCGAGTTGAGACGTGGTGTCACCTTTGTGCGAGCCATGTAACACTTTGTTACCCGTGTACACATTGTACATAATGCTGCTCAACTCACCATCGGATAGACAACTTCGTCGCTCAGCTCTGCGCCGCGGTGCTACACACAAAACCAAGTTAGCCTGAATTGGAGTTTTTTGGTTGGAATGCGTCTTTGAAACTCCTCACGGCAGGCGGCCTGCTCCCACGTGTGGTAGTATGATGGTGGAAAAACTGCCAGTTTTTTACACCGGGTGCCGCAAGCCGTCGTAAATTGGCGCATTTACCACGATTGTACCTCTTCACAAAACGCAGTATCTAGCTGGTGATTACTGCGTTGTCCTAATGGGAGTATAAAAAACTCCCACGCCTCCTCCTTCTCCTTCTCCTCCTTCACCCCTTCCTCCTCTACGCCTCCTTACAAAATGGCTGCCAGTAGTGTAGTGTGTCGTGTGAGCTTCAGCGTACCCGAAAGTTTAATGTCAATGTGAACTTGCGGCCGCACGAACGGATGTGAAGTGCTTCCCGACAATCGATCGAAGCTCGTTGCGCACATTGTGGAACCAGCCTACACTGACGTGCGAACACACTGCAACGTCGCCTCCGTGTCACCGACCTTCGAGCCGACGGAATACGCCAGCGAGCGACCGCGAGGCCTAAATGCAGTGATCGCTGAGAATGCTCGTTAAAAACAACACGGTTGTGCCTCTGCGAGGTGGTTGAAGGTAAGATTTTCACTGTTTTTCATTGTACCCAATATTTTGGGAGACTTGTGCCCCTTCTAGTGTCAAATAAACTCAGCGTGTTTCCCGCGTCACTGCACGGGCGATTCTCCGCCACTGGAGGTGAGCGTTGTGCGTGAAAGCGGCGCCATGCCCCGGAACGTCATTGGGGGAGGCCGAACGGTGTGAAAGCAATGCGTATTTGCGCGGGGCTCGAGCAGAACACTCACTCATTCACACTCGCGAGCAGAATGAAAACTGTCCGAACTCGTGAACGGCTGTTAGGTGTTTTTGTTAGGGCTGTGTCTGTGGCTCACTGGCAGGCGAAGGTGAAGTTTGCCGGTCAAACGTCGCAGGGCGGCCGCTTTTCTTGAGAAGTACGTGTGGTGCCAGCCGCGCCTGCTACGAGGAGGGTGACTGCTGCGTGCCGCCGGCGATTAATTGCTTTTCACTGGAAAGGGAGAAGGTCGGGGCCCCGTGGGAGCTCTTCCGTACGCTATGCGCGTGTAACTCTAACCAGCAAACGCCATTCGAGGGAGCATTCTGTACAGGTCGACAGACGACTGCTTATTTTATTTTTTTTTGTGAAGGGGGGCACGCGCAGGTGTCACAGACCGACCGAAATTTTTCCTTAACTTTCGGTGAGGGGAGAGAGAGGCAGTGCGGGTGGTAAAACCTGAAGCTCGCTCCCAGAACAGTACACGCAAGGAAAACGGGAAAGGAGCATTTTGAGAAGTTGGTCGCCACAGAGGGTCGCGCACCCTTTTGAACTGCAGGGCACTTCGTTTGAGAACTAGTGAGCGCAGGTGTCTGGGACGGAAGTGTAATTTGTGGTAGCTTCAAATAGACATTCAGTCAGTACGGCAAGTTGGACACAAGGTGACAAGTTCAGCGTCTTTACAGTACCAGTTTCTTTTTTTTTTAGGTCAGATGGCCCATATGCTTCTGTATTGTTGGCGCAGATTTAAAGCGTTTTGCTATCCCTCTACTGCATGTGCTGCTGTGCTCGTGGTTAACGTGCCAGGAGTTCGGCAACGTCAGCGTTTTGGGAGGTAGGTGCAAGCAAACACGCACCGACGACACTCAAATAGCATGCGCCGCATTAGAATCGGATGCAAAACGAATGCCGGACAGAGAAATTTCGTCCCACCCACGCATCGCCATCTCAAGATGGCGCCAAAGCTTTTAGCAACGATTTTTCGGAAGCAGGAAGCTTAGCGCCAAGCTTTCTCTACAGCGTCACCTAAATCGTCAAATCGTTTCCACTTGCGCGCTTGATAACAGCAACCGCAGCAGCGGCTGTCTCAAGTTTTCAACGAGCGGTCGGCCGAAGCGTGGCCTCTGGAGAAGCTCGCCGGATGGTAGTGCGAGGCGTAGGCCACGATCCCAGCGCCATGGTGAACGTTCCGTTTCAGAAGGGGACGTTCGTTGAACGTTCGTGAACGTTCGTCATTGAACGTTCGTTCATCGCGAACGCGCTTGACGGCACCGAGGACGAGATGTTGTGGTCAGCGGAGAGCGACAAGGAGTGAGATGAGTGAGATTACATCGGGAAATAAATCGGCCGTTTCTCTCGCATTCGTTTTTCTTGCTCACGAAGTTCCGTGCGCGTTACAATCAGAGGTGTAAGTTTTTTCGTTTTTTTGTTGTTGTTGCCCGGAAATCGGGTGCGCGTTAGAATTGGGGGCGCGTTAGAATCGGGTAATTACGGTATGTAATTTTTATGCAATAAATTGACTGTGCAGAAAACAAACTTTCCACGATTCGCCATTCAACGTTTTTTGAAGCGGAAAAAAAGACGAGGGAATTAAGTAATCCTAAATGAAAAATGAAAATTCAGCCTGTGCGCTCATTAAGAACTGCCCAAATACAGTAATAAATTCTTCTGCAGCGCTTATATCAAAGCGCACAAAAACAAAAACAAACCTCGAATGGAGGTCAACATGCTCCCAACGCGCGCCTTGAAACTCCCAGTTGGAGCAGACAATACACTCCCAATGGTACCCCTGGAAACTCCCATTGTAGTGGCAGTAAAATGAAACTCCCATATGCTACTGAAAAACCTGCGGAAATAATGGGAGTAAGGCAAATCCCATTGGAAGAGTTTTGAAAACTCCGAATTGGGCTGAGTTAGCAACAGCCTTTACTCCCATTCCCGCTTATTTGTTTCTGTGTGTAGGGGCTATGCAACTTCCGCGAGCATCGACAAAATATTTGCATGGTTTTTTACCTATAATTGTAATCAGGGCCGTTATGGGTGTAAATATTTTGTTTAATGAGCTACAAAACTCTGCTGTATTTGAGATCTATTAGATATATATATATATATAAATAGTAGATATCCGATATATAATATATATATATATATATATTGTTCCGGGAAGCGCAAGTCGACGCTGGCGCATGCTCCATGGGACCCATCGCTCACTTCAACGAAACAGTAGATGGCACGGGCTCGATGCTGGAGCGATCATGGCAACTCGTAAATAGATTCGGAATCGCATCAGCTTCGGCGGCGAACATCTTGGTAATATACATCACTTCACCATCACCCATGGTACCGCCCTCACCATTTGGTTTCCTGCCGCCACGTAACAGTATATATACTATATATATTTGACATTTATTTCATAAGATATAAACGGCGGCCCGTCGTAGGTCATGGTTTACAAAATACATTTTTATTGAAGGACTGGGACCCTCTCTTCAGGGCAACTGTATCGATATGGGACCAGTGGATATTTTTAGGTATATCATGTTGATGAGGTATATAAAATATCGCAATATAGAAATTATCTTGTAGTTAGCCCCATCATTTTGTCGCCTTGTTATGAAACGAGTAATTTTAGAAAGGGATTGGTTTTTTTGCGACAAGGAACCAATGAACCAAAGTATTTTTATATGGTAAGGTGGGTTTGTAACTCACCACGGAATTCACCTTGACAGCCATTCAAAGGTAATGTAAGTTACCCGTTTAGCTCAATCAGGTGGTAAACGTAAGCGCATTGCAACGTTTTAGAATAGACCAGGATGCGTGAATATTTTTGATTGTATTAGTTGATGGGAAAAAATTATGAATTAAGGTGCATTTTTGTCGCAATAATATGCCGCTCATTTACAGTTCTTGCGTACCAGCACTTCCGCAGTATGCGTAATCTCTTCCTTGCGGTGGAGTCCACAGCTGTCGAATACCATTAGACTAATTTTGAATTTTCATAGTTTGTTATCAACTTATTTCGAACGACATAAAACTTCGGGATCTTTTGCTGTCATGCAAAAATTGACTACTTGTGCTGTTTAAATTTTCAGAAAAAATAATTTAAGAATAATTGTTTTTGTATTCCACGCTGTGCAAACTCTCGGAGAACCAAGTATTTATGGTACCTTATACAGACAATAAATCTGTTTTGTATGTAAACTACCGGCCATGACTGAAATAACTGTGTTTCAATGAATTTCATTGCATTCAACTCGGAAATTTTAGTCAGTTTTGTTGGAAACTGTTTGCCTTAACGTGATCTGCTTTTTGAGGTTTTTTGGGACGATAGCTTTGAATGGTTGTTAGCTGGGCCGTACCCTTTTTTGGCGAAGGGCTTGCGTTCGGGCTAGTTGGTATTCAACAACGTTTATCTTTGGCGCACAAAAAACAACGTAGACAGAAGTCAATCAAAAGCGCTCCTTTTGTAGCACTTGTCCTTTTGGAGTGTTCCTTTTGGAGCGCTTGTCCTTTTTTGGCGTGTGTCGGTCGTTGTGAAGGTGGGGCTGTGCGTCTACCGTTGTGTGGTCCATCACCGATATATTGGTTTCATGCGTGGCAAAACCCAAGATATGAAAAACAAGACTTTTTTGCAAGGTCAGGTCAGAAGTTCAGAGGATCGAATCAAACCCCTCGGCCGCAAATTCTTGTTTCTCTCTTCCGCAATATTTTATAGACGTATAATAAAACATCATATGCGGAAACTGCTAAGAAATCGGCCGAACCCGAAACAGCTTCACTTACAGATACTAGTTGTAAAAGTTAGTGATGGCGGTGCTGTTGACTGAGGCAAGCGAAATAATGAACAGAAACAAAGCAGGGTACCTATCTAATCCGAAGAACTTATTTGTTCATAAACACCATCTTGATGAGCAATAAAATGATGAATAATCGATTGACTGAACTAATCGCGAATTCAAGGCATACCATAGGTTCAACTTGCCTTTCTGATACCCCTGTCCGCACTGGCTCTTTCAATCGCGATTGAGTCGATCATAGGTCCAGCTCAATTACGGATCGGACTCGCTTACACGGCAGTTTTACATCGCGATCGGAGCCCGATCTTGGCTCGAACTCAATCCTGGTTCCCCAAGCACTGATTGAGGTTTCCGAGCTGCGATCGGACGGAAAGCAGGCTGTACTCTCGTCTCGGCTGACTAAGTGGGACAGAAGTTGACATCATCAACTAGCGCCCACAAATTGTTTTTAAATAACTTTACACAAAGTAGCGTGTCGTAACATTCATATATTTACGCATAACTACGACCGCGCAAGGTTACTAGGCACCGGCCGCAAAGTTAAATTTTTGGCGCCGTCTGGGGTACGCGAGTGCAAGCGGTGCACGTTCTCAATCGGGATCGAAACGTGCCGTGCAGCAGCGGCGGTGTGTCGAGCGCGCTCGAAAAAGTCTATCGCGTTTCGTGTTGTGACAGGCTATATATATCCAACAGCCAGATATATCCACAATATATCTGGCTGTTGCAACGCCCAACATGTTTTATGGCACATCCTTGCATCGGGCTACTGGATATCGGAGACTGTGGGTAATTGCTAAGTACATTGGAGTGTCCCTTTGAGTGGCAGTAAACGAAACATGGTCATATAGTTTGTGGGACATCACAAACGCGGTAGTTCAAGGAAGACAGAAAAAGTCGCGTAAATTGTCAAAAACATCGCCTCCAAGAAAATTTTAAGGAGATATAACCCAGTTAAAACACCAAATAATGTGCTTGATTGGCCAAAAAAAATCTTTTAAAATGGAATTAGCTGAATGAAGCAAAGGTTGATAATGGCACTGGTTTCTACATATAAACATGAAAATCATGCACCCCTCCCTCTAACGACGTCGATGGTCAAACGCGAAGCTTTCTGTGGATGGATTCTTTCGTTAGGCGATTCTCGCACTGCGAGTGTGCGCTACTCTGGCCGTACGCCAGCACTTTTCTATAATACCCAGAAACAACTCTCGGGTTATGACTCTGTAGGCCTCGGTACATGCTGCTTGGCGTTCGTTTCGTCCACGTCGAAATGGACCAATCGCGATAGATAGACGCCTGCTTCAGGTTCGATTCCGGCCACAGGCCCTGTGGCTGGAATCGACCCCAGGTTTGATTCCGGCCACAGGGAGCGCTTTTCTTGTCTTTCCCCTTAACACGATACATACCGTCATCATCCTCAGAGAAAGCTGGCTTTCCTGCAGGGCGTACTGGTGTACAACGGCATCAATAAGGACAATAAAGCTTCGCTTTGAAATTTTCGACCACGAGTCCCGCAATCGGATGAGGTTACGCTGACCTAATGGGGTTTCCCTGAAGGTCAACATATGTTGCTAAGATCGTGTGAAATGGCTTGATGGAGAGCCGTGCGCAGTGTGAAACGTACAGACCAAAATACATTTGTAACATAAATCATGTTCAACAATGGGCCTCCTTATTATCAGTCCCGAATTGAACACGGACTGCCGGTGATCGGACGCTCAATTTTCCTATGTATTCCTAAGGGTCTTCCGGTCCAAACGCAGTCCTCGGACTACCCGGGGGTCGTCCAGGACAATAGCTGCAAGGCGGCATTTAAGAAATAACGGCAAACGCAACGGAAGGTTTCCACTAGATAGGCTCCACGTGCCGCGTGGCAGGCTCGTGGAGTAGGGCAACGTGGTTCTATAAATGTTGTTGTAGCGTGACTCCATTCACGCGCTTCTCCACCGTACGGCAGCGCTGGCATCGAGGACCCGAGTGGGAGAAGTGGAACGCGGTCAATATGACATTGACTCGAGCATTCCTCTAGCGTGTTACCTTGGGAGTAATGAGACGGGAGAGGAACAGCATGAGCGCTGGTCGGGAAAGAGAAGGGAGGCATTTACTTGGCAGGGGCGCCAGTCGAGATACGCGGCCATTTTTGTTTAAGTTACATACAGGAACATTATTAGTACGGACGTTTATGGAAGAAAGGGGGCTATTTGTATCGTAGGGGACATATTGTTTTAGTGTAAACCTACCCGAAGACGATCAGGTCATGCATTTTTGCATTGTTTGTAGGGAGTGTATTTTTTGGATGTGCTACAGAGGACATTAAACACAGATTTTCCAGTAGATCCTCAAGGTATGCGTTTCAGTGCAAGAGACAATGAGGATGGCGTGCCTTATGATTTAGTCAGAGCACTGGGTCTCCATAGTACATGGTGATCACGTACAGTGAAGCTGTACAGTTATGTCGATGCGTGCTGTGCAAGAGAGTATTTTAAAGAAAGCATTGGACGATTTGTTGAAGCCAATAAATTCTACCAGGTACTACCCGATTGGCCGCCACAAATAGAGCAACTGATCGATATTAAGGCATCGCAATAAAAATATCATTCCTTTAGTGGCTGGCAACTCAACCTCTTGTATACGTGCATATTTGCACTATTGAAAGGTAACGTGTTGTGAATTTTTAAAGACAGGCAATATATACGACAAAAGTGGTTTAGGGAATCCGTCATAGCTTCTTAATGCCACAAGAGGTGTTTCAAGACCATCTCTTGCCTTCGATTTTTTTTCACCTTTAAACTGAATTACAATTTTTATGGCTTAGGTTCGTTTTTGGTTTTTAAACGATGGCTTTTAGGTTTTCATATAATTTTAGGTTAGGCTAGTTTAGATGGGTTACCTTACCTTACATTAGGTAGAGCGGTGTAGTGCCAGAATCGGCGATTAATTTTACAGAATGCCAGTGGACGTCAATATAGTGAGGTGCTTATAATACCGCCGGACGGGCACTGCAGACACAGCCTTTTGTGAATTTAGTTTTAGCGCGCGACCCGAGCTGGAATTGTTCAGTAAGCGAAATAATACTGTCTCGGCCACGAGTTTGCGCCCATTAAAAGCTGTGATTGAGGATCTTGTTCTAAGTTATGTGGATGAAGAATACAGCGCGGCTTGTAAATTTTACCGCAGCTGGAAACTGACACGCCGTCTTTCACGACACATGACGCGCAAATGATGCATGCAACCTTCGCACGTGTCATTGGATGTGCATAACACATGTTCAGATGGGGGTCTGACCCAAAACAGCAAGCGCAATACCGGACGTAATACCTGGCGTAATATATGGAGTGTCATCTGACGTGAAGGAATTCCATATAACACACACGGAACATGCCGACGAACATTTTTTTTGTCCTTTCAAAAGAAGAAACGTTAGGACGCGTTAGGACGAGGTGCATGAAATATTTCTGACCAATTTCCATCACATCTTGTGTTGGAAAATTCATGGAGCACGTAATCCAAACTAGACTAATTGAGTCATGGAAGATCAAAACCTCTACCCTGATACTGTTATATGCTCCAGGCCACACCTGTTAGTATGCGATGTCAAGCTGCAGCTGATAGAGCAGGTTATCAACAAAAAGACTGTTGATGCTAGGGTAATTATGGGACTGGACGTTTCAAGGGTTTTGATAATGTAAAGTACGCAGCAATACTCGAGAACTATATATAGCGCGCTAAACGTAGGTGTGAAGACATGTAACTACGTAAGGAATTTCCTCTCGAATCGGACTGCTTGGGAGGGCAGTCACTCGAAAACATTAAAATAGGGAACAGAGGTACACCGCAAGGGTGTGACCTCTCTCCGACCCTGTTCAATGTAGCAATGATCGGGCTTCCAGGCCTGCTGGACGAAATAAAAAACCTGCATTACATTATACATGCGGACGATTTGACGGTGTAGTAGAGATGGAAAAATTGAAAGCACAACGAAGGAAAGTTTGACATCCACCTCAATGCAGCCGTACGGCTACACTCGCTCTAGCGCTCCAAACGGCTAGCTTCCTGGTTAGCTCAGTCGGTAGAGCGACTGCTCCGGTTAAGCGGGGGTGCCGGGTTCGAATCCTGGACCAGGACGAATTTTTCTACACCGGCGAAGTTTCTGAGAAAGCTGTATAGCTTTCCTTTGTAGCCGCATGGCTGCATTAAGGTGGATGTCAAACTTTCCTTTTCAGAAACTTACTCCACCTTGGGATTTCCCCTATATCTGGTCGATTAACAAATTGAAAGCGCACTTCAGGGGCATAGATACAATAGAGAAATATCTTGAGCCGATTGGGTTGAAATGCTCGGCAGAAAAATCAGAGGCGCTTTTTCTACCATCTCAAAAGAGGAAAAACACCGTCACCCTTGCAAGAGCTACGGCATTGTTTTACGAGTGAATGGCAAAACCATTTCGATGGTAGACAGTATTGGAGTTCTAGGGCTGCGCGTACAAACAAGTGGCAAAAACACTGAAACTATCAGGAAACTTGAAGCGAGTATCAGCCAGGACGTGCCGGTTACCTTAGCGCATTTATAACAAGCATGTGGAGATGAAGGAGGCCAGTCTTTTGAGATTGGTTGAGGCTTTCGTCATAAGTCGTGTGCTGTTCGTTGCCCCTATCTCAAAGTTGCTAAAGCAGAGAAAGATAAAATTGAAATCATACTCAGAAAGAGGATCGAAACCGCACTAGGTCTTCCTGCGAACACTACGACGGTAAAGCTGCTAACACTAAGTGTCTCCAATACTCTGGATGAGCTCATAGAAGCCGCCACGGTGTCGCAGCATCAAAGACTTTAAAGAAGTGAAACTGGAAGGAAAATCATGGAGCGCCTGTGGTTCGAACCTTCTCAGTGCTCCAAGCAGACTGATACGATACCTAGACCAACCAAGAATAGACTCATCGTTATACCGGTACCTAAAATCATGCACCCGGTATTTCACCAAGGCAGACGAAAAATAGCGCTGTGGCCTTGCAGGCCAAATTTGGAGGGAGGTCTGATGTGCTCTACCAACACCATCGCTCTACATGGACGCTGCCGAAAATGGTACTAACAAGATCGCACACACAGCGGTTGTGGTTAGTGAGAGTGGAGACCCGGTATCGTGTTGCACCGTCAAAAACACAAGGGCAACTGAGGCAGAAGTTTTTTTTTGCGATAGAATGCCCGTTGGCATAAAAATAACTTATTTACAAATATACATGGGCCCCCGTCTCTCGAAGGAACTAATGAAGGGAGCGGTGGTGGGGTCCCCAGAGCCCACCGCTGAAGTCGGGGGGGCCTGCAGGATGGTTGCCTGTGCCTCTCAGGTGTCGCTTTCTGGCTGAGGCCAGTGAAGGACACGCCCATATGAAATGGTCCGCGTCAGCTTGTGCGGCCGGAGCTGTGCAGAAGGGGCAGGTGTCGTCGAACGGGGCATGGTAGCGTGGTGGCCACGCCCGGGTCACAGCAGGTGAAAGCGCCACTCCAACGCGAAGTCTGCGCAGCAAAACCTCTCCCCAGCGAGCAAGTTACTGGGGAGGTCCGTTCCACACGGGGGGATGAGGGCACGTGTGGCGCGACGCAGATCGTCCTTCCGTTGGAGAAAGTTTTCTATCGGACCGGTTGTTAACATTGGCAGCGGCCGAGGAATATACGTCGGGTGACAAGCCATATCCACTGCAATGTGAGCTGGGAGCGTATTCCGCCTAACCCACACCAGCCTGAGAGGGTAGGTGTACGTGTCTAGTAGTGCTATTGCGCTATAACAGAGGTACAAGGGTAGTTGTTTGTGACTCTAAGACAGCCATTAAGAATTATGATATGGTCAGGGTCTCGGCTGGAGCCGCCGAAACTCTCAGAGAAGGTCAAGTACCAGCAGAACAATCCTCTCAGATATGGAGCCCGGCCCACCAGGGCCTGTCGGGGAACGAGAAGGCGCATGCTACCGCACGAGGTCTCACTTTCCGGTCGATCGCAGCTGACTCACCGCCTCGACGCGAGGAACTCCTTCCTTCGGGTGGCGAACTTAGGACATTTCAGGAAATAATTTCGCATTGTAAGCTCGGTCGCAAGATCTATCCGGCGGTGGATAAATAGCTCAACAAAAAAGAGCAAGTTATGTGGAGGAAATTGCAAACCTGGGTATTTCCGAACCCTCAACTGTACAGCAAATGTCCCCCGAAAGTCTAATAATAGATGCACGCACTGCAGTAGCATTGCAGACCTATTCCGCATGGTGTGGACACGCCCTTCCTATATCCGAACAGAAATGTGGAATCTTGGGAGACCTTAACTCAACCACAAAGCAGAAGAGCAACGCAAAGTAATTGGTCTCGCCCTGACCACCGCCGAACCCCAAGCAATTCAGGCGGATGTTTTCGGCGATGAATGGGGGTCTAGACAAATGCCCTCTCCCTCGCAGTTTTAGACGGGTGCAAATAAAAGTATTTCTTTCTCTCTTTAGAAAATAACCATGATCGGTTCCCATACAACAACATCTATCGTAGATTGCTTCGCAGTGAGTGGATCGACCGTCTGTGAATATTTCTATAACATCTTTATAGCATGAGAAAACAAAGGGCGTAATATAAATGGACAGAATAAGATACATGATTTTACATTCGTTTAGCGATGTTCGAAACAAGAAACGTGAACATATTTGATGGAATGTACGTTGTTCTAGATGCAGCCGTTATCATGTTCGAGTCGCCGTGCGATTTTTGTAGTTTAAACCGCGTGCCTCCTTTTCAGTCAGTGCGCAAGAACTTTCGTGCGTTCGCCATTGTCACATATAGTGCTACATTTATCATCGTGAATGTATTAGAAGGAGCACTCTGTAGAATTGAACATAAATTAGCAATTGTCGTTTAGTTGGCTGTAAGGGACACAGTGCACAACCGTGGAATACAGAATTGATACTGCTTCCTACCCGTTTGAAGCACTTTATTAGTCCCAAATAGCCACAAAATTGAACCCTCGCCTGGAAAGCATAACAACAGTGCCGGTGCGTGCGGCTCACCTGAATATAACAAAACACTTTAATCAGACACATTTAAAGGTATCGATGAGTGATCGTACTCCATTTCCGGTGACATTACGAAATCAAATTATAAGTTCAGGGTTCTAAAACCGCGTTGTGGGTCAGTTTTAATTTATCATCACTGGAGGTTGATGTCGGAACGTTTATCACCTTTTTACGTTCGAATACAACACTGCGAAAAACTTGAGGATACTCAACCTGCGTATTAAATGCGGAGGCTGGGCGGTAACGTGTGTTCTCAATGATCACACTACAACTTCATTGCCAAGAGGGAAAAACGCTGTTCGCCCTGCGTGTGCGGACACCCCTTGATTTCTGACTAAAAACTTCCCACCGCGATGCTAAGTGAATACGAAACTATGTCCGCACGGCATATCCTTAGCGGCGTTCAGGAACAATCAGTTTGATGCTGTCGAGGGCTTCAGCACTTCCTGTGAGAACTTCATTAAGTTTGCGTCGACTGATACGTGATGCGAACAGTCACACACCTGTGCGCTTGCTGTTGAATGGAGGTCGCTGACGTAGGGACACACCGTTCACGTCAAGGTGTCAAAGTTCGTTCTCGAAGTGTCCAACTTCCTGGTCAAACTCTGCGGGAAATTCTGTAATTTGTTTTCTGCTGAGCCCACAAAAACATTGATGAGATTCCATCGTGGTAAATACGAGTGAGGCTTTTGTGCCGCAAGCTTTTGTCCAAGGGGCTGTTGCGCGTGATTAGGTTTTTTAGATCGTAACCGCACTCAATCACTTCACTGACATCGCTTAATTTCACTGACTTCACTGACATCGCTTAAAGGCTAGCACACCCGGACGAAATGACGACAACGTCAAGCCAGCAGATGTTCGCGAGCTTCTACAAGCCCGCGACATCTGTGCCGTACTCTGCGGTTACAACTGCCGTGACTCACAGTTTTTGTTTTTTAAAGCATGGGCATTCATTTCTCCTCTCACACACATGCTGTGGTTACTCAGGCATAGCTTTTCAGCACAAACAGTATTAATGGTACTTAGGTCGCCTAATGTAGAGTAATGCCCTCAAGTCACTGGTGCTGCAACGATGAAGTTTAGTGCTTGCAACATTGCTCGAATTTGCAGACAAATAATCATTTGAATTAATCAACCGGCAACACAGGTCGCTGAATTGAAAGGTAGAGAGAAAAAATAACGCATATACCGGACAAAATCCCACACATGACGACTTAGCACATTCTGCCGCCTCGGTGCTAGAACACCTCTTTATACATGAATCTGCTGGCACCGATTGTAGTGACAAGATTTCTTGTGGTATATTCTACCCACTCTCTCTGCGAAATCCCTACAGACAATTCACGACCACGACAAACAAATCCTTGGCTTCTATACTCGCTATACCCGCGACTATTCTTCCTTCTTGATTGTTAAAGTTGAAACAAGGATGGTAATGCAGTGTATGGACCAAATATACAGAGCTTTTATCTTTTCGGGGTTGAACACCCGAGAAATAAGATAAAGCTTTGTTTTCCCGGGTTGCTTGTTTAGCTTATTTTATGCCTGTAAGGAGAGGGGTGAATGTGCAAGGGGCGAATGTGCAGTCAGCAGGAGCTGGTTGGCGAGATGGGAGCTGGACCGCAGCGTCTCCGACTCCTTTGAGGGCTGGGAAAGGGGGTACAGGGGTGGCAGGTTTAGATTTTGCTCGCACTCGTACGATGTGTCTGAATGTTCCTGGTTTTGCGCAGTATTTGCGTTGTGCTTCGAACTGATAGGGGAACACGAAAACGCAAGAGACAACATTCAGACTACTCCAGTCCAACACATTCCCACAGACAATGCGCATGCACATCCTGTTCTCCTTACAACTGTAGAGGCACTGCTGTTGGAAGTGATACATGGCGCACGGCGTCAGTAGCTTTGTTCGGTTGTTGATATCTGGTTTTCTAACGAGCGTTTTTTTATGTGCGTTGTTGTTTTTAAATGCAGAATTTTTCTGACGTCACGCCAAACTAGTGTCAGCTTTCCCATTGTCCCAACAACTGCAGTCTGGCAGCGAGCGGTTTTTGCAACCCTGACCTCTTGATGATTAACTGCACGCGGCCGAAGCTGCTTCCTGTTTGCTTATAAATTGTCTACTGGAGGGGAAGAACCGCCCGTCTGACTTCCCATTTCACTGAACAGCTTCTCTGCAGTTATGTAGCGCAAACTGCTCAGAAGTAGAACAGTTTATAGTATTTATAGTTTATTCGAAGCTCGCAGAAACTATAACGACGACAAGTCATGCTATCTGATTTCCCGCCTTGGACTCTATCACCCCTATGCATAAAAGGTAACATACCTGGACTCACCTAAAAAAAGTTATGCCTCAGATATGCCTCCTTCGATTAACATTTGCCCATGTAAGTAGCCAACACTCTCATATGACCCTCATTTTTACTGATGGCTCATCTACGCCTGACAGCAGTTATTCTGGACTCTTCATTTCATCAGCCGGCCAAGCACTCTCATACAGTCTTAAACGCCCAACGTCATCCACATCTGCTGAGCTTCCTGCCATTAAACAAGCACTTCGCTACATTCTACGTCAGAAGCCAGCGCAGTGGGTTATCTTTACAGAATCGAAGACAGCTCTAGAAACTCTTCGACGTGCCAGCTGCTTCAGAGTTCACGAACATATATCCCGTGATGTCTCGTACCTAAACCATCTAGTCTGCGTCGCCGGGCACCGCGTGATACTGCAGTGGATCCCTGCACACTGTGGTGTCATAGGGAACGAAATAGCATATGAGGCTGCCAAGAGAGTATTACGATTGTGGAACATCACGCACATATTCTTCAAGAAGCACGATGTCTCGAGACGGGCAAAGGAGCTTCTGTTCAGGGAAAGAAGCACCTTCTGGTCTCTCCCGGAAAACCAGTCCCAATTTCTGCATTTTGTCGATCCTACTTTGGCAATGAGCTTACCGGAGCGACTTCCACGTCGGCTAGAGGCTTAGCTCGCAACTTTTAAGCACAGTTAACCGAACAGCCTGCAACGCCAATGCGCAACCCACTTTATAAGGTTGCATAATGAGCACTGCTGACCATATTTCAAAACCACCACCACCTGCAAACCGTTCGCGTTAATAATAATTACGTCTCAACGTAGCTCTCCCAAATACCTACCGGTATCGCCTTGGCCTAACCTCGAACCCGTATTGCGACAACTACAGTTCACCGGAAACAGTCGAGCATATTTTACTTGAGTGCCCTACATACCGTCAAGCAAAAACGACCTCGCACAGAAGATCTAGTGCCTCAACCACAGTTCCCTAAGTTTAAAAGCACTTCTGGGACCATCGCCATCTCCCTCGTCTCAGCGTGAAGTGCTAACCGCATTATTTGAGTACCTCGATGACATCGGTGTCGCTGAGATGATATAGGACCAGAACATCCTTGAACTGTGCAACCGTCTATATACTTTTCACGTGTCACACTGACGGTCGCCAACACACACCTTTTTTACTTCTTTTCTTTCCTTCTTTCTTCTCTTCCTTCTGCCTTACATCCCATTGCGACTTTTTTCCCTCCTCCCCACAACGCACAGTAGCATGTAGGCGTTAACATACCGGCAGACCTCTCTGCTTTCCTCTAATTAAGAGCTTTCTCTCTCTCTAGACACTCTATATCACCAAGACACGGCACTGGCCTCTTCTCGAAAGCAACACCGTCCCCTGTCGCGCCTGACTACACACAATTTACCCATCTGTATTTCCCGCTCCCTAATGACCCGACTGTGGAGCCCACGAAACAGTTGCTCATATCATTTGGCAATGCCCTCAAAACTCATTCTCTCTAATCTGTTATGTGGAGCACTGGGAGGCGGCGTTAGGTAGGTAGGATCCGCGGGTCCAGCAAGGACTCGCTGAACGAGCAGCCCAGGTCACCGGCACCCTCCAAGCGCTGGTCACCACTCGTGGTTGACCAAACAGTTCCAGAATGAAGTTGTTTCTCTTTCTCTCCTTCTCTTTCTAGAACAGTTAATCAATCTTGCATAGGGATCATGTAGTCGCAGCACCGTTACTTCCTCACAGCCGGTTCTACTCTGTCGGTTAAATCCAACGTGAAGTTATGTTTCTAGCTCAAATCTGTTTCGTTTATTTTGTTGTAATATAGATAGCTGGAGAACACTGTTCCATTTTTATTCATGCACTGAGAGCGAACGGTTGGAAGAACCATCGATTGAGGCGCTCGGGTGGTGGAACAACCCATGCAATGATGATGACTGGGGTCATCAGAACTAGCAATGATGATAACGTACAGATGAGGAAGTTCTGGTATAACGTCCGGAATGGTTGCAGCCTGACCGAAAGGGCTCACAGTATATTTGCCTTAATGCTATAATTCTTGCTACAGTCATTACATTACTATAGATAGCTTGCACTTGCGTCATTGTGGTTGCCATGCTGGTGCAGCGCAGCGGCCTTTCTTATTTCCAGTATGAACTTTGACTGGGCGGCTCGCATTGGCCTTTTGACGTCATCCACTACAGCGGTGTGTATAGCGATTGATGCGGCATCGAAAAAAAAATCAAATCGCTTCGGGCGCGGCGTTGTTATGACTCACTGGCGCCATGTTTGCGCGGGTCAGTCGCCCGCCGGTCGACCACCCACCGCTTGTCGACAGAAACGAAAGGAGGCCCGACAAGACGCGGCGGCGGCCACTGATTGACAGCGGCTTTTGAGCGGTGTTGAGTGTTGTTGCCCCAAAGGGATTAAGGAGCCGCCGCTCTTCCCCCGGCCTAAGCAACTGAACGCGTGTGCGCGTGAAAGCCCAGACGGCGACGACCGGACAATGGGACCCAGTGGCGGCGGCAGCACAGCGAAGAAGGCAGTGGCAATGGTCAAGCCATTAACTCTTCCCGGAGTGATTCCACGAACCTTGATAATCTGTGTTGTTAGGCTCCCTGGGAAGTACGTGCGAGAAGAACCCCACCGTGGGAACGCAGCGTGCGGCGGACACCAAAAGGATACGCGGCGCCCGCGCGTCTTCCGTTTTTCCCCTCTACTACAGGCTCCTGACCAGTGGCAAGGGTGAGTGTGTGTGCGTGTGCTGTGCATCTGCCGACATACCTGAAAGGCGTGTCCCTACCCGAGGGCGGTGCTTCACAGCGAGGAACTTACACATCACCATTGGTCCGCATTGTTTTGTATGGAGATCCCTAGCTAACCTAGGGAACTAGGGATCGGGGGTCAACAAAAAGGGCGTGCTGCGGCCCGCCAAGATCTGTCTTCTGTCTTCATCTCGACAACTCACTGTAAAAATGTAAATAAACCCGTTGAGTTTGCTCTAAGCTCTCCCCTAGTCCTGGCTCGACGGAGCGACGGCGACCGGCCCCGCTACCAGCAGATTCCAAACCATCCCTAGAGCTTCTCCAGCTTGGATTTCGTGCCCAGTGGATAACGTACCCATCCACTGCACCGCTCCTTCAAAACGCTCGAGGGACGTTCCAAAGATACTACAGATACTTGGACACAATGCAATCGCAGCGAATAAACGAGCTTTTCAGCTTACCCGTGAAACCTTCCACCGGGCCCCTGTTGTCGGCAATCCAGACCAGACTGACCCTACAAAAGCAGCGATCCGTGTCTTCCGCCTTCAGAACCCCCCAATCTACCCAGAGACCCCACCCTAAACTCACTAAGCGTAACCAACGCCACTACGACAAGCCCAAACCCGCACCGTATACGCGCCGGTCCGGCTTCGTGTCTTCCG
Organism: Haemaphysalis longicornis; assembly: GCA_013339765.2. NCBI lineage: Eukaryota > Metazoa > Arthropoda > Arachnida > Ixodida > Ixodidae > Haemaphysalis > Haemaphysalis longicornis. Next base: position 89,991,447 of record CM023457.1, on the reverse strand, counting down.
CCACAGTTGGACATTTGCTCAACTCACCTCCATTAGTAAAGTTCCACGTAATCAAGACCACACCTCATAGGGGGCGCTGCCCAAAAAAGTTCTTAGCAGAACTGGCAGCATCCGAACCACCGCCACCTCATCTTCCCCATCTAACAGCCTTCCTTCTGTATTCACTGTCCCCCAGCCTGGCTTGCTATACGATAGAGTATGAGCATGTCAATAAACCTCAGATTTTCCCTTACTCCCGAATGCCACCTTCGTGCAATGGAGAGCTTCCATGGACAGCCACGTACCCGGATACCAAGCTCACCCTGGTAACCCGAAAGAGGACAGCTAGTCGGAGACAAGGCATCCCGGACTAGGGATGTCTGTCCCGGGGCGAGACCCATAACACCAGCTTCATTGGGCTAAAAAATGGTGTTGGAGCGAAAGGCCTACAGCGGTACATATTACAAGGTCATTCATCGCGTCGCAAGTGATCTTCAGAAGGCGCATAAGCTAACCTCTATTTTCTTATCGCTACGCTCGCTTGGAGCTTCGCCATTGCGGTACCACGTGACCAGGGGAGGGTGAAACGGCGAGGGTGAATGAAGTAGATGGCTATGACAGTTAGCCTTCAAACATGGTGGAGCCTGGTGGCCCACATGAAGATAGCCACAAGTCTGGACCGACGCGGATAATAACAACCCCAGCAGCCCTTTCAACTTTATCGGCTCGTAAAATTTTGTATAGAACTACTCACGCTGGGATACACCCGGGCATCGTTCCGTCGCCTAACTACGTGTTTCGCGATCTATGAATCCCTAATTCAACCGACGCTGCAAGCTTCTGTTTTCCTGTGGGTACAAGCCCGCCATTTCGTGTACATACCCAGCTTCACCCACTGGTGTGCTTCGTACACTCCTTCTATTAAAAGAAGGCGGCTGTTCGGGCTCAGGACCAATTCACCTAATTTCATCGATTCGCCAAGGATGCCCTGTGTCACCACTCACCTAGTATCGCTATGTGTACGTATAACACAGCACAAGTATCGGCACTAGGCCAAGCCCAGACACACACACCTTACAAGGCAAACCCAGGAAAAGTGGAAGCCCATGAACCCGTCGTGGGTTTGCACTGTCGTCATTTGAGGCATGAATCGTAGCATATGCCCATGACGTAGCTTTCTTTTGCACTGACAAGGCAAGTGTGGAGAGGGCTCTTGCCATTGCATAAGAATTCTGCCAGGTTTTAGTTGCTGCCATGAACTTCGAGAAAAGTCGGGACCTTTGGATGATTGATTGATTGATTGATTGATTGATTGATTGATTGATTGATTGATTGATGATTGATTGATTGTAGGGTTTAACGCGCCGACGCAACGCAGGCGATGAGGCGCGCCGTAGTGGAGGGCTTCGGATTATTTTGACCACCTGGGGATCTTTAACGTGCGCCGAAATCTCGTACACACGGGCGTTTTTGCTTTTCGCCTTCATCAGAAAAGCGGCCTCCGCGGCCCGGAATCGAACCTGCGTGCTCAGCAGCACAACCCCTTAGCCACTGCGCCACCGCGGTGGGTGGCTTTTGGTTGGGTGAATGAGGCACGTCACCCGATCGTTTCGTCGGAATCAATTGGAATAGTGACCTCACTATTTATAGGTGTTCCTTCTCACAGTTCCGGAATACCGACTTCAATTGGTCGGAGCAGGCTTTGAAGGTACAGCGCCAAACGAGTGATCGGCGTTGACGGCAACCGTCCATGTTTTATCGAGCCAGCACGCACAAGTTTCTCGTAACCCGTCTTCTTTATGTCCTACAGGCGTTACATTGCTCTCGCCTTAGGATTTAAGCTTTCCACCGGATATTCGCAACCTTCGTTTGGAGTTTGCATAGTGAGCCGACGCGTCGCGATAACCTTTTCTTCCAGTTGTACAAGGAGGACTTGAGCTTGTTCAACTTTTTGCTTGGCGGCTTGTTTCTCGCTTATTGTACTTTCGAGATGTTCAACATCCGCTTTTGAGAGCTGCGCTGCAAAAAAGTCTCAAGCATTTTCTTTCTGATATTGTTGTGTCTTCGATGTCTGTAGAAGCACCTCAAGGTCCATGTGGTGTTCTCAAAGCAGTTGTTGATACGCTACGCTTGTTACTGGCTTGCCTTAGACTGGAGTAGATATTCAATGCTTCGGGCTATTGTATTTTTTATGCCCTTGTTTCTGCCCTTTTAAAGCAAAGCTTTACTACTTTCGTCCAGCGGTTTCGCCGCGGATGCGCAAATTCACCTTTTGACCTCAGACACGCCCCCTAGCAGCGACACACCCCTGCAAGCGCATCGCTTGAATCGCAGGGCCCGCTTTCGGCGCTGCGCACAAGGCACCGTTTTCAGTCGTTCTGTTCAACTGATCAGCTGAGCGGCACGCGGCTGCGGGCGCTCAGCTAATCGGCAGCCGGCCAACCCCGCCGCCTCCCACGCATGGGCCACTGGGTCGTCTCGAGCTACGTGACTCATTTTGACCCCCGCGAAGAGGAACACCGCGCTCGCGGTGAATGAAAGCGAGGCGGGCCTCCTTGTGGGAGCATTGCACGGGACCGAACGGCGTTGAGCTATGTACTGCAATACAGCCGCATCAAAGGTTAACCAAGTCAAACCAAGGCTCAGACTAAGCCAAGCTTTTGCTTTGCGTATCTAAGGTTGGCTGAGCTAAGCTGCAGCCGCTATTTTTTTCCCATCCCTTCATATCGCGTGTCGCACCACGAGTGAGGATACCAGGACGACCTCAATAAAGGGTGCAAAATGTGTATTCCGCGAAGTGTTAAAACATTTATCTTTAAGTTGCAGATTAGTGCGCTCCCGACAGAACTTCGGTGCAAGGTCGTGGTCTTCTTACAGCTTGGTCAACCGATTTCCGCCTCTTTTCGTGACCAGAGCCAATAGATCACTGTTTAGCGACTGCAGAGATGCTGCATTTTTGTGGCATGTGCAGCTTTCCCGCTCATGGCAGTCCTTTCAACAGTGATTACTCTGCATTTTTTTAGCGAAATGAAAAGTTCTTTTGCACAGTTAATATTTAAGGTGAATACGTGCTTTGTGCGCAGTTTCAAGTCGCGCACGTTGCGCGACTGGGTTCCTGAGCCATGGGAACTATCACATAGAAATGCATGGGGAGTTAGATTTGACAGCGAATTACACTAAAAAATATTTATAAACCTGAAATCTTCTTTTAGCGTTTTAATCCTAACGTTGACTTCTAGCTTTATGCCAAATATCAGTTTCCTAAAGTGGGTTTTCTTGGTTCCCCAGAGGTTGTAATTTTGAGCGAGAAAGCTGGGTATGGGGAAATTTTGCAGCGAGCGCTCAAAAATGATGTTGTTCTCACACCATTCATAATCCGATTTTTACCATTCGGGCCGAGGGCGTAGCCAGGGCGGTGTATCCGTGTCAGAACGACCCCCGAAATTTTGAGGGCTGAATTTCTCTTTCTCGTCCTTTCAGCCTTTCTTTGACTGAGGCTATTTACACCGATACCGTTGTAGTAAAATGTAAAAATGAAAATAACAATGTTGCTGATTTATTAAAGCAGAGAAATGACTAAGACATCGTTTGAGCACACACTTTTTCCCCGGGGAGATATAACACCTGAGAAAATATTTCTGGCTACGGGTGTCCTGGGCAGCCACCATATGGCAACTTTGTTACAATTGGTCTGTACAGTCTGTGGCGGTGTCGATTATGTGATAGGCATGCCGAGCCACCTACATCAACAAAATCGTATTTCCTAGAAACGGGGGCCTATATCTATATTTCGTGGTATCTATATTTCTTTCGACCAAGTGCCTGACTGGTTCCCTTTTTTGAACGCCTGTGTGTGTTTTTCTGAATTTTGATGTATTTGGCCTAGCCCAATTTTTGTGTATTCTCTTGTCTGCTGGACGTAATGTCCTCGTACTCTTGTTATGTTTGAGCGTATTCTCCCATCCAACAAAGAAAAAAAACTGTGGTTGATTCCTCTATCAGAGGAATCAGTAAAACACGGAAATGAAATGTGCAGCGAAATCTGCAGCTGAGCATGATTTACCGGTCGGTGGCTGCACTGTGGGTGGGCTTGGCGATACGTCCTGCTGGCGGAGTGCTTCGGCAAAAGTGTGCTGGCATTATTTCCGGGACGGATATGAATGACAGTGAAATCTTGGTACATACCGGCATAAAACACTTTCGTGTCAAAATATAAGACCCGAAAACGAACAACCCCAAGTATAGCGTATACTCTTTAGTACTAAAGGTTTTTTCCTCGCAAGAAGACCCTGTGTGCAGGGGTGCCCCCTGTACAGGCCGGTTGCTTCATTGTACTTGCGTCACTTCCTTGGCGGATATGACGTAAGTAAAATCTTCGTGAATCCCGCTATAAAACACTTTCGTATTAAAAAGCAAAGGAGGGTGCAGTTCTGGCGTACAGGAGGTGCTCCACTTGGTTAATAGTCAATAAAAATCGGGGGGCCCCCATTAGTACGGAGCGTTCGGTGCGCCAGGGCTGCCCCCTCAGCCCCCTCTTTTTTTGTCTTTAGATAGAGACGTTGCGTTTGAAAATAATGAGAAACGAGCAAATCCATGGTTTTAAGCAGCACCAGGCTGAAGTCAAATTGTTAATTTACGCCGACGACCTCAAACTATTCTGCAAAGAGAAAGGAAGTGTCGCTATTGCAATAGAGGATGTTAAAGCTTTTAGTATGGTGTCAGGCAGGGTGGTGAACTGTTCCAAGTGCCTGTTGGTTCTGGCATGGAACTTGGCCGACGACACCAGGCTTATTTGCTGGCGTCAGTTTGGGAAAACAAACCGGTGAAGTATCTTGGAACATTACGTGAAAACTACACGTATAGTGATCCATACTGGTGTGCGCAAGCACAAGAAATACGAGATAGGTGGGAAAAGTGGAAAGGGATCAACTTGTCGATGTTTGCCATGGCAACTGTGTGCAATTCATTTTTTGTTTCATAGTTATGGTTTGTAATGCAAGTGATGCATTACTCGCTTATGAATGTTCAAAAATCGCTACGGATGTTTGCAGTGTTTACATGGTCGTCGACGTGGGAAAGGTGTGCAAGAAGAAATCTCTTTAGACGTGCACGAGACGGTGGACTGGGACTGGCGCTTTTGTTAGTGCGTCTGTTAGTAAATCGGTTTCTGTTTTTGCGGGACACAAGTGACCCTTTTTAAGAACCGTGTGCAAGGTGGTGTCTACGAGAAGGAAGGAGGGAGAATTTTCGGCTATTTTAGAGAAATCGTGCTGGCGGTATAATTTTGGCGGCACGCTTTTCAGTGCAGTACCTGAGCGATATTTCCCCTAGAAAGTTGTACAAGGACTTATGTGATAACCTATTCCCAGTCCCACGGTACAGAACATTGTACATGGGACGCCATGGGCAAGATGTTCTTAAAAGGGTCCAAACTGAATGCCAGTTCAGGTTGGGGCGAAGTCTTTCTTCTGTAAACTCCATACCGGGACACCCACAGTTCAACCGTGGCTTCAAGATAAGGGATTTGAAGTTATGTGGGGTACAGACTGCACAATTTGCAAGCAACGGGAGACAATAGACCACGTGTTTATACACTGCTGGATGGCAGTCCACTTTTGGGACGTCCTACAGTGAACGCTGCACAAGGGAATTTCCATTGAATCCACATGGCAGTCGGTAACTTTTAACCGAAAATGTAGACGGCGTGCCGTACGATATGCTAATGCTACTGGGCCTCTACAGTATTTTGAGGGGGCGCAGGGCATGGCTTCACGGTGATGTGGATGCAGGGCCGGCGCGACAGTTCTTTCGTGAGAGTGTGACGCTTTATGTTGAAGGGCTTAAAGTCCACGAGTATGTGCCTGAATGGTTGGCACGCGTGGAACCACTGACCGCACTGAAAGAACTTTTTAACTGACAATACCATCCGGAACAGCCGGACTGTGGCTTTGCATTACCTCGTGCTGTCTGTTGCTGTAATGTGTTGGTTTTGTTTATGTCGAAGTCTGGCAATACAAAAAGGCCTCGCTAGCCTACGGGCAGGATCGTAGGTTTTGGCACGAATTACCGGGGTTCGAGTCGCAGGCATGGAAAAGTTTTTGCGGATAAGATTCGTGATTTGTTTTCTGTAAAATGTTTGTTTGCTCAAGTAAGGGTAGTTTGGTATCTTTTAGGTCAATTTAGGGGCAAGGCGCGGCATATCAAAACGTCCAACAAACTATCTGCATCGCACCGGAAATGCGATAGAGATGTGCCCGACGCGCATATCTTTTTTTTTTATTCGCTGGAGAAGGAGAAATCTCATTATCACCGAATCAACATAACCGTTTACGCAGCAAAGCGTGCCTCATGCACTCGCGGACGAGTACGCATCCGCTCAAACGAATAAGCGAGGGAAATAAAAGCTGCTTGGGTGTAAAGCGTACAGCGCTAACAGATGAGTGAAATAGAAAGCACTAACCTGTGCGCCCATTTACAACTGCCAGCGACCGTATTTGTCGCCCTGTGTGTTATTTCTCCATCGTCTGCTAGCGGAGTGCCCTTTTGACTCCCGTCATGAACCATCTGGCTTAGCGACATGTGTTGTTCAAAAAGTGCGCTAAGCTCCGTACCAGTTGCATCATCTTTATACCGGATGTGACGTCACCTTTTTCTTTATTTTTGCTCCGCCTGAAGTGCCCCTGACCTGTTCCTGGCGGTACAGAAGTGCTACGAGCGGCCCTGTTCCAGGCAGGTGGGCTCCAATCGGAGCTCCGCTACAGTTTTTACGCATACCTTCCCGCAACTTGAAAACCGCTTTACGCTGTACCACTTTTACCGGTGCACGCGGAGTGTCACCAAAGGAAAGGAATTAACATGGTACCTACCACGGTAAGCACTACAGCCGAGAATCGGTTGGGATAGATAGCTAACCCCCTGCGGTGTTTGTAATGGAAAGCATCATGTTCGGATTGTTGCAACCAAACGGTTTTGGGCACGCCAGTGATTGTACGTACCGTGTTCGCGCATATTTGTACTTACGAACAAACGGAGTGAAAGAGTGCAGATATGATCCAGCTACCACCTGGCAGCGAGCGTAACCACAATCAAAAGCAATTTGGGACTTCCACTTCTAAGGTCATGTCGCAAAATCGCACGCCTCGGCTTTTTTCGTAAGGTTTTTTCCCACAGCACTTTACGAGATTGTTTAATCACTTCGCCATCATATGTATCATGGCGTCTGGATCGCACGTGCAAAGTCGGCATAATTACTTGCACTACTAAGGCTTATTTCATTTTACTCATTCCGCGTACATCCAATGACTGGAATCAACTTCCAAGAGACATTGTTGAAATTAACGATGTCAATTTATTTCGCTCTGCATTGTGTAGTGTTACTTGATTAAGTCTTGTTTTGTGCACACACAATTTCTCACCCGTGATATGTATTTGGATTAGTGTATTACTCCCGAAATGTATATGTGTACAAATTTGTCTGTCTGTAGAAATGTGTTATTTTATTCTGCATTGCTCGAGCCAGCTTGGTAACTTTTTTATATATCTGCCTGTTTTCATACTGTTTTTCTCTTAAACCCACTACCCTCTGTAAAGTATTACTCTGAGGGTACCAATAATTAGATAAATAAAAAGATACGCGAAACCAAGATGCTATGATTCAGTGAGGTGCAAGAATGGCGGGCTTTTTGTGTGTGGAGAAATGGCTAAATACCAGACCACATTACTACACTCAGCTTTCCTACCTTCCAGCGCCGCGGATCAAAATCGCTCAGTTTGTGTTTCACCGATTTTGGTTTTTGTGTTGGAGTTCAGTTTGTCTATGACTGAAAATCCCATAATCTCAGTCGTAATCACATCATAGTGAAGAGACTGATCGGTTCCTCCTACTGAAAGAGTAAATTCTGAGGGAGAATCAAGAATTTCCCTTGCTTTCCGCCACGCGTAAGTTTCGCTGTACGTTCGGACATTGTAATTAAATTAGCATGCCTAGTGTTTTGGCTAAAGGTCGCATAACTTTTTGTCCCGAATAGTACACCGGCGTTGTGAGTGGAGCGCATAAGCATAATAAGACATAATTACTAGGACAAGAGCAAGACAAGGACAAGAGCAAGAAACAAGGACAAGAGAAAGAAACACTGGGCAAAGCTAGACTTCAACTGGGCGCGCGCTTTCGTGCGAAAGGTCCGAGGGGTGTAAAAGGAATCTGTTGCTTGAGTCGAAGAATGAATGACAATTTTATTACGGTGCATCAAATAATTATCATTGTCGTCGTCGTCATCGTCCTCGTCAGCGGAGGTTTGCTGAATGTTTTATTTTCGGTATACGTTTCACTAAAGAACCAAAAATCTGTCGGGCTATTGCCGGTGAAATTTTTATTAGAATTTAATGCTAAACGTGCATTTTACTTTTACGGGAGAAGACCCTTAGGAGGTCGGGCTGTCGTCGTCTCGTGTCGTCGTAGTATCATGTAGTCACAGTAAAACACTGGGGCACTTATTTTCTAACGCCTGACTACTTAAGTCTAGACAGATTTGTTGGTTTTTCTTCCCTGCAGTAACAGCTACGTAAACTTGTCGGCAGGGTTAATTGGCGTATTCATGGAAGATTGTGGCCGTTACTACACCAGGGTGGCCAATCGTGCTCTGGTGAGGGAGTGCGTTACCGGCAATGGTCGCCGGGGTCAGGCCGCAGCCCAAGCCCCATTCTGCAATTCCAAGATAACCGTTGAAGGCAAGATAACCATTGGTCATTAAGGGTAACAGAGTGATTGATTGATTGTAGGGTGCAACGCGCCGACGCAACGCAGGCCGATGAGGCGCGCCGTAGTGGAGGGCTCCGGATTAATTTTGACCACCTGGGGATCTTTATCGTGCGCCGAAATCTCGTACACACGGGGCGTTTTGGTGCTTTTCGCCTCCATCAGAAAAGCGGCCGCCGCGGCCGGGAATCGAACCCCCGACCTCGTGCTCAGCAGCGCAACGCCTTAGCCACTGAGCCACCGCGGCGGGTAGGTAACAGAGTGTATCCATATCCTCCTGAGACCCGAGACATAACGAAGTAAAAACAAGCAAAGTTTTTTTGAATATTTGAATTTACCAGACTACCCAGATAATTTTGATGTAATCTTTATTTTTTATGACGGTTCGTTGAAAGCTATCACATGTGCAATATATTGCACACTGAGACTAAGTTGTCAAAAAATCATGCAACATGATGCCATAGACAGTGCGTGTGTGGTGTGCGTACGTGCGCGTGTGTGCACGTGCGCGAAGCTTTTTCGTGAAAGTGCAAATCAAATAATGAGTTCTGCTAAATGCGAAATGGAATCTTGCTCCGTGGCTTCGGCAGAAAACGGGACCTAGGAACAAGAGGCTTGGAAGCACGGTCTAATTCTCAGGAGGATATAGAAGGCAAATAAATTGACTAATTGGAGAATAATGGGAGAGGCGTGCGCTGAGATCATAAAGCGTGATCTGAGTAGGAATAAAACTATTAATATTAGGATTCATTTCTAGCACTTTACATTATCTTCACTGGTTTCGATGACTACGGTTTCCACGCCAGCCTTAACTGTGGGATACATCGATGCGTGTACTCTGAAGAGAAAGGCACTTACATACGAGAAGGATTACCGAGTGACTGTGGAAAAGTCGCGGCTGTTTACACTTTCTTTCTATAACCGTGAGCTTTGTGCCTTCGGTTTTCGTGAGTGACAGCAGGGACGTAGCCAGACGGGGGTTTGGGGGTTCAAACCGCTTCCGAAATTTTTTCTAGGCAGCGCTTACGCGAGACTTACTGTTCCTTTCAGCAAAACTCGGACCTTCCCATAACTCAAAACACCTCCGAAAAAAAGTGCCGGCTACGGCCCTGAGTGACAGCATGGGAGCCTCAGAGCGAAGCGGAACTGCCACGTTTATAGTGGTCATTTTATCGAGAGTCAAAGTATATTTCAACCACCTGACAGCGCAAGATACAAGCAATCCTCGCTCCTCTTCCCATTTTACCACCTGCGTGGAATAAAGGCTGGCACCGATAGTTAAAAAATGTGCCCGTATTAACGTCAGTCGGTGTATTTTAATGCTTAAGTATCTGTGCCGAGTACCTAAAAAATCGTGTATTGCCTTGCAAAGAAACCAAAAACTCGCGACTACTTGCCTCAAATAGAGGGCATCGGCCCGAGTCCTCCACAGACGTATTTCGGACACGCTGGAAGCAGTTAGGATTTGGAGAGGGATGCATGGAAGTGCAAAATTAAACAGCAAAATCATCCAGCCCTCCGTCTAACGATGACGATGGGTGATCGCGAAGCTTTTTTCGCGCGAAATGGAATGGGAAAGGGTCGAATTCAAAGACCGTGCGCTGAGATCAAAAGATCAAACTGCGTGCTGGTCAAATTCAAAGATCAGCTAGGCAAAGTGTACGTCCAGAAGGCAGCCAAGGAAACCCCCACGAGAAAGCTTTGCGATAAACCATCATCCTCGTTAGTCGGAGGAGTGCATAATTTTTCAAGCGTAGGTGGCCTTAAAGCTTGCCGTAAAACTGGACCGCAGCATTCAATTGTGAAACTGATGGCAGGTTTTTGGCACCGTGCTGTCTCTGGTCCTTCACCCACGCAGGAATTGTTTTTTGAAAAACCATTAAACAACTAGCAAGCAACCATTGCAAGTCTTGTAAAGTAATGCTTTTCCACGACGAGCAATAACGTTTTGCTATCCTGCGTTATTTATACTGTAAACGATCCCAGATGATTGTATTAAACGTATTTCTGTGAAATTAAACACGTTTCTACAGTAGTTAATGAAGATACGGAGCGTCGTCCATCACAATTTCTGTTTTGTGGTAAATCTTAGAAGGCAGCCCCCTACTTTGTCTTTCGGTTGTGCGCGACGCCGTTTCATCATCAGCTGCCAAAGGACACCGCCGCAGCATTCCTGGATCGGCTACACACATCTTCGTAGGAGCATTTAGCTGCATAATATTCCTCGATACGCTAAACTGCATGCAGAAATGAAAAAATTTGAACAAAGGAACGGACTTTCACTTCCAGCTTGACTTCTAGGTTGGCGCATTGATCGTCGTCTGTCGTCTTCTATTTGTAATTACTAAGTATGAGCGTAAATCACGCACATGGCATGACTCGTAAAGGTCGCCTCTACTTTTGATATTTACCGATCTGAAAAAGTCCTTGTGATTATCTAGTCTTTGCCAGCTGCACCGCAGCAGAATGACAGAAAGCCATGGACAACTACGCTGCGCTGGCCGCCACCGGCATTCCACTGACGAGCGCTTCGCCACGGGCGGTGCTGTTCGCTGTAGCGACGGTGGTACCATACAACGGCCGCCCGGTCCCTATACACTGCATGCTTCGTTTCTGCTCATGTTTCACGTTAGTGGAGATGGCCCGGGAATTGTTTTATTTCCTGCACTCCGCTTGCCCTGAATTGACGCGCGTGCCTGTTTCCCCCAACTACCCAGCACGTAGCAATCGCTCCTCCTTTTCTGTGCCCCTGCGCCTCTCCTCCTCTGGTCACGTGACAACAGGGTGTGGAGATGACGCACGAACGCACGTACGGAGATGAACGGAGATGAACGAACGAACGTACGGACGCACGATGGTTTTACAGGGCGTACCTTTCCTCCAGCGGTCACGTGACGAGGGGACGAGGACGAGCACGAAGTGAGGACCCAGAATATCTTCTGCGTCGTCGCCTTTACAACTTACAAGAATTAAGAGCAGGCACCATTCCAATTTGTGAATGTGAATGACCAGGGAAGCTTTTCGGCACACAACAAAGAGGGGACGCAGAATTTAGGTGAAATGAGTGAGGATATTTTCTTTCTATCCAGGGTTGACTGCGGTCATTCCTACGAGAGATCTTTTGCGCCTCGGACACGATACGTATATGAAACCGTAGCCATAAATACCGCTTTGGTTGAATGCGGTCAAACCACGTTTGTCGAGCGACAGCTTGGGTTTTACGCGCATTGGAGGCGCACACAGCTGCACCACAAGACAAAACACAGACGCTGCTCTCGGCGTATGTCGCCGGACTAAGCGGGAACGCGCAGAAACTGGGGTGCAGCCAGCGCCACCTTGATTTTCAGATGGCAGGTGCCTTTACTCCTTCCCTCTGTCCCTCTCTCCGAATGGGCGGTTAGGCGCTTTTACTGCGCAACCGCACGGTCAACTGGCTTGAATTTGACTGAGCTGGAAGGTAAGATTGACGCTACCAGGAACGATCCATTTTCTGAGTTTGACCTGGAGTGATACGCTTCGCTTAATAACAGTTAACATTGCTTTTCGGGACAGTTATTTTGGCGAGGTTAATTCTCCGTTCATGCACGTCGTCGTGGCGCAGAGCCTGTACTCGTCGCTGCCTTCGCTCATCTCGGAGACGTTCAAGTGGGCCAGCCTGGTGTCGCTGGTCTTCGGCTGGACTGAAGCCATCCACCGGCCGCTGCCGGAGTGCTCCCGCCGCGCCTGCACTCTCATGGACGTCGTCTTCACGGTGAGACCGCCATGCGAACGTAATTTGGAATTTGCGTATAGAGAATTATGTTTTAAGAAAACCTGTTCAGTGAGCGCCGAATCCACAAATCGCCTGTACTCCCATACGTTGAATCTGGAAAGTATCCATAGATGTCGCTTTTTCGGGGGATGAAAAAATGTCCAATTTCCGCTAGTATAATTGTAATAATCAACTAAACGAGAGCAATACAGCGGCCAATGACCGATTCCATTCTAGGGTCGTCAGGAATGTGAGTTTTGGAGCAAAGACCGTGGCACTTACGCCGTCGACGTGATCACGAAAATCAATGAATCAATCAATCAATCAATCGATCTATCGATCGATCGATCGATCAATGCCAAAATTAGAGTGCCCAGAATTTGTTTTGACGCGCTGAAAAAGAATAACACTGAGATACATCAGCAGGGGAGAAAATCAACTATGGACAAATAATTCAAGCGAATAAGAGTAATATAGACAAGTTAAAAGAAATAGTAAACAAGGCTTATCTGGTCAAAAGGAAGGACTTCGGTTCGAACCACCCCAAAAAATCGAATCATGATAAAGTTCTAGCCAAGCTAAAGAGATAAAAAGGTGGACAAAATAAACAGGCTTTTAGACGTAAGCTGGCACAATAAAAAAGAAAAGCAAAAGCAATAAAACACCCAGAACGAAAACCGATTTTTTAAGTGAGTTGAACAGTATGATGTTGAAAATATGTTCAAAGTTTGCACACGTAAGGAGCAAGTAACGAATGAAACAGATAGATAACTAAGGAGTAGAGATTCTTTTGAACTCGGTACAAAAAAAAAAACCGATGTTGATTGCATGAGTTACGTCGACAAAGTATAGAAGACTTCCGTGTGTGTTTAGACCGCACTGTAAACGATACATTGGCAAGCATGTTAGAACAAGAAATACCGCATTCTTGCTATTCTCAGCCAACCTCCCCTACTTTCGGGAGAGAAAGAAGAAAAAAAAAATATTCATGCGAATCTAAGCAACCCTTTTAAGCAACCAGTGCAAGGTTTATTTCAGACGCGGGGAATCGGGCCCACGTTGGCAGTGTGGCCAAGTCAGTTATGAAGTTTAAGGGAGGGTGACTGAGTATAAGAGGCAAGCGGTGGGTTCACTGGTTGTACCCAGCTTTCGCTTGAATCTCTGCCAAATAAAACATTGTCCCTTATGCCAGTCTCTTCCGAGATACGGCCGCGAAAAAAGGTGGCGGGCGGGGGGCGGTAATTTGATTTTTCGATTTTAAGCAGCCCCCTCACTTTGGACATCGCGATCGTGGAAAAAAGGTGTTGCTTATAATCGAATTAATGCAGTAATACCACCAACAGCTACAAATAGAAAGGCATATGCAATCAGCTTTAGTGTGTGGCAGTCCCGCATCGAAGTTAGAAATTAAAGAAAAAAATGGCAGCATTTCCACTCCGTGGATGATGGCGAAGGTGCGGGGTACGGGGACTCGAAATGACCTCTAAGTTATGCCCCGAGTGACATCCGATTTGCGTCCCGACCGTCATTCGATTTGAGCCGTGAGTTGCACCTTGATTATTCCTTAAATGAAACTGCGACTCACGGCTCAAATCGAATTGCGCTTGATTTTCGCTTGATGGTGGAGTGGGCACGGACGGACATCAGGGGATCCTAAGGTACTCCGCACCGTTACAGGCGAGAGAGTAAGCGGTTTGACTCTCGGGTACTAACTCACGGTCGTTGCCCAGTGGGTTAGACGACCCACACTAACTCTCTGTGGTCTAGCAAACACAGGCTCGAGTCGTGCCGGTGCCTGTGTGATTTTTTTGCGATTGTAAACGCTATGCGCACGGACGCGGACGGACATTGTGTGGTCCTAAAGTACTCCGCACCTAAAATTAAACGCAATTCCACCCAGTGTGAATGCTGCTGAAACGGCGTAGCTGCTGCTTTCTTGTGTCGGCTGGAATGTCAACAGTCGTTCTCCAGAGAGCAACAGCTCCCACGCAAGTTCTACGGTTCGCGCAAAGGAACCAGCAGCTGAACGTCAGCGGAGGGAGGCTCCCTCCCATGGCGGGATAACGCGAACCCCCGCTTCCCTGCGAGACCACTTCGCCCTCTATCGGTGGTCAGTGGGCCTGGGACTCCGCCGGCACCCTCGCAGAAGCCGGTTCTCGGAACCGTAGACCAACGATAGAGGGCGCAGTGGTCTCTTCGCAGGCAGGTTTGGGAACCTGCTCCTACCGCGTCGTGACGCATGACCGACAGCAGACTAACAAAAAGGCTCGATCTACAACAGCTCCGCTCTTTAAAGGGACCCTGCAACACTTCTTTCAACTTTTTTTGCAATCCTAAATGCTTGCAGAACGCAGTCACATAGCACAGTACTTAGATTACAGGGTCGCGAAGCACCTCAGAGAAAAATTACTGCTCTATGCCCATCAGGTAGCTTCGAAACTAGCTCAAAAGATTTTTCTCTCTTTCCCCGGTCTTGATGTTCTTCGACCGCTCGAATTACGTCACTAAGGCCATGTAGCGGCTGTTGGCCGGTTTTCCTTCAGGTGCAGCAATGAACGCTTTTCGATCGCAACTTTAAAAATACAACCAGAAAAACAAAGCAGAAACGGAAGGCGTATCTTGTGCGACGAGCAAATCACGCAGTGCCGCTCCGTGCTGGTAATAACTGTAGCTTTCGCGATGCTTCCAGACGCGAAGGAAAGAGTGAAAGCGCTTATTAAAAGTGTTGCAGGGTCGATTTAAACATCACTCGGCCCCACTGATATCGCCTGAAAAACGATGTTTGTAGCTAGACAGGAACGTATACTTGGCGCTTTCTCTGATACTGCCGTTCGACTGGAACGTGCCGTTCCAAACTACGGAGGCATATTCAAATGCCGGGTGGTAAACCGACAAATAAAGCTTTAGGAGTGAGACAGCGTTAGAGCGTGACAGCAAGGTACTGTAAAAAATTAGTCCAAGGTAAAACATTTATGCCGCATGCCGCTTTCTGACACCTTGTACGCCGTACGGAGGAATCTTCTCATATTATTTCATTTCATTTATTTAACCTTAAGGGTCCAAGGCATTACATAAGAGGGAGGGGGGGGTGCGATCACCGAAGTTGGAAGAGCTTCATTACAAAGTAACAATAAAAAGGTGCACACTGATTAGAAGTAAACAACCGAAAAGAATCAGCACTAAAAAGCATGAAATTACATGCAAGACTATATATAAATGATAGCAGTACTGTAAAAACAGAACTGCAAACGCAAAAGACAACTACGGTGATTAGGACGTGTCGTTTGGATTTTTGCAACCGGTTAGTTTTTCGCGAAATGTTTTGCAGTCTCTACAAAACCAATGTTATCTGGGAGTGCATTCTACAGTGTTACGCATTCGGGAAAAAATGAACTGCTCATCACTGTTGTTTGGCAGTTTATGGACCGCAAGGGTGTGTATGGGGCAGTCGTGATGATGGTATTAATGGGTGTTTTACGTGAGGGTGTCCCGATTTGCAAAAGAAAGTGTGAAGAAGGCATAGACGAGAAGTTATGCGACGTGAAGCGAGCGATGAAAGTGACAAAGCCTGTTGTAGTCCGGTTACGTTGACATATCTTGAATACTTGTGACGTAATGAAACGAGCTGCGCGGTTTCGAACGGCTTCCAAATCAGCGGTGTGATAAGCTTGTGGAGGATTCCGGAATGGATGATTTGTACTCATCATTTTGGCCGCTGATTGATTGATTGATTGATTGATTGATTGATTGATTGATTGATTGATTGATTGATTGATTGATTGATTGATTGATTGATTGATTGATTGATTGATTGACTGTAGGGTTTAACGCGCCGACGCAACGCAGACTATGAGGCACGCCGTAGTGGTGGGCTCCGGATTAACTTTGACCACCTGGGGATCTTTGAATGCGCCGAAATCTCGTACACACGGGCGTTTTTGCTTTTCGCCTCCATCAGAAAAGCGAACGTTTTGGTCGCACGTATGTTAAATATGCTTGTTTCTTTATATCGGGAGATGCAGATCGTAAGTTACCTTGTAAGCAGCCTAGTGTGCGCGAAGCTACAAGCGAATGGTTTCAATGTGTTTTACCCATGAAAGTGATGGCGTCGTATGAACTCCTGGATGTGGTGCCTTTGTGGTGCCTAAATGTGGTGCTGGACTGGTGGAAGTGCAAGTGTGGTGCCTTTTACGAGTATAAAAGGAAACCTCCATTTTAGTGCCATTGAGAGTACGTTTTCTTCCGGAGGAGCAGCTGGTATAAGCATCGAGATCAGATTGAAAAGCCGTTAAATCTTGGCCGCCTGTAACGTTGTAGTTGTAATGACTTTCGAAAGCGGAACGCTGTGAATTTCTGAACTCGCCGTATGACAGATAACCGTTGAACGGTGAAAAATCAAAACAACAAATAAGATCATGCACCTCTCCGTCAACCGAGAGAGAGAGGTAAAGTTTATTCTGAAGGACCGTCTCGGGGAGAATTGAAGTCCGAATGGTGGTGGCAGGTAACGGGCGAAAGGCCCGCCCCCTCCTGGACATCTGCTCCTTGACGTAGGTTGGCGGTCCCGTGGTGGCCGTTGGCTGGTGCCTTCCGGCGACCCCTTCCGCCCTCTTGACCAGGCGGATCTGTGGGCCCGGGTCGGGGCTGCCAAGCGAGGCCTCAGAGGGGATTTCGGGGAAAGTGTCCTGGGGGCATGACCATATGATGTGGGCCAGGTTGACATGGGCGCGACATAAGGGGCACGCCGAGGTTGGGTAAGGGCGGAGGTGGATATGGGTCATGGTGGCCGGATCGGGAAAGACTCCCGTCTGGAGTTGGCGCCAGACGTGACACCAGACGTGATTTGTCGCCAGACGTGATTTGTCCGCCCGAGAATAGGTCCGGGGGGAGAAGAGGTAGTAGGTGGTAATGTCATGAAAACCGATCAGACGGTCCCGCGCGGACTGGGCTCCGTGGTAGGTAAAACGCAAAGCTTACTCGTAAGAGATTCCTTGGTTGTCGTCTGAGTTTGGACTTTGACTTTGGAGTTTAGCTTTGACTCTGAGTTTGGACTTTGAGCTTTGACTTCGGCTCGCACGCAGTTTGCACTTTTCATAGCAGCGGCTTTGTCTTTCACCCTTCGCAATTTGATTTCGCTCGAAGAAAGCTGCTGTTGTTGCTGTTCTTCCTTTGTTTGTGGCGCATACCCTCTTGGGGGATTGGCCAGGATTGGGAGCTTTATCGGAGCTAATGTGCCCGATTTTGGAAACTAAGATCTGGAGAAAAAAGTGATGAGAATAATCGCACAAAAAATATAAGAATTTGTAGAAGAAAAGTGGGTACTATGCGGGAATTCGGAAGAAAAGGCTATGCTGGAATTTGGAAGAAAAGGCTCTTCTTTCGTATGTGCACAGCTCAATAAAACTCAAGAAGAGCGGCTAACATGGTAGGCGCCTTGCCTCTGAGACGTAGGTGGGGACGGCTGTAACCGAATTCCAGTGAGCAAACCCAAGCGAAATGGCACCAAACGAAAGTAAGACCGGCATTGAACGGGTAAGTTCAAATCGGGCAATCGACTTCGCGTTCAACCCTCATCGGTACACGGAGGGGTGCATGATTTTTCTGCTTAATTTTGTACGTCCATTACCCCTCTCCAAATCCTTCTTCGAGCATGCTGGATAGGCGCAATCGAATAGACCACCCAGGCGCAATCAAATAGGTGCAATAAACGATAGGCGCAATCGAACAGACGACCAAGGTTTGATTCCGACCACGGGAAGTGTTTTATTTTTCTTTTATTTCACCCACTATCATCATCACCATTGTCAGAGAAAGCTGGTTTGGCTGCAGTGCGTTTTATCGTGCGCGTGGACGCCACGACGCACAGAAAGCGTCGCCTTAATAAACGAATGATGTTATTGTAATGAGACAAGCAAACAATCACTGCTAACCCTTGTTATAGTCAAGTCCGCGGGACAGATTTCGTTACAGGCGATACTTGTTGGAAAGCGGGAATGATTTTCTCCCGACGCGCTGCAGTGGGGGCAGCGAAAAACTTCCAGCAAGGCGAGAATTGGAATTGGAAGTCTGTGTTTATACTGCCATTCCACGGTACTATACGCCTCGAGCTTTGTGATCGCTGCGCCGCCTGCCGCCGCTTCTCCGCGGCGTTGACGGGATTAGTGCTGCGCGGCTGATAAGGGCTCCTGCCTCTTCCGCTTCTCCGCGGCGTTGACGGGATTAGGCTGCGCGATAGGGCCGCGCAGCGGCGTGTTTTTGATCTGGGCTTTCATTCGCTTCTTTTTGCCCTTCCGCGCCCTTTTTTAAAAAACTTGTTATGGTGACGTCTGTAAGTAAATAGTACGTTTAGGTCCCTTCAAAAGCCGCTGAATCTGGTAGGATGCTCAAACGCCAACAATAGCTATCCGGGAACGCGGTTCTGCGTCCTTCTTGTCCGCCGTTACGGGCATCGGCGACGGCAGCAGCACACCACCGCTGTCACCTCCGAATACGTCCGGCACAAGTGAATTTTATTGTCACCTCGTTTAGACCTGATAATGACATAGTCAGAGGTGTGTTTCGTTTTGCAGAGCGCACAACGAATGCGGCCTCGGTTCGAATATATACGTCGCAGAAAAATATATTTCGGGGATGTGATTACCCAATACCTGATATTAACTTGTGCCTTTTATAAAAATACAAGCCACGCGATAAGGTTAAGTATATTCCAAAGCTCTGCGTCGTGAAAAATGTGCACTGATGCCTTATAACTAGAACCAAGAAAAGTGAATTGAACCACGGAAAAATTAATTGTCTACAAGTCCGGAAGAAACAGAATAGCTCGTACGGAAATGAAAAAAAAACTCGGTGCAGCTTCTGAAATGCTATAAAGACGTTCGTCTAAACTTAAGCCGGGTAGGACTCACAAGGCCAACTAGTGTGCGAAATGCACTGCTATTTCGCGACACATGTGGAGGGGGGTGGGGAGGAGGCGGACGCTTAAGTATTGTTGTACCGTTGTACCGTTAAGTTAAGTGCGTGTGTACGAATGCGGAGCGAAACAAAGGAAATAACTTTTTAGTAATCACACACGCAAGCTACGCGTTCAGCTTAATCTAGTTCTTAGACTTAACGAACAGCTGATCACTCGGCGGACGCATTTTTTAAGTATACAAGTTCACAACTGATAAAAGGTGCCGTTAGAAGAGTGGGATATCTTACACGGCCCTCTGATTTCCGTTTGTGCTAGATTCTGCAGGATCCCTGCGTCATATGACTTTGCTTCGAAGAAACGTTTAGTCGCGGACGGGCATTACTCTAGAAGCACTCCTCCGCGCTGCTCGCGGAGGTCATATGTAGCATATACGAATGTTTGCGGGCGCTCAGCTCACGACAAGACTCCCCAGCTTAATTTTTTTCGTGCGCTGATCCAGGGTATAATTTTGGATTATCCATCATACTTCTTTCGTAGAATGTTCGTTAAATTTATGTCCAGGGTAGTGATCAATATCTGAGGTATGATATTGGCAATTATAACTGGCGTGCGCTTAACTAGGTCATATAAGCGCACAAAACTTGTTTACATCGTAGTGTATAGCCATAGCATGAACATCAGGGAAAACTATGCTTATGGAGACACTGTTAGTAAATTTCAGAGCAGTTGAATCACAATCATCTCCATATGCATATCCCGGTTTCGCGACGCCGACCTGTGGCGCACACCTCGCGCTTGTAGACCGAATGTACCAGACTAAAATCGCGTCACACACATTTACACTCTCGTAAATGTGCCACATTTGCGAACAGAGTGACTGCTCTATATAAATATGTATTTCCAACGCCTACAAACGGTAAATCTCAATCGTGAACGCGCCCCGAAAGCAGCGGTGACAGTGGGGAGCTGGCCGGAAACTCCCGCGGCTGCTTTCGAAACGGGCCGCTAGGGGGATTGCAGTGGCGCCCCTACAGGCCACGCTCGAGGCGTATAAGCACTCCACAAAAGCGACGGTCACCAGAGTTTCCATGAAAGAATGCCGCGTCTGGCACTTCTTCGCCCTCCATTAACGTGACGTAACGTAAGCCAACTTAACATCCCCAAAATAACTGACAGCAATAATCTAAAACAGCTAAACTAACCCGAGCCATGAAAATTATAATTAAAACGAAATATGTAAAGAAAACAAAAGCACGAATGACCGGATTCGAACCACCGCCCTTACTAATTGCAAGCTAAGGCGCAACCTCTGCACTACAATGGCTTTTTTCTGTATTGAACCGCTACACTACAACGGCAGACGCTCTGGTCTGTTTCAAGACGGCACTCTAGACAGTGGGTGTTTATAATCAGGGTTTACTGCATCTGGTAAAACAAAGCAGTAACCAAAGCTTGTGCTACACGGAACTTTCGAGTTGAAAGTCGAGAGAGAGAGAGAGAGAGAGAGAGAGAGAGAGAGAGAGAGAGAGAGAGAGAGAGAGAGAGAACATTCAGTGGAAACGGCAATGGTAGCCGAGCTGTGGCGAGCGCTTACTTACAAGTGAGTGAGTACGTAAACATTTATTTTTGAAAACTGGGGGAGGCGAAAGGAAGGTGTTAAAGAAAACGGGCAAGGGCGGCCATCGGCCACGTGCCACGGCCGCTGACCTAGCCCGTTCGACCAGTTCAGCCTGGTCCTTGACCTGGCCGCTGCGCAGCACGCACTCCCACTGCTGGTAGACTTGATGGGGGGGCTGTTAGTAGGGCACTAGTGCCATACTACGTGGAGCGTTGTCAACGGGGAGTTGCAGCGTGTGCAGTTTAGAGAGTAGGTGGTCGGAGATATGCGGTGTAGATTTTGGTGGTTACAGAAAATGTTGTTCTGTAGGCGGCGCCGGGTGCGTGCGTCTAATGGGAATGGAGGGCTGAGGTGGTGGGTAGAGGCGGCGGGACTGACGGTAGCGGGCGAGTATACGCCTCGAGCTTTGCGATCGCTGCGCCGCCTGCCGCAGCTTCACCGCCGAGTTGACGGGATTGCGCTGCGCGGCCCATAGGGGCTCATGCCTTTTATAAGAATCTAAGCCACGCGAAAATGTTAAGTATATTCCAAGGCTCTGCGTCGTGAAAGATGCGGACTTATGCCTCATAGCAAGAACCAGGAAAAGTGAATTAAACCACTGAAAAATTAATGGTCTGCAAGTCCGGAAGAAACAAAATAGCTCGTACAGAAATGAAAAATAAAACTCAGTGCAGCTTCTGCAATGCTAAAGACGTCCGTATAAACTTAAGCCGGGGAGGACTTACGAGACCAATTAGTGTGCGAAATGCGCTGCCATTCGCGAGGCATGGGGAGGGGGCGGAGGGGGACGCTTACGTATCGTTGTGTACGATTGCGGAGCGAAACCAAGGAAAGAACGTTTTAGTAATCACACACACAAGCTACTTGTTCACGTCACTATAGTTTTTAGAATTTGACTGCTGATCCCTCGGCGGACGCATTTTTTGAGGTATACAAGTTCAAAACTGATAAAAGGTGTCGTTAGAAGAGTGGGATATCTGATAAGGCCTTCTGATTCCGTTGTGCTAGAAGTCTGCAGGCTCCCTGCGTCATATGACTATGCTTTCGAGAAAAACGTTTAGTCTCGAACGGGCATTTACTGTAGAAGCCCTTCTACGGCCGGCTCGCGGAGGATATATGTAACATATATGAATGTTTGCGGGCGTTCAGCTCACGACAAGAAGCCCCAGCATTATTTTTTTTGTCGTGCGCTGATCCCGGGTATAATTTTGGATTATTCATCCTACTTATTTCGTAGAATGTTCGTGAAATTCATGTCCAGGGTAGTGATCAATATCTGAGGTATGATATTGCAAGCATAACTGGCGTGCTGTCAGGTATTAGCACACCACTAGGTTATATAAGTGCACAAAACTGATATACATCGTAGTGTATAGCCATGGCATGACCATTTGGGAAATTATGCTTAAACACTGCTTAGACACTGTTTTAATTATGCTTAGAAATTATATTAGACACTGTTAGTAAATTTCAGGGCAGTGGAATCACTATCATCTCTATATGCACATCCCGGTTTTCGCGACGCCGACCTGTGACGCACACCTAGCGCTTGTACAGACCGAATGTACCAGACTAAGATCGCGTCACACACATTTACACTTTCTTAAACACACCACATTTGAGAAAAGAGTGACTGCTCCACATAAATATGTATTTCCAACGCCTAGAAACGGCAAATCTCAGTCGTGAATGGGCCCCGAAAGCAACGGTGACAGTGGGGAGCGGGCCGGCGACTCCCGCGGCTGCTTTCGAAACGGGCCGCTAGGGGGATTTCAGTGGTGCCCCTACAGGCCGCGCTCGAGGCGTATATCGGCGTAGGTGGGGGGTAGACGTTGGAGGGTGAGGGTGTCTGGGGCTGGTGGGTAGTCCAGCCCTCCGCGAATGCCCGCTAGCTTAAGGCGCGGACAGTGGCGTGACACCCCATATTCCCGGGAAGAGACGAATATCCTGGGATCCGTACGTGCGGGTGTCCGCTAGTGTGGGTCGTTGGGTGAGGATGGAAAGGGAGAGGTTGGTGATACGACCCAAGTCATAGCGACGGCAGGCGGATTGGGAATCAGTCTGGCTGGTGATGTGCGTAGCGTGTGTGCAATGGTGAGTGCAATGACCGCCTCCTCCGTAGTGTCAATAGATGTGGTGCGTATGTTGGCTGTAGTGGTGATGTTGCCTGTTGAGTGAATGTTTGCGATGGCGTGTGCAGGGTGTGTGCAGGGTGTGTGCTGTATGTGGCGGTGCTGTGTAGTAGGCGGTGGAGTCTGTGCTGTGACGTCTAACTAGTAGTCGTGTGCAGTGTGAGTGGAAGATGGGATGCAGGTGCTTTGGTATTGGGACTGCTTGGATGGCAGCGCTGGTCGGGGGGAGGGGGTGCAGAAGGATTCGGGAGAGAGGTTGGAGGAGTAGCCGAGGCGGGTTCGGAGGTGCCGGTCAATGGAGGTTGCTTGCAGCAGGTGGCGTTGATTTGTAAGGTGTACTTCAATGAGCTTTGGTACGGTGTTATTGATGCCCAGCCCGAGGCTGCGCTCCGTCGAAGTGCAGTTGGGAAGCCCAAGGGCTGCCTTATACGACTTTCGTATTAGTGTGTCGAGCTTGGCGATTTCCTGGGATATTAGGGTGAGGTATGGGGCACTATACACAATGCGGCTCGTGATCATGGATTGCACGATCCGGCGGCAGATGTCTGCCTCCCGGAGTCCGTGTCGACGGTAGCATACTCGTTGGATAAGGTGAGTCAGTTGGGATACCGTTGTCCGGATTTTGGGGAGAAGGGCTGCTGGGGAGAAAGAAAGGTGATGGTATTGCACGCAGAGGATGTGTAGAGTTTTGACTGTTGTTATGGGCTGGGCGTCAAAGTGCGCCTAATAAATAGTGAGTGCGCCATTCCAAAAACAAATGGTTCTAAGCCCCTCGGAAGGCCTTTGAAACTTCCGTGTATCACAGGTGTAACTCCACAAATAAAGAAAACCTCGAAGGCCTACCATGCATTGATCATTGTGAAAACGTTACGTGCTCGGCATCTTCACTTTGTCATCGCCCAGCTCTTCAACATGGGGTCGTCGGCGATCGCCATTCGCCAAGGTAGCTACATGCTTCGAGAGAGACACAAGGTCACCGACGTGTGCCCGAACATCGCTCGGAGCGCGGCCGCCAACTTCGCCAGTGCCGTGGTTCTGGTGAGTCGCTCCCTGCGGCTCAACGCTTCCAACTAATCCTGTACATGTAGATCTAGGCTGCTGTAAAATATGTGTATGATTGTGTGTTGAGTTTGTAACACGTGTGAGTGAGTGAGTGAGTGAGTGAGTGAGTGAGTGAGTGAGTGAGTGAGTGAGTGAGTGAGTGAGTGAGTGAGTGAGTGAGTGAGTGAGTGAGTGAGTGAGTGAGTGAGTGAGTGAGTGAGTGAGTGAGTGAGTGAGTGAGTGAGTGAGTGAGTGAGTGAGTGAGTGAGTGAGTGAGTGAGTGAGTGAGTACAGAAGTGCACGACAACTCTCTATACTACGTATTTACCAGCCCTTCTTAAAGAAAGTTGAAAGAGGCGCGCGCCAAAGCTTTCTAACGTCGGAACTGCATCGAAAGTGCGCCAAAACCTTCGCTGAAAATGCGTCCAATCAATCTTCCAACCTTCAAAGACCCAAACAGCGAACGAAGAAGGAACCCATGCGACGATTTCTCGCGCACTAAGTAAACACATCTTCGAACGATCCATATGTACACCCATACGGGGTATATAAGATAAAGGTATACTGTTGCACCACTGCTTCATGATCGAGGCGTGTATTGTCCCATCCAAAACCGTTCTTTTTTTCTCGCGATTGTCAAGTAACCTTTTTTGGCACAATGGAAGCCCGGTTTGGTGCACTTCATGTGCATTCAGAGATCTTATCAGAGCTTTTAAGCAGGGCCAACCGGCCCATGGGGAAATGCATTAGTTTTTTGACAGGATTCCATCGGGTCCACTAAGAAACTTTCGCTTTAAAATACGAAGTTTTGTGATTATTGGAAAGCTCTCTCTCAAAGGCACGCGCTGCTCTTCAAGAAGAGCCAACTTATAGAGACCTTGTAACACTGCCAATAAACGCTTCCACTCTTTCCTTCGTGCATGGAAGCAGTGCGATAGCTGTACTTCTCGCCACAAGGCGATTTCGCGTGATTTGCTCGTCTAGCCGATACACCTTCCAGCTCGTGCTTTGCTTTTGTTGCGGTTTTTATTAAACTGGCTATCTGTTGCATTTATTGCTGCAAGAGAAAAGGAGCCGACCAATAGCCACGACATAGTAGCAGTGGCATCACTCAAGCCGACAAACAATGCCCAGACCGAGACAGAGATAGAAGTCTTTTGGGCGAGTCCATACGTTATCTTTTGGGCGTAGAAGTCTTTTTCTGGGGTTTCTCGTGACCCCTTCTTTTAAACCTGAGCGCGGGAAGCATTCCCGATTTTAAAAAAAGTTGAGAAAAAGTGTTGCAAGCTCCCCTTGTTGAAGCTCCGTGCTGGCTGCAGGTGACACTCAGCTGCGTGTCGGCGTGGCGGAGCAAGCATGGCCAGTCCCCTTCTGCCTACGTCTGGTGCGTTCTCGGTCTCCTGGGCACGTCCGCCGTCATCGACGCGGTCGCAACCGCCCAGCTCCTCTGGGAACCCCAGGTTAGTTGACACACAAAAGTTTCGCTGTTTCGATTAGTGACTCGAGCGGGCGTCACTTCAGTGCCTTTTATTCTAGAGAGAGAGAGAGAGAGAAAACATCTTTATTTGTCCTGCAAACGCGACGCGGCCTCACGTCGTGTCAGCCGGCCACTCGGCTTCCGTCACCTACTCATGCCTTACCCCCGGGTGGGGGTGACACTTCGGGCGTTGAAGCTCGAGGGCGTCCGACACTTGCTGGACGGCCATGTGTTGTATGACGTAGTCTTTGCACGCCGCCGCACTGACAAGGTACGGCGGGAACGTCTCTGCTGCACTGGCCTCGCTCGGGTGTCTTCTGCAGTCCCACAGGATGTGGGCCGCCGTGGCCCTGTCCTTCTTGCACATCACACACACATCACTGGGGTACACCTCCGGGCATATGTGTTCAGCTATTACTGGAGTCATCAGCGCACGTGTTTGCAGCTGCCTAAACACCACTGCTTCGCGTCGCGTCAGCTTAGGGTGGGGTGGGGGTAGCGTCCGGCGGTTAGTCCGGTACCACTCCAGGGTGTCCTTGTAGGTGGTGAGTGGCACCACCTCGTCGTCTTCCTCCGCCGCAAGTTGGGGGCTCGGGCTCGCGCCGCGGCTGGTGAACGCGCGTGCCGCCCGGTCCGCCTCCTCGTTGCGGTTCTCGCCCGTGCTCAACGGGCCGGCGTGCGCCGGGAACCACTTAATAGTCACCGCTGATCGTCTGGGGAGTAGGGCCCCGCACACCCTCACAACACTGAGGGAGACACTATTCGTAGCGTAGTGCGAGATCGCCTGTCTAGCGTCACTGACGACTGTGGTGCACTCTGGGTTCGCAAGGGCTAATTCGATCGCCATCTCTTCGGCCTGGTCCGTGCTCTTGGCCCTGACGCTGCCGGCCGTGTACAGCGCGCCGGTGGTGGCTGCTACCACCGCCGCAGCGTACGTGTTGGGCCGGTCCGGGTACTTGGCTACGTCCACGTAGTATGCTCCGGTGTCCATCGCGTGTCGCCGTGAGTGCCTTGGCTCTGGCGAGCCGTCGTTCCTGATTGTGCTCAGGATGCATGTGCCGGGGGATGGGTGGCACGTGGAGGTTGCGGAGCAGGTCCCGCGGGAGCGAGGCTCGCTCCGCGCCGTCCTGCGTTCCTTGTCCCTGGTGCCCGAGCCGCTGTAGGATCGCGCGTCCCGCTCTCGTTTGCCTTAGTCTCGTTAGCTGTGCCGTGCGCTGGGCCTCGGCTATCTCGTCAAGAGTGTTGTGAACTCCCAGCTCGAGGAGCTTGTCCGTGCTGGTGTGCGTGTATAGCCCGAGTGCTGCCTTATACGCCTTGCGGATGATGGCGTCGAGATTTTTGCGCTCCGCCGCCTTCCAGTTGTGGAAAGCCGCTACATAGGCTACATGACTGACTACGAATGACTGGACGAGCCGGAGCAGACTTGCTTCCTTCATCCCCGCATGCCTGGTGGACACTCTCCGGATGAGTCTAGTGGCCGTTTCCATCTTGGTTTCCAGCTTCCTGATTGCGAAGCCGTTGTGCCTGAGCGCGTCTATGTGGAGGCCGATGACCCTCAGGGTCTTAACGTGTGGGATGGCCGTGCCGTCCCGCGTTCTCTAGAGCAGCATGTATTTGAAAGATAACTGCACAAGCGAAAGTTGGGACCACTCTGTCTGTCTGTTATGATATCACGTCTGGTATCGTGGATCCCTCTACGTGGCGTGGCAACCAACGAAGAGGTTGCCGGAACCATGAGAGACAGAAAAGTCAATCACTTCTAGATCTCCAAGAAGTACTGCTTTTACGCCTCGCTTGCAGGGAGTTCGGGGAAGCATATGGTAGGTTGGGAGTAGTTAGATACGTCTTCATATTAAATTCGACCACAGCTGTGAATACGAACACAGGTCAAGAATGATGGCACTCGCTGGAGTACGGAAACTCCTTAATGCACCAAAGGCCTTGCGAAATGTACCAAATTACGAATAGAACACATGAATGCTAACAGAAGCAACAACACATCCTCAAACTAATTTTTCTTGGTCTGTTTATTGGTGAGAACCGCAAATAGGGGGACTATTGTTTACACGAGTGAGCCCGCTTAAAGCGCGGCCCGCATGAAGCGAAGTCGCATCGAAAAAAACGGGAAACGCTGCCCGGTGGCGGCCGCAGATGAGCCACGGCGACGACAGGCAGGTAGTTCCTCGATGATCCAGCTCTGTTCGACACATAGAGAAAAGTATTCCTTCCTCCATCATAGATTGAACTAGAATATCTACGTTCTAGACGGGAGAAAGGATCGAGTTGCGTCGCGGCGGCTAGTTTGTCGCCCAGAATAACTCCGTGTGAGCGAGCACGTAAGGGGAATGCCGCCGCCGGCGGGACACCGTCCCGCTTAATCGCGATGGTTCTGCAAGCTCGCAACAGTTCTTCCCAAGGCAAAGCTACTAGGCAGGCCTAGTAATGAGAAGGTTTGGATAAGTTTGCAAGGGCGGCGCACTTTGATACCTCTAAACATAGGACTGAAAAATGTGCGACAGAACATTGCATGACAATGCAAAGGTACATAAAAAAGTCCGGACGATAACTAGATAGGTTATCTCACAGGCGCCATAGTTAAACGTATGAACTAACGCAGCTACTCTTCGAAAAGTACCAATGCAATTTTAGGAAGTTGCAAATGGCCCCACGACAGCTGTAATCGTACAAACATCAAAGCCGTTAACAACAACGCACGAACGCGTGGCCATCTTACAAGCAGCGCCGCCTGCTTAGCAGACAGATCGTTGGACGGCGCAGCAGAATCCAGGTATGTGAAAGCTATTGTTTCGCCTCTTCAAAGCAGTGAAGAGGCGTCGAGGCATGAGAAAATCATTGGAAAAAAGGCAAGCAAGGCAATGTCATCACAAATAGGAATAAAGCAGTTATAGTACCCGAGGAGGTCTATAGAGATCTGTACAGAGCCGCGACATCCAGGATAAACCGAACGAGGAAGTTGTTAAGAGGACGTAGACATCCAAAAGGCTTTGAAAGAAATTGGAGGGCTCCAAAGCACCTGGTGACGATCAGATAACAGCCGACCTCGTGAAGGATGGCGGGCAAATTGTAGTAGTAAAACGAGCAAAACTGTATATGGAATGCCTAACTAATGCGAGTGTACCCGAATATTTAAAGAACGCGAACATCATCCTAATCCATAAGAAGGGTGACATGAAGGACTGGAAAATATACAGGCCGCTACTGTCAGTTGTCTACAAGATACTTACTAAAGTAATCGCTAACAGAATTTCTGCCACCTTAGATTTCAGTCAACCTAAAGAAAAAGCAGGGTTTCAAAAAGGATATTCAACAATGGACCATATTCACACGATCATTACGTTTGTTAAGTTCGTTACGTTTGTAGCCCGTTTGCAAGAGGGTCGTATGGCGCGGTGTCAACCACCGAAGTCGCTATCGGCCTGTACTGGCAGGGGCTTGATTTGTACCGAATATTTAATTCATTTCGCGTATTGTGCAAACATGTGTGGATGTAGCGCAGAGTCCTGAATTTATGCATGCTGTGTTTAATTAGGTTTGAGATTCAAATTTTTTTCACAAGAAAAATGCAGCAAGAAGGTGTTCGACGTTTTTGAAATAGAACAAACATTCTGTTTCAATAAATCTGCGTAAGCTCAAATCAAACCGAACGAAGTCAAATCATACCAAATGAAATCTTTACTGTTTTCCCTTCGAAGTTGAAGGGAGGAAAAAGTATCAATCCGCACGTTTACAGCCTGACAAATCCCAAGACTGCTTCTTTTTAATTTTTTTCGGCAGGTTTTTTTCATATCTCATGAGAATGTACGTTGCCAAAACGGAATGACAATTCGCAGTATATATATGGAGCTGCTGTTATATGGCGTCCTGTTGTGTGTACATTTTGTTCTCTTATTTTGGTATAGCAGCAGGTTTTGCGGGATAACGTTGTCTCTTGATCTGCGCAGACGCTGACTGTTTCCGACTACAACTACTCGCCAACTGTTGTGCTGGTGAACGTGCTGGCTGTGTTCTTTCTACTGGGATCCTTTTTGTGCGCGGGTCTCCGCGATCGCATCCTCTTCAAGCGAACCCAACCTCAGGTGCCGGCCTCATAAGTGCTTCTTCTCTTCTTTCTACTTGCCCTTGTCCAAAGCTTGTTATTCCTTGGTGAGGTGGTGGCGCTGTTTGAAAATATTGGCTTTTATCTCGGTGTCCCCTGTACCTCAGCTCATTTCTAAGTTGCATCTCGCCTTCATAGTGAGCGAACAACTGCGCCATAATGAAGGCAGGACAACATCTACATACGAAGCACCTCACCTCGTGCATTTTTCTTGCTTTATTGCCAACCAGACATTCCCAAGTCTTTTCTATCACGAATACACATTTGCATGTGGCGTGTGAAAGAGCCGCCCCTCATGGCTCTTCGGTGGAATGTTATTTGCCAAATCGTCACGTGATCCCAAGGCAAAACATCTGGCGCCTGGTCCTACAGTTCCTTGACCCAAGGTGACCCGTGGTGATTGGCCGCAGATAGTTTTGGGCTGCTAGGGTGCAGCAATTGCTAGATCTCCCTGTAAAGCAAGGTCTGCCTGTTCGCTACTCACTCACTCACTCACTCACTCACTCACTCACTCACTCACTCACTCACTCACTCACTCACTCACTCACTCACTCACTCACTCACTCACTCACTCACTCACTCACTCACTCACTCACTCACTCACTCACTCACTCACTCACTCACTCACTCACTCACTCACTCACTCACTGTATTTGAAAACTGCCGTCGGGGCTGAAAGAGCTAACAGTAACGTGAGCAAGTCAACACAAAGATGTAAGAGATTGTTGACTACCAGAAATGTTCTATGCTTGTAAAATTTGCAGCAAATTCAACTAATTGTAAGGTAGGTTTCGCATTCAATAAATTCGAACCCTTCAACAAATTTGAAATTTCGTTTATGTTTCAGTGCAAGCAAAGGGACTCCGAGGACTCAACGTCACCCTTCGGTGCTGTTGTTTGCTGGCCATTGCGCAGGTAAGTAGTGTTAGGTTCTGCTTCGTGCGAAGTTTCGTGCTCTCGGGCGCACCAACCAGTGGATTGTGCGACAGAGCGACCAAAATGCTTCCTGAAGTGCGTGTGGCAATGCTTATCCAGGCTGCCGATTATGAGTGTAGTTCGTGGCGATTTTTATAGCGCAGACGGTTTTAGCTTTTTAAGAACTTTCTAACACTCATGTTCCCACATGAGACCTTTGCCTTGCTGCGGTTGTTATTGCCTCCGCGCTGAAGTTAGCCCTTTAACTTGCTTTTACTAGAGTTTGTATTTGTGCTACGCGACGCCCCAGAATAACCGCTTAGCGTTTTACTTGGCGGTCGCGTAAAACCCTACTGAAACATCACGTGCTCTCTTGCTCGCAGTCACCTAATAAACATCGTAGTCCGGAAAAACGTGGCCATCGAAAATGCGCCGCCTCTGCAGTACAGGGCCAGGAGCGCCCCTTTGCAACGACAACTTCGCCGTCGCCTCATCAACCGCTGGTGAGTAGCGGTGCGCATGAATTGCCAATATTCATCATTCATTCATTCATTCATTCATTCATTCATTCATTCATTCATTCATTCATTCATTCATTCATATAGCAGATGAATCTGAACACAAGCGGAAGAACGGTTGGTGCTGATTAGTAGTGTGGACCGCTGGGTTACATTTCAGCTGCGATTCTTATGTTAGTACAAGAACATGGAATATAACGAACGGAATTGAAAACAGCCGGCCTGTCTCGTGTACGTTTGCAATGTGTTCTATGCACCACGCTTGACGTTTAGCACAAGACGCGTTACTTGGTGATATAGAATGAAAGTAAGGCTCTATGAAATTCGCAAGTGAAACAGGCCCGATGCTGGTCAGATCGATGAATAGGCTTACACTACCTTTGTCCTGAACCTTCTGCATAGCTTGGTCACAACGGCTGCGACCCGCACGCTACTGCTGAGAAATTCCTCCATATTCCCTGCTGTGCCTATGTTGAACAAGAATCCAACCCCAAGCTCCCTACTTTCTGGAAGTCCTCGATAGCACAGAATGTGCCCGCTATACGACTCATCAAAGCCCTGACCTATTCCTCTAACCTCACCTAATCTGTATTATTCCAGTTCGGGCCTTCTCGAATAGCACAGCTAAGCTGCCCTCGCTAGAGAAAGTTTGAACGTTAAACGTTGCCTGTTTGATGCTTCAGAGATGGCCCATCCATGGCCAATAGGTTCTAAGCACCCTCTGCTATATCACTGACCTCAGCGCCACCGCGGTCATGAGCATCTACAGCTGCTAGGGAAGGAGGGTCATAAGTTTTGTCGTTAGTTGAATCATAGGCTGTGGTCAAATACTACACCAGGGCGGTCAGGTCCTGTTATGGTAGGGAGTGCTGTTTGTGTTAACTCACACGTGTGTCTCTTTCTTAGGTAATGACTGGAAAATTTGTCCATGACCAGTCCTTTTGATTCTAAGAAAACAGCCTTTGTTGAACAATCCTTGTGAAAGACTTATTGAAAGCCGAGTAGGGAATATGAAATGAGCTAGCGTGTGCAAGCTTATTAGTTGCTTCAAAAATCGGTGATATAGATAGCGGCCGGTAGTGTCTAACTGGATTTTAGCGCCTTGTTTAACACGAAAAATCTTTTACTGCTTGCATTATTTCCGAAAATCAGCCGTTTAAAAAGGTGGTCGAATATGTCCCAAGAGCGACGATGCAACATCCGCAACATACTTGCTGCGTTTAATATTAACTTGCAGTTTTTTAGTAACATTTAAAGCTGTTTTTTCACGGCAATAGTTGTAGTTAAACTTGTGGTCATGAGTCGGACATCACATTCAGGGTTTGAGCATGCTAATCAACTAGCGGAGTATTTTGACTTACATGACAGCCTGCTTTTAGGTGCTTGAGTGCCGGATAGGGCGCATTTCAGAAGGTCTCCGTAAAGCTTATATGAGATAGATTGACAATCTAACTCTCGTTCTTTTTTGTGCCATGTTTTTGCGCGCTGGATTGTCAATCATGAGCATTCACCAACTCGCCCAAATCACAGTCCTCTTGAATTATATGAGATAGGTCGGGTGAATTTTTGTAGGACTTACTTGCGCCCTGCTATCAAGCCGACTCTATTTTGCTATTACAGGAGGGGCATGACGCTCGGAGCATTTATAAGCAACGTGGCTGCCGTGGTATGGATCGACATCATGTGGACATCTCTAGTGAGCCTCACCTATTTCGGCTGTGTCATCATCAAGGTGCCCATTCTGGAGTGAGTGCCTGCATCTTCCAACATGCAATTGCATTAGTATTCGGGGGCACAAACCGTTATACAGGAACGTTGCGACCTCACTTGTGGAGTACCATCTATTCATGAAAGGGTGAAAACCATTAAAGAACGTGGATGAATGGCGTGACATCCGGAGGTGTATGCCTGGTGCAAGAAAACGATAATCCCGTAGGCCATGTTCCATTTCATGCACAGCCAGTGCGCCGCCTAGGTACTCCATGTGGTGTTGTTGGTACACAGTTTTCCGTTTCAAGGTGCCTCCACGGTGCAATCCCAGGGCCCTGATCGAGGCTCGTGATGACTGGGATCGCGCCACGACGGCCGTCCTCTTCGCTGCTGCATCGATTGCAGACCTGCTGATCTGCTGCTACCAGATGCACGTGGCGCTGCGGATGTGCGTTCGAGTGCGCTCTATGCTCCAGGGCGCCCTGTTCGTGAAGGTACCACAACCATGCTGTCGAAGCCATCACTACGGGGGAGTGGACGGCTGTGGCTCCCGTCCTAATGTCGCCGCAGTAGTCCGAAGGTGCTATCATTTTGAGACTGCTGGTAAAACTGGTTCGAGGAAAAAAACTGGCTTCCATGCTTGAATTCTATCCGGTGTTTTGTAAGCATTCTTCAATGCATGTTGATAGCCCTTCAGACCTTGGTAAATTTCTCTTGGCAATTTAAATGGCTAAAATGAGATAATTTCACAGTCAGTAATGACGGTGCGTCTTGAGGGTGAGCAAAGTGAGTACAATATTAGACAGGGACCAACAGGGACCAAGTAGCCAGCTAGGCCCAACGATTAGGTTGCTTGATTAAAATTCGTCGTAAATGAAAAAGAATTGCTAGTGCTATATGTAGAAAAAAGTGTAGCAATTACTATCTTGGAAATAATGAACTACGCAAATCAGCCGTTGAATGTTGGTAGCAATGCACGAACATGCAATTTGATAAAAAGAAGGCGGACATCAAATCTCGCACATCACCGTACCGCGTGTAAAGGCTAAACGTCATTCGGGACTTAACACAACGAGGCAGAACGGGCCGACACATCACACAGGCTGCAGCTACTTGTGTGACGTCGTTTTGTTAACGCCTGCCGTCAATGCGGCTCTTATAATCTAGACTGACGCAATAAAATATAATATCGTGCTGATATTTAATTACTGACGGGAGTTTGTAAAATTGAAATTTCCGCGCTATGTTGGATTGTCTAGGTTTTTTGTCGTCTTTGAGGCTGGTGGGGTATCAAACCGTGCATTAAATTGCTAGTCACGCATAAAGGGTATCATCAGTCCCAATGCATCGGCCTTAGAGTATCTTTTGAAGGATGCTGTGTCAGGTGGTCCTAGCCTTGGCTTCCTCGGTGCCAACACAGGTGGTGGCCAACAGTCACTATCTTCAGTTGGCTTGATGCTCTCAGCAAGGGTTGGAGAATGAGCAGAGAACACAGTGTCTCACCGGTGTTCCGCGGGGCTGTGGTCAGTCCCGTGCACTTTTCAGTGCTGTAATAGATGAACTATCTGAAGTACTAAGACGTCACCAGCCACTACTTATGTCATTGCAACACCATATATCCACAGTAAAAGCTTAGGAACTATGTTCTAAATGCGTTCGAAACATTTGAAAGAAATGTTTTAGCAACCCCTTGCTAAAGCATTGCCTGTTTGCACATTGCACATTGCATGTCTCGCACGTTTTTCTGCGTTGCACGCAGATGACTCGGCTGTCGCCCCTAGCGTTGGCTCGCAACCCGTCGGGATACGTGGTCTCGCTGCTGGGAGTCGACTGCATCCAGATATCGTCCACGCTGCTGCAGATACCGCAGCCCCTGGCTGGCCTGGTTTGCATGCCCTTCGTGCTCTACCTGCTGGGGAACCGCGCGGGGCTCGTTCCAGCCCTCGGCTGTACCGTTTGGTTGCTGCTGGTCATGCTGCTGCCACTGCCCGTGTCGGTCCTGCAGAACGCGCTCTGGGTGCGTCTAGCAGCTGCCGCACCGTGCCGAGAGCGGCATGCAGCTCTATGGGGCCTTGCATTAGAGGCGATGAGCTAGACCAGTCAGGTGCATCAGTATACGGCATGATCTAACGCATAAGAGCTATGGTAGCGCGAGATGATTCCATTGACAGACAGATAAACGCCTGCAGGTATACCGACCATTGATCGAATCTTTAAGCGCTGCAGTTTTTTAGCACCCCGGATAGACTCAAAATTTTTGCCTTCCGCGGTGAATGCCAACCAAATTGTTCAGTTGCGAATGATTAGCTTCGCTGCCAAACTGTTAAAAGGGCCCTGTGTCGTTACTCTCGACTATAATAGGCCTCCCGACTTGGTTGCACCTTAGACGCTTCTATAGCGTTTATAGACGCTAATATATAGATAAGCGTCTATAGACGCTACTCGCCTCCTGGCATTGCTCCCAGCACGGGAGTTGTACATTTATTCTTTTCTTGTTGTCTCCTACTCTTCTTCTTCCATCTACTTCCTTTGTTTCCTTCTCCCCCTTCCCCGCAGAGTAGCATGTCGGCGGATTCATGCTGGCGAACCTCTCTGCTTCCTCTGTAATAAATAGCCTCTCTCTCTCTCTCTAGGTCAAACGCTGAAAATTAGACTACTGTCGAACATTCCATTACGTGATCAGGCCACGAGTATATAATTTATATTGCCACATATTGGGGGTCAATGGACAGGTACGCCGTAGTGTAAATGCAATAGCGGTCGCGTCAAGAGGAACGATGCGAGTCGTCTATCCAAAGGGCCCTGCCCACCCCAGTGCATAAGGTCAACTGAGTACAGAGTCTCACGTAGATAACTCCATGATTAGGGTAATTCGCAGTCCTTGCATAAGGACGGACGACATGCGCGCGCCGTCCATCACTAGTTTGTGTTCCGACAAGTGCTCGGGGATCTAAGCGTGTGCTACGCAGATACGTGTGACGCGGTTCCGGGACGAGCGCCTGAGGAGAACGGCGGACCTGCTGTCGTCGGTGCGCGTGGTCAAGCTGTACGCGTGGGAAGACGCCTACATGGGCGCCGTGAACCGTGTCCGCAACTCCGAGCTCGCCGCCCTCCTGCGGGCCAATGTACTGGACGGCCTGGTCGACTCTCTCTACAGTTCCACTTCTACGCTGGTGCGTCGAATATAAAGGAGCTGTTTCTCCTTACAAGACGCCTTTCTTATGCCTACGCTACACGGCAACTTTCTGTTGACAGTTAGGTGATTACTGACACAAATGTGCCTAATGAATGTTCGATGCGCAACTCGATATACAATTAAGTCGAATGCCTTCAGAATGCCTTTTGAAATGGCCGGGTTGCACGGGCACTGGAGTTTCACTAAGAGGAACGCTGAACACGCCCAAGAAAGTGAAAATTAGCACAGAGTTCCACAAGACTTTCACACAGTGCTGGACACTGAGCGCTGGGCTCATTATGGGCAACAAAGCTAATAAATACCAATAAGAATGGTGTTACAAAACGAATGACGAATGCGCTTTGAGTTGCAATTTTACAGCGCTTTATCTGCGAGCGCAATCACCCTGGCGCGGTAGCAACGAGTTCAAGAAACAAACACGATTCTTTCCAACTTGTGATTTCTCATTATTGTCAGTTAAATTAGCTTAGTGAAACTTGGAAGTAGTAGTAAAAATCATGAAACCTTCCGTCAAGCGACGAGAATGGTTGAACACGAAGCTTTCTTGGGAGGGATTCCTTGGTTGTCTGAGTTTGGAACTCACAGACGGTTTGGACTTTGACTCGTTCAGCTTTGACATTGGCTTGCACGCAGTGGCTTTGACTTTGAACCTCCCGCGGTGGCTCAATGGCTAAGGCGTTGCGCTGCTGAGCACGAGGTCGCAGGTTCGATTCCCGGCGGCGGCGGCCGCTTTTCTGATGGAGGCGAAAAGCCATAACGTCCGTGTGTACGAGATTTCGGCGCACGTTAATTAAAGATCCCCAGGCGGTCAAAATTAATCCGTAGCCCTCCACTACGGCGCGCCTCATCGCCTGCGATGCGTCGGCGCGTTAAACCCCACAATCAATCAAAACAATTTGACTTGATTCTGCGCCAGTTTATTTTGCGCGAAGAAAGTTTCGACTTCAACCGTCGTCCGTGTTAGACAGAGGCTGAATAATTTTTCTAATTTTGCACGTCCATGCACCCCTCTCCAAATTCTTTTTAGACCGTGCCGTAATGACGCACTCGGATGGGCGTGGGCTTTCTAACGCAAACGACCCAGGTTAGAGTCCGACCACGGGAAGCGTTTTTTTAAGACGAAAGGATTTTTTATTCCCGGATACACCAAGATTTCGCTGACGTCATAGCCATCACGAAAATGACGCCAGTAGAATGAAGCAAGCGGCCTGTAAAGGGTGCACTCCTGCAGACAGGGTCTTCTTGCGGTGAAGCAACCTTTAGTACTAAAGGGTGCGTTATACCTAGGGTTGCTCGTTTTCGGGTTTTATGTTTTGACACGAAAGTGTTTTTTTTGCCGGGATACACCAACATTTCACTGACGTCATATCCGTCACGAAAATGACGTCAGTACACCTTTGCCGAAGGGGCCTACCAGCAGGACGCCGCTCGCCAAGCCCACCCACAAGACGGCCGCCGACCTGCAAATCATGATAAGCTGCAGATTTCGCTGCACATTTCACTTTCGTGTTTTACAGATTCCTATGACAGAGGAATCAACCACAATTTTTCACTTCACCCACGGTCATCATTATCCTAAGAGAAAGTTGGCTTTCCTGCAGTGCGTTTAGTGGTGCGCATGGACACGATCAGCGAGACATTGAAAGCTGCGCGTTAATAAACGAATGATAATATAGTAATGAGAGAAGCAAACAATTGCAGTAAACCCTTGTTTAGTCAGGTCCACGGGACAGATTTCGTTACAGGCGATACTTGGTTGAAAGAGGGAATGATTTTTGCTCTACGCACTGGAGTGCGAACAGGGAAAACTTCCAGCAAAGCGGGATTAAGAATAAAGCTTCTTTTTATAAGGCTGTGTGTAGAGTGCCGCCCAACGGTACTATAAGCACTCCACTAAAAGGACGTCAGATAAAGTTTAGGATCCTGGACACATCCTGGACACATAAAATTGGTATTCTTGAAGTGCGTCTTCGACGCGAAATGCGCCACCAGGGAGACATTGAAAGTTTCGACTTCATAAACATTTATTGACGTTAGTTCGAGTGTAGAAATGCGAGTTCAACCTCCTTATCCAGGAGGCTGCGAGCCCGCGCTAAAACTTGAGAAAGGGCTACAATTTTTCCCTCGCAAACAGACATGGGGCTCTCCTTCGTGCTGCGTTGTGCTACGACACTGAGCAGGGAAATGCGCTGTTTAGTTCATTTTCAACATCTGTACTATTTAATTATATGCACCTATCGTCTTCTCAATTTTGACAGTGCTATATTTTTCTCGCTTCCAGTTGAGTGACTGCCTTCCTTCGTTGTAAATTGAAATCTGTTGTATTCTTCATTGTTGGTTCTTTTAATTTGTAACTCCCCCCCCCCCCCCTGTAATGCCATCGTGGCGCTTTGGGTAATAAATAAATAAACAAATAAAAATAAATAATAAATAAACAAACAAATACATAAATACATATATAAAAGAAGAGATAAATAAGTAAAAGAATAAATAAATAAATAAATAAATAAATAAATAAATAAATAAATAAATAAATAAATGCGGCCGTTAGTGAGGCGGCTGGAATGGCTTAGGAGCAAAGGCTTCGTGTTATTTCTATTGAAATTTCTAGTGCTAGTCATATCTGATTCTCAATGAGATAAAACTTTTCGCAGTAATGTAGTGGTTTTAAAAGTCCAACGTCAGTCCAACGTCGTACAGTAAGGATGGTTTAGAACACATGAGTTGCAGCCGCTTTCTGTAGCCGCACTATAGTAGTAGTAAAAATAATATTTATAATCGTTGCTATTATTATTATTATGATTACATTAACATGCAATGCATACACGTGCTTAGACGTGGCACGTTTCCGTAAAAAAATTTAGTTTGAAGTCAGTGGTAGGCCTGTGTGCCTCTCTTTCGTCCGTCTGTGTTTTAGCCCGCTGTAGTTGGTCATGGATTGCCATCTCGCTCACGGCTGGCCTCTGCTTGACATTTCAGCTAACCATAATCCTGTTCGGGCTCTACGCGGCCGTGGACCCAGCTCGGGGTCTCACACCGGCGATGTCCTTCTCGTGTCTCTACCTGCTCTCACTGACAGACATGATCACCAACGTCCTCGCCACAACTCTGCGCATGAGAAGTCTGGTGAGTGGAAGTGCGGAGACGGTACACGTGACATGACAGAGGGGGATACATTCTTATTGCGCCATTTTGCCGCAGGGCATCAAAGGAATGGAAAGGTACACTCCTTCAGGGTTTCAAAGTTTCAAGGTTTATTCAATAAATGTTTAATTTACAAAATGCGTTATTGATGTTAGTACAGAAGGAGGTCCCGAAGTAAAAACTTCTGTGGGCCACGGGGACCGTGGCCGAGCAGGGACGCTGCGATTGCCGCTGTCCGCTGGTTACGCGGCTAAAGAGAGTTAGGGAAACTTTCGGGCTTCCTTTCGTTGTATGGATGGCGCGATAAGTTCAGCGGGGCCGGT
Source organism: Haemaphysalis longicornis (assembly GCA_013339765.2). Taxonomy (NCBI): domain Eukaryota; kingdom Metazoa; phylum Arthropoda; class Arachnida; order Ixodida; family Ixodidae; genus Haemaphysalis; species Haemaphysalis longicornis. The sequence goes on along the minus strand of CM023457.1, from coordinate 89,951,858 downwards.
TTCTCAGAGCAGGTGCACTTCGCTTCAGCGCAGGCACTTTGTGCAGCACTTGTCACGCAGGTCACACTACAAAAGCAAGAGCAAAAGTTCCCCTCGCTCTCCTTAGCCGCGCAACCAGCCGACAGAGGCAAGTGTAGCGCCCCTGCTTGGCCGCGCGCTTGCTCCGAGCGGTCACGGTCGCTGTGGGCCACAAAATTTTGACAAAAGATGCTCAAGTTGACATGTAGGTACTGAGAGAGAGAATTTGAACAGGGAAAAAAGTGACGGGGTCCAGGCGGCTTCATGTACTACAGATAGACAGGACCATACGTCTAGCAATGAATACTGGGAGTGCGGCCTGGTCGAGATCCTGTGGCTACATGCGTCGAGTTCGGGCTGGTTGGAGTCCTGGACATGTCTCCAGGAAGTGGTCCAATGTCGCTTCCGCAGCGGTATAGCTGGGCAGTACGGACAGGTTGAATAAGTAACTGCAGGACTAGAAGTACATGCTGCACGGACAGCAGGCGTCAGTACTCGCGACAATAATGTAGGGACAGTTTACAATACTAAAGGCATGGATTAGGTAAATTATGGCGTGATTCTTTAAATGAGGGAAGAAATGACTGCGTGCTTCTGTTTTTATGTCAAAATCAGCGGTATTGCTTGAATACAGTTACTACTGAACGGCACTCTCTGTCGACGGCATTAATACCACTAGTAATTTCAGTATAACACAAGTCGGCAGTATTTTCATTCAGGTGGGATTTTTAGGTAGGCTCTAAGGCCTCTAAGGAGGTCTGGAATTGGTATGAGTTTGAAATGCGTTTGGTGACATGCCATGTTGGATTTCCTCGATGAAAATAATATCCATGGTTTTGCTGCGACGAAATACATCATTAACACAAGCTGCACGGTTGGAAGGGATACCGGAATAAGGCTTTGGAAGCTTGAAGCTTTTAAAGCGAAGCTTTCTTTGGCGTTTTAGTCAGGTTGGGAGGGGGCTGCTGCTGCTGATTTCAGGTATCGTGCGCCATTTGGTTTCACCTCACACCCGACAACAATAACTAGCCTCCACATCACGCCCGCGGGACCCGCTAGGCGACTCGCGGTAGGGAGGGGAAGAGGGGGGGGGCGAAATTATACAAGATGACGCTTGCTTATTCCTTGGGCTGCACAGGAAGAGTCAGCTCGGGTAGCGATTTGCGGGGGGTGGGGCACCCCACTTTGTGCGTGTATCACGTTCTCTTCACTTGGAGCTGGTGGCGCCCTCGCCAGGAAGATTGAAATTAACCTCTAACGCTCCTCCTTACGTCTCGTATTTCACAACGCAATCGCCATGGCTCACCGTTCTGAAAAATCAGCAACAACGCTATGTACAATATTACACAAAAATGTCACACGCCAGTTCGTTTACCCCAAACGATTTCACCTAAAGAAGGTTGTTTGTTCAGGTTTTACATCGGCAGGCAACCTTTGCTGATCCATCCATAAAACCCAAACGAGATATAACAGAACATAATAAAGCAGTTTGTGAAAGCTTTCAAGGGGATTCAAAAGAAAATTGCGCATAAAACGTGGACACCAGAGAAGACGACTAGACAAACAGGCCGCAGGTGTGCCTAGTCGTCTTCTCTTGTGTGCTCACTGTGCCCTGTGTACACACTGCACCCTGTGCGTCCAGTCGTTTTATCTCGTGTCCTCGTTTTATGCGCAGTTTTCTTTTTCGTAGTATACCAACTAGCTCGTTTGTATTCCATTTAAAGGGGTCATTAGGACAAAATGCAAGTTTGGTTCAGCAAAAAGTGGCCGCGTATCTGCTCCTTTCGTTGCAACTGTCGGCAAAAGACGATAGTCTTTATCGACTTTTGCCAAGTAAATGCCTCCTTTCGCCTTCCCGCTCACCTCTCATTTTGTTCCCCTTGAGTTGCGCTCCTCCCAATGTTAAGATGCCAAAGGTTTGCTTAAATTATTTTAAATTTACCGCGTTCCACTGCTCCAGGCCGGGTGTCTCCATGCCAACGCTGCCGTACGGCGAAGACGCGCGTGAATCGAGGCGCCCTACTTCAACGTTTATAGAACCGCGCTTCCCTACACCACGTGCGTTGCCAAAAGAACGTGGAACCTATCTAGTGGAACCTTTCGTAACTGTTGCCGGTTTATTTCTTAAAAAGGCGCCAGACGCTGTAGTGGTGCGAATGACAGCAGGCGACGGCGGAGTGAATTTTTTTGCTGCAGTTGATGAAGTATTTAATTTCGCAAAAATCAAGCATGTTTGATTTTTTATAAAGTAACACTGCAAATATCACTTCTGTATTAATTTGTTGTCTTATATTTGCGTAATGTCTTGTTCTTCTTCAACAATGTTGACAAGTATGAACATTACACCGGGCTTAGATGGGTAGATTTAGCTGTGACTATATAAGACTATTGCGGAGGCATTGTTTTACTTTGGCCGGGTGGCTGAATCGAGTCACAGACAGACAGACGGACAGACAGACAGACATACATACAGACCAAAATTTCTGGGTTTAAGTAGCCTAAGAAAGACTATCGTCTTTAAAAGTCTGTTTGGTCCTGACAACATTCATACGAATTTTATCGCAAACTTAAAAAAGACAATGGAGATAATAAGGATGACCGATGAAACGGTGACGACTCCCAAGCCACTTTCCGGCACTTTCTCTATGACGGCACAGAATCTTGCTTGTGCTACTGGTGACCTCCTAATTAAGGTACCGCTTGGAAACATGACTGGGTGCTTGTAGCGGTGCCTCAAATTCCGTTTCATCTTATCGCTTCCATGCTAACGTGCGTTGAAACACTGATCAAACTAGTTTTTGTGGTGGCCCATATTACGTCACTGCCGGGGGAAATTTGAAGTTGTTTTAAGATTTCTCGCATTTTTTCGCTTAAAAAAGGTCTTTCGGGACTGCATTGGTACTCATTCAGTTACCAAAACCTAGTTCTTCCAAATGGGACAAAGTTGTATTCTGTCTTCATGTCCCCTTTACTAAATTTTAGCTTTCCTTAACATTTTTCGTATGCATAAAAAAAAACTGGCGCAACCTGCACTAGTTGAGAAAGGCTGTAGAAACAGCCCAGCTGGGGGTCGACCTAACTATTCTCTTTTATGCTAAATTTTGCTAGGTTGTGCTCGGCTTTGCTGAGTTTTGTTAAGTTTTGCGATGTTCTTCCTATAGGCTAGGCTAAGTTTAGCCGAATTTTACAGGGTTGTTCCAATCGGTCCCCCACACTGATAGCGGATCCCAGGGGGAAGATGCGAGGTCGACCTCCAGCTCCGCTGTTTCTTCAACCTTTACTACGAACTGCGCCATTTTCTTTTGCGTTTTAGAAGATGAAGACTACAATATTTAAAACGGTAGAGCAAGGGTTGTGCATACGCATATGTCTGTTCTGCTCACACTCTGGCGGGCACGAAAGCCGGCTTCACTGTTACATTGCCCTATCTGTGGTGGTGCACCTCTTGTTTTTTTTTTTTGTGAACGCCACCGGACCATGCTCAAGCTTAAACCGCTCCTTTGTTAAAGCTTCAGTCACTATTGTAAAGTTGCCTAACCTGGAATGCCCACTGGATGGACATGCTTACTGTGACTTCCACCTCCTTTACAGGTAGCGCTCGGACTAAGGAGGATTTGCAAATTTTGCACAGAAGAAGAGGAGGAGGAGCCGGCACGTGATTTTAAGGAACCGATCATTCAGAAAGGCAAGCGCCCTCTAGCAATACAAGTTGTGTTTCAATGGATTATAATACTATAGCTTAAAAGACAGTTTCAATGGTTTGACAAAAGTTATCAAAGTGTGCGCTGACTCCGGGCGCTGACTCCCTCGGTGCTCCTGCACTTATATTTCGCCATCTGCTAGCTTTCCATTGAAGAACGGGCAAAGGAAGACAGGGGAGTAGATATCTTGACTAAGTCAGGCGTGAACACGTACGTAATAATAGTACGGAAAGTTTGTCATGCAGTGGACAACTGCGATTAGGGGAACGGCGATTATAACGGTCTTTTATTGGTGGCGTGTGTGTGTGTGTATTAGAGCCTATGTATTGAATGTTGTTGCTTTCGATAAAGTCCATTGAGCTTAGAAGGAACCTACGCCTATATTGCACCCCCGCCTGGCATCTTTAAGAAATGGGAAAGCACGCTTAGATTTTTCGGGTTCAACACTTAACTGGCGGCGATGAACAGTTGAAATGTTTGAGTGTTACCGTGAGCTTGGGCGGGAAGGATTGTTGGGGAGGGAGAAGTACAAGATTACTGAAATGCTGTGCAGCAGGTCATAACGTGTTTTTCAATGTACAAACTTGGGCATCGAATCGAAGACCATTTTATGATTTGCTCAACGCCTTAAGCTGTATACACTTCAAGACGTAGGGTGCGATGACTCTCCACTACAAGGACCACGTTTTCGCGCCGCAAAGGAGCCCTGTTGCGACCACAAAGCGGGAACCAAAATTTGTAGGCACTGACTGGGTTCACTTCCTCAAAACCTGCCTACTGAAACGTTAATTTGGCGAAATGGTGAGGAACTGGGGCTTGCAGGAGAGGTATGAATAAAGGGTTGAGCTGCCAAAGTCGTGACGGGGGTCCTGAAGACGTCGTCGTGCGGCTTAGGTTGTAATAGTGGCGGAAGGTGACTGCAAGTTGGCTCCAAGTGGCAAAGAATGTCCCGAAGACGGTGTCATGGGACCTCTGTTTATATACGGGGTTGTGCTTGCGGGGCCTGCAGGCTGGCTTCGGAGTCATGAAGATGGTGGCACGAATTGGACTGCAGGCTCTTGTGTGGAATAATGCGCCCTTTCTCAGACGCGCTCGGGTGGCGTCGTCGTTCATGTAGTACAGTGAAGCAGCAGTTCAGGGCGGAAATATTCGAGCCTTCAGCCTACCAGAGGTTCATGTGAGAACAGATTGCTCCTAAAGAGCTCACCACGAAACTTTGGAACCGCAGACGCAAACGGTAGGCATCCGGGTGGACATAAGAGCCAGTCATGGTTTCGGGGCCGTACACCTTGCTGACCCCCTTCAGTTTTCCTTACAGGTGCTGTCCCACGAACACGTACAAACGCAATGCATTGAAAACTCGTGCGGGAGAGATCAAAGGGACAGCTAGTCCACTATCACTGACTGCATGCAGCACTATTTTGCAGGCGAGGTCTCTCTAAGCGGGTGCAACTTCTCGTGGGCATCACCCGAAGCGTCCTCGTCGCATGCACCCGGCGAGCCCGCACTGCGCGACCTTACGTTCCGGGTGGCCCCTGGCTCGCTCATTGGCGTGGTGGGCTTCGTGGGCAGCGGCAAGTCCTCACTACTTGCGGCCATCTTGGGGGACATGCACCGAACTAGCGGATCCCTGCGCACGTCGGTACGTGCACCGCGAAAACTGGGTGCGTCTGCGCATGCGGTAATAAACGTGGCTGGGCAGCGCTTGAGGAGAGTGCTCAGGAATTCTGAGAAACGACAGCTCGACCAATGAATTTCCTTGCTCTTTGTTGGTTCCCTGAAGCCTGATACAGTTAGCGTAATGTGGGAAACTGTATAGGTGTATAACTATCGGTTGAAAAGAAGTCAGCATCATAATGTTATGATCTAACCACCGAAAAGCCACTATGAAGCATCCTAACTGAAGCCATACCATCAATGGTTCATTGCAGGGAGACAAACTGAAGCGTTCATACTGCCGGCTTCATATAGCTGTTTCATCTGGCACAATTTTCAATACGACGTTTCATTTTTCATGAGCAAGAGCTTGAAATGCAGGGAAACGCACAGCTTCGATAAGTGTATCTGAAAACAAAGTGACAATTAAACTTCACGTAAAAAAGAAATGCATTCAAAGAAATATTCCTCGCATGAAATGCCTTCGGAGTTAACACGCTGAAACTTCTGAGAAACATGCAAACAATTTTTATGGGAAGGCGCAAAGCTCAAAATTGAGGCGTGTGAATACACTGAGTGAAAAACGTTTCGCACCATTTGCATTCTGATTTACCGCAAACGAAGTTCTAGAAAGTGGATTGCAAACGCACGTTTCGCACAAAATCGCAGTATTCACAATCGGCGCGACCTGATTGATTTTTTCCGACATCGGATAAGGCTCTTTTTTACCCAGATTTACTTTGACCACGGCCGACTTCGGTTTCTTCATGGTACCATGTTGATGACCATAGAAAAGGAAATGTGCCTTATGACAAGGTTATTTTTCATATTATCTGCACTGCGTTGTCACATTCTTTTTCAGACTTAAAACGCGTTTTGCAATCTTCACATTTTTCTTGTGAAGTATATATTGTACCCGAGCAAAGTGCCCCCGAGTTATGGGATCTTTACTGGGCGCGAAACCCTTCCTAGGTACCTGCCCTTAAAGGGACACTGAGGTGAATTTTTCAAGCTCTCGTTTTTTGCTTGCACTGTGTAGGCTGGCTCAAATTAACGCACTCTTCATCGTTTATCCGGTTTATAAGTCGGTAATTATTTTATAAATCCCGAAAGAAGAAAAACGACCATGCGCGGTCTGCGGCGGCCGCACCAACTAAACGCTGTGACGTCCGGAGGAGGTGCACCATGATTGGACGATGTCCAAGATTAGCATTCAAACAAGTTTCGGTTTAGGTTCTGTAAAACAACATGCTTGACATCCGACGTCATCGTTGGATGGGAATTCTCGATATCTCAATAATCGCCATACCGCGCTTCTGCCATATTGCGGCTGTAAATGTCTACGATAAGCCTCCCAGGACGGCTTGGAATCGAAGCAATCTCTAACCTAGGCCTACGCAGTAGATGAACGCCCTCCGCGTCACCTGAAGACGCTCAAACGCCATGCCCTTTTCCCCCATGTTTGGAGCTTGCCTCACTCATTCCTGTATCGTAAAAAGCGTGTTCGTACCAGTCCGCTGGTGTTCGCACCAGTCTGCTGCTTCTGGCCTGTGCCCACTGCCCGCAAGCAGTCGGTGCTTATGGCAACAGCAGGCCAACTAAACTCGCTAGCACACCAGTGTCAGTCTGCGCGCGTTCTGCGAACTCGCTCGTGGAGCAGTGAACGTTAAGCCCCAGAAAATGGTGAACTCAGTATAGAAAACATCGTCTGAAAACGAGATATTCCACTTAATAAAAAAGAATGTACCCTCGGGGATTCGAACTTGCGACTTACAAAATGTATGACCACTCGGCCACGGACCAGCCCTGCCTGGCTCTCGAAAGATAAGGCATATAATGTATAACCAGTTTACACGTTTATTTAGTTTTATCATTTCAATCAGCTTAGGTGACTATTTGTTGTATACTGCTCGTGTAGTAAGCGTCCCCCATATTTCCACAATGTCTCACATTTAGCAATTGCATATCTTAGACGCTGGGCCGACTGACTCTGTCAGAAGGTCGGCGAGCCGTGCAGTAGCGCAGTCAAGCCAAGTGATTTCCTCCTGACGTCACACGAAAACGCCACAGAAAATGGGCGAGGATGCAGAGAGGAGGACAGCATTTTCGAATTGATTTTTCTAATAAATAAATTCGTGTAAACACACTCAGAGTGGTCGAAACATGGCCTGTGGACTCCGGACTCCTATTCGCGCTAGTAATACCGAAATGTTTACGAATCACTTCAGTGTACCTTTAAAGGGGCACGCAACACTTCCAATAAACGTTTTCTCTCTTTTCTTCGCGCGTGGAAGTACTGCGAAAGCTACAGTCATCGCCACTATGGAGCTGCACTGCATGATTTGCTCGTTGTAGCAGATACGCCTTCCGTTTCTGCTTTGCTTTTCTGGCTTTGCTAAAGAGGCTATGGAATGCGTTCATTGCTTCAACTGAAGAAATGGCCGGCCAATAGCCGCTACACCGCTATAATGACGTAATTCCAACGGTCGAAGAGCTCCGAGACCGGGCGGAGAGAGAAAAACCTTTTAAGCAAGTTTCTAAGTTGTCTTTTGGGTACAGAGCAGTTATTTTTGGATGAGGTAATTCATAACCCCCTATTCTAAGTACTGTATGTGTGGTTGACTACTTTCTGCCAGCATTTAAGATTTCGAAAAAGTTGAAAAAAGTGTTGCAGGGTCCCTACAACATCTGCATGGTAAAGGGACTCTGCAACCCTTCCGATAAACGCTTTCACTCTTTCCTCTACGCCTGGAAGCATTGTGAAAGCTATAGTTATTGTTAGCACGCAGCGGCACCGGGTGAATCTGCTCGTCGCAGCAGAACTATCGGCCTTCCGTTTCTGCTTTGCTTTCGTGGTTTCCATTTTAAACTGGCTATCGAACGCGTTTTATTGCTGCAACTGAAACGAAGCTGGCCAATAGCCCCTGCATTGCTGTAATGACGTAATTTGAGCACTTGAACAACGCCAGGGGCGGGAAGAGAAAGATCTTTTTAGGGAATTTCTAAGTTACCTAAGTAAGTTCTCAGTAATTTCTTGCTGAAGTATTTTGTGACCACTATTCTGGGTACTGGATGTGTTTGTTGACTACGTTCTGGAAGCATTTAAGATTTAGAAAGAAGTTCGTAAGAGTGTTGCAGAGTGCCTTTAAAGCCACTGTGGGCCCGCCGAATTCATCGGGATGATAGCAGGGATATTAAGGAAGTGATTCAGAAAACGCGTTTTGTCAGAACACTAAAGTGTAACTCAAATAATGAAGTCTCCCATTTTTCTGCAGGGTTCTATTGCCTATGCCTCTCAGGTGGCATGCATCTTCAACATGACTGTCAGGGACAACATCACGTTCGGCAAGCGCTTTGAACCGGTCCTGTACTCAAAGGTCATCAGGGCATGTGAGCTGCTCAATGACCTCAACTCTTTCCCTGCGGGGGACCTGACCGAAGTCGGAGAGAAGGTGACTAAATGAGTGGCACAGCCGCGAACTTCAAGCAGAGACATCACGCGCAAAAATGTAGCATTGTGGTTTTAATGTTCATTTACATTATTTATGGCTGCTAAATGATTTGCCCGGTTTCGATGCTTCCTTGTTGCTAGGAATATACCGTATTTGCAGGATCCTAACTCGCCCCGATTGCAACGCGCAGGGACGTTTACTCATGAAAATTGACAAAAAAAAATAATTTGACGCTGATTCTACCGTGCAGATGTAAAGGACGTGACAATACGCACCTGGCAAAAGACACTTTATTTAGCGCACGCAGCTGTGGTAAGGAAAATTCCTCGTGCCTCATAAACTTGCGTATCCAGCTCCTGTTGGCATTAAAACTTAAAGCGGTGAACATTAAAAGCTAATTTCGGTTTTGAGCCCGATTGTAACGCGCAGAGTTTTAAGGTTAATTCTAGCGGGAAAAAAAGGTGCACGTTAGCATCGTCCAATACGGTAATTTTTAAGGTAGTTTCGTGCTTAGCTGCCTGTCGCAAAAGCACTAGGTTTTGCGTGAAATGAAACGATGAATACATTCCTTATACTTATATCTTATATCTTGAGGTGAACCTCCTAATTTGCTAGCGGGATTTGCGATTCCAATTTTTTTGTTTTGACCCCAGAGCTCAGTTATGCATCCAGAAGAACGGCATTAAACGTTCGAGAGATAAGCCTGAAAAATTACACTTCTCTCCACTATTTTGATAAAACATGACTTTGAAATACACTGTTCCTTGCCATATTTGCTTCGGTCGTGGCCTTAAAATACGCTCGATAATGGTTTAAAGAAACGAAAATTCCCAGACTTTATTTTTAACGCAAGACATCTTTTCCACACTTTTCCATTACGTAGAGGACAATAACTACTTTCCAACCACCATGTATGGATTTCGGCCCCATCTCTCCACCCAAGACATCCTGCTACAGCTTAAGAAGACATACTAATGAGACTCTCAAACAACCACAAATATTCCATTGTCGCACTTGATATAAAAGGGGAATTCGACAATGTCACACACCAAGCCATCCTACAAGGGCTAGCTACGACCAACTGCGGGCCCAGACTTTACAACTATGCCGCGGCATTTCTCACCAACCGAACCGCCACTGTACGCATCGGCCATCTGCGATCTGACCCTTTTCCAGCAATTCCCAAAGGAACCCCTCAAGGCTCGGTTATTTCACCCCTACTCTTTAACCTTGCCATGAAGGACCTCCCACCCTTGCTCCAAGATATTCCGCATCTCCGACACGCTTTCTACCGCCGACGACCTCACGCTATGGACACCCACTGGATCACGTGGAGATCAGGAAGAGGCACTTCAAATGGCAATTGACACCGCCCAACGATATCTCCAGTCCAGAGGACTGGAGTGCGCCCCCGAAAAGTCCGGTTTACTTGTCCTCAGCAAGAGAACTACCCGCAAGACCGCACACAGAATCCCCGAACCAGAATTATATATAAATAACCACCCTGTCCCTAACGTCCCGCACCTTCGGATACTGGGCCTCATAATACCTAGAGACGGATCTGGCTTGCAAGCCATACCACACTTACAGCGCACACTTAACCAGCTCATGCGCATCATCCGCCGCGTCTCCAATCGCCGCTTCGGGCTTCGCGAACACGACACCCTACGCATGGTCCAAGCCATTCTTATCAGCAGGATAGCCTACGGCACGGCATACCTGGCCCTCAGACCACAAGAAATACGGAAACTTGACGCCACGATACGCCAGGCCTATAAGACCGCTATGGGGGCTCCCAATCAGCACGGCAAACAAGAAACTTTTGCAGTTAGGGGTCCACAACACCTGGGAAGAAATACAAGAGGCCCACCACGCATCTCAGATACGCCGACTACAGATTACGTCCACGGGAAGAGAGACACTTCTCCGTCTACACTACAGCGTCCCACCACGACAAGATCAGAAGATTCGAATCCCAGCAGACATTCGGCAACACATCCGCGTAGCTCCTCTACCCCGAAACATGCACCCGGTTTTCAACAAACAACGGCGCGCGGCACGAGCTCGATTAATTCATAAGGACAATCACCATCTATCATGCACTCGATACACAGATGCATCGCCCTACCCTCATCAGAAAGCGCATGCAGCCTGTGTCGTTAACACGCAAGGCACAGAACTGGCAGCAGCGACCGTTCTCACCACTTCCATCGAGACTGCTGAGGAGTGTGCCATCGCCCTTGCTGCAACAACAGACGAGGAATTTCTTACTGTTATAACTGACTCACAGACTGCCTGCAGAAAGTTTTTAATTGGCCGCATATCTCAACCCGCCACTGTACCTTCTTCGTCAAGTAAGAAGACTACCAGAAATTAATATCATCTGGTCACCCGGCCACCAGTCCCTCCAAGGGAACGAGGCGGCACACGCCGCTGCCCGTGCTCATACACACCGGGCCGTTACCTCAGAGGGAGAAACCAACGACCGAACTGCTTCAAACCCGGCCCCACTCCACACGTTACACGAAGTCTTAGCTCACTACAAAAACGACCGCCGTCGCTTCCCGCCACCTCATTCACAATTAACGCGCGACGAAGAAACCACTTTCCGGCGCCTACAAACCAATTCGTATCCCCATAACACCCTACTAAACGCTATGTTTCCCACCCAATACCCTGCCACCTGTATCTTCTGCCCTGTTGCTGGTACCCTATACCACGTGGTATGGGAGTGCCAACGGACCCCCACTCTAACCCCAAATCCCAACCCTACCTATGAGCAGTGGGTGGAGCAGCTGACCAGCTCCGAGCTCTCGGACCAGCTGCCGACTGGTGGAACGGGCCCGGACGGCCAGCCAGCTCCAAGGCATCTTGGAATAAGGATGCCTCTCACTGGGTGGAGGCCCTACGAACATCCTCCTGCTCACCAGTATAATAAATGTTTGTCTCTCTCTCTCTCGTTAAAACAGCTTAGTTTGTATATTTCTGGAAGTTGTTGTCCAAAATAAAGCCCATTCAACAACCTAATCTGAACGTGATGATTAAAAGAGCCATGAATAATGCTTCACAGAAAGGATGCGCAGTAGAACTTCCCATTCTTCTGAAAAGCATGCACAGTAAAACTCCCCATTGTTCTGAAATGCTGCAATAAATGCGGCATTTGGTTTGTAATACCTTCTTGCAACAAGGACACTTGTTCCTGTAGATTATGTATTTCATCTGTGGTAAAAGCGTAAACATAATTAGGGCTACATTTTCGAAATCTCGACTTTACTGAGTGCTCAGAACATTTGTAATCTGTTAGACCTGTGCTAACTACAGGGGGCTGCTCGTTGCGCGATACGGTAGCGCTTTTCTTCAACGAACTTCAAGGTTCTGATAAACAATACGGTTTTGTTGAACTGAAACAGGGCCGAAAATTCAGTGCAGCGTGCAAACATGTGAACACATTGGTTTAACACATGACCAAATTAGTTGTTCTGTTATGGCCACAAAATCGCGCTAGTAAGACAGTGCGTACGACGGCAATACCTAAGTAGTCCCCGGGCATCCGCTTGAACGCCAATACGAGCCTAGCACAGAACACTTCACTAACGATAAGTAAGGATGAATGAATGTGTTAAGGTTACTTCAAACTGGCACATGCACCACGCCGAAAACTACCCCAGTAGCCGGCTCAGACGCATTGCGTTCAACAGCCTTCAATAGCGTTCCAGTGATTTAAGCTTCTTCATATTGTTCAGGGGAACCGAAAACAAACCTTAGCGTTCAACAATCGCATAATTTGTGTCACTAGATAAGGTTACAGAGTATTGGCGCTCTTTTCTACTATTCTCCCGTGCCGATGCGTGATCATTGGTCGTTCACGTCAGTGATGCTTGTTTACACTGCGACGGTTCATGGGGGCCGCCATTTTGTTGCTTATGCGTTTTTTGTCGGTCAGCTGTGGTAGCCTCAGCTTCTACTCCCTGCTCTGCGGCTGCGCGCGACTGGCGTCGTTCAGAATTCGAATAAAAGATAACGCGCTTCACAGCATTTCAGCTGCGGAAGTGTGTCAGAAGATGCCGCGTTGCTGCGTCTTCGGCGGTGTTGTTTACAAATGACCTTGACCTCGTCAAGTTTGGTGGTGAGGCCGCAGAAGCAGCAATCTGGCAACACTGATAAACAACAAAATGGCCGCTGTTGCTCACTTGCGTGCCACAGTGACGGTACTCTGTATCTTATCTAGTGACAGTACGCATAGTAAATCGTACGGAGCCCCATGATGAGAAATAACGCTCCGTTTGCAAGAACATTTTTAATAAAGATCGCAAAACTTTATGGCCCTATGCGCAGGGGGAAACTCTGAGCGGTGGTCAGAAGCAGCGCATCTCGTTGGCACGGGCCGTGTACAGCGGTTCGAGTATCTACCTGCTGGACGACCCGCTGAGCGCCCTGGACCCCACCGTGGCAGCGAGGGTGTTCAAGCACGTCATCGGCAAGAACGGCCTGCTCAGAAACACGGTTCGTCTCTTACGGCCCACCTTTTACGCTACCAGCCGTCACGCACCAGCGTAAATGAGGAAACCTGGCAGAAGTGCAAATATATATGTCCTCATTTCTTTAGTTCTTAGAGCACCACATTCCGCTTCTTGCGTGTAACTCGGGGCTTTTACCAGTGCGTCTGTAGTTCTTTCTGTTGCACTGCAACTACAAATTTGTATGTGCTGTGCATCAATTTAAGCCTGGAGTTAGTGTGCTGCCATGTGAAATGTTTGTTGATTACTGGTCTCGACATGCTTACGTGAAGTCGTCGTAATTTCATGGTTAATTGTTATTGTGTTTATATTATATAGTCTTGGTACGGCTGTGGACTGTAGGAAAGGGACGTCGTCAAATATCTTTGCTTTTAGTACTGCAAAACGCCTGATCGAAATAAAATCTTCCGCAGTATTTCATGGGGAAATTAACTGTCGTCATGGTGCACGGAGCGTGCTGATGTCGCCCGTACAGTGTATGTCCCGTTAAAGGTATTGTGAGAGGGGATGAACTGCGCTAATGGCAACGGCCGTTTCAGCGCATCTGGCTCTCCACAGGGTTACCAGAGGAAAAGCCACACGTTCGAGCAGGGTAGTAGAGAAGGAAAAAACAGCGGCGGCATGCTTCTTTACTGCCGGGTCAGTGTACAAAGTTTGGTTTTGGCCGCCGTGGGGTGCGGACGTGTTTTGCGTTCGCTCCCGCGCGGCCGGGGCGGTTCGCGATTTTGGACGGCTGCACTTCGCGAGCCATGGGTGTTCTGTTTCGGGCGGCGGGAGCTCTGCTGCGGGGCCGTTGAGCGCGAGCTCCCGCTCGCAAGTACCCGCTCGTCTGGTTGAACTTTAACCAGCAAGCTCTCCTGACTTCCCACTACCGTGGACAGCGCTTCACAGCACAGCCTCGCCTCTGTGCTCCACCATTCCTGTCGAGATACCCCTCACGGACGCAGCATGACGCCAGGATACTGTGTTTTCAGATGCGACGCATCTCTTGCTCTGAGGCATGTCCCTCCTGCGTCAGCGTCGGCGGCGTCCGCACGCCACCCGCGCATGCGCGACTCTCCTCCGTTCTTCTTTCCGACAGCTGTGCGCAACACTCTCACTCCGTCTCATTATCATAAACAACAGCTGCGTGCGCGCGCTTCGCTTCGCTCCCGTCGAGCAGTGCGCGCATGCGCGACTCTCCTCCGCTGTCTCCTCTCGTTCAGGCGCTGTGAATATAAAGCTGGTAGCGCGCTGCGGCGGTTCAATCAGCGCTCGCTCTCGTTCGACTTCGCGTCACAACACGTTTCACCCGATTTAGAGAATCAACCCAACGGAAACACCAATTGAACCCCCTGATGCGTCGCATCACACCAGGGTTCCCTCGCGGGAAGATGGGCGCATTGTGTAGTGGTTCGTGCGCGGTGGTTCCAATCACAGTAGCAACTCTTCTTCTTTCGTGGCGGCGGAACTTTTCCTCTGTCTCACTTTACGTCTCTATACTTTTCTCTACTCTATCCTATTCTCCCCTCCTACTTTCCCACACCTCCCGTACTGGGTTGATTGTAGGCGAGCCCCCAAATGGGCTCAATGATATGCCCAGTCCACTTTTTATTTTTCTCAAACCTGAATCACTCACCACCACCACCATCGCCAGTGTACAACATGACCCGACGAAGTAACAAACCATGCGCCCTCTAGCATATTGTCAGCAGTTACGGAGCGCCGCAGGGCGGGGTCAACCTGTGTCCGAAGGCGGTACGCGCTCTCACAGCTGCACGGGCGAAAGCACGCCTTGAAGAGACAGCCTCATGTAGCATCCATAGATTAAGCGAAAACGCCATTGTGTCAAGGCTTCGGCGTGCGTTAAAGATTCCCAGGTGGCCCAAATCAATCTGGAGGACGCACATTCCTCGGTAACCGGTCTAAATGGAACGTTTCCCTCACCGTTCCGGGGACCTGTGCAGTGTGATCCACAACATCTTCGGGCATGTAGCCGATGTCCCTAAGAATATTGCTGCCGGCCCTGGTGGAGAGCAGCATCTGTTCTTGCGCGGTCCTTTGCGGTTCTGCGATTTCGACGAATGAATTGTGGATGCCCAGTTGCAACTTCTCCGTGCTTGCCTATATGGGGATACCGAGCATCCTCTTTATGCTCTTCCTCATGAGCGTGTTGACTTTATTCTCTTCCGTGCGGGACCAGTCAAGAGCACCTGCCACGTAGTTAATGTGGCTCGTGAGGAAGGGGTTGTACAGTCGCAGGAGTTTGCTCTCGGAGAGGCCGCCCCTGCGGTTGGAGACGGGAATCATGAGTCGGATCGTCACTCCTGTTTTACCAGTTAGGTTCTCGATGGTCTCGGTGTTTCTCTCTCGACTTTGACTGAGCATACCGGGTATCCTGATGACGTCGACCTTCGATGTGACAGAGCCATCTCTCGTGTGCAGCTCGATGGCCGCTTGATTCGGGTGCGTTTGCCCCGCTCCGCTCTTACAGTTGGACCGGTATAACAGGAGTTCGGACTTGCCCGGCGAGAGTTTTAGTCCCGTGTCCTGAAGGTACTCTTCTGTTATCTCTAGCGCCATTAACAGGGCTTCTTCCGCCTGAGCTTCCGAACCACCACGGCTCCAAACCGTGATGTCGTCCGCATACAGAGCGTGACTGATTCCGGGGATACGTAACAGCTCAAGGGACAGGTCCGGCATAACGGGATTGAAGAGCAGCGGTGGCAGTACTGCTCCCTGCGGGGTGCCCCTCGCACTGATACCGTACTCCTTCGACCGCACCTGGCCGAGTTTGAAAAAGCCGTTAGGGCTCTGAGGAAGGATCTTATGTATGAGTGAAAGTTTCTTCCGAGGTTGAGTTTCGATATCATCTTCAGCACGTATTGGTGACGAATCGTGTCGAAGGCTTTCGTGAGGTCGAGGGCTAGGATGCCCCTGACGTCTCTCAGATAAACTTCCAGGACTTTGTGCTTGAGAAGCAACATGACGTCTTGCGTGGCCAGTTCAGATCTAAAGCCGACCATGTTGTGCGGGAAGGTCTCTTCTTGCCCGATGTTACGTGTGATCCTCGCTTTGACCACGTTTTCGACGACTTTGCCTATACCAGACGTCAGCGAGATTGGTTCCTGTTCTCGGGCGCTAGGGGCTTACCCGGTTTGTGAATCATGATGACCGTTGCTTCTTTTCAGCCTTTGGGAACTTGGCCAGTTGTCCAGACCTTGTTCGCTTCTTCTGTGAGGGTTTTGACCGATTTGGCGTCGAGGTTACGGAGCATGCGGTTTGTGACACCCTCAGGCCCCGGGGCAGAACAGCTGTTCAGCTCCTGCAGAGCCGCCGAGACTTATGCTCTGTGATTGGACCGCCAAGAACCTCATTATTTTCTCCTTGGTATTCCGTGTAGTCTTGATCTGAGCTCTGACCCACAGAGAAGTTGATGCTAACTAATTTATCGAGAATATCTTCTTCCGTCATGCCCGACGTTCGCACGTTGTGCATAAGTTTGTCGAGGGCGAGTTGTTGATTGCCTTTCGACTGTTTGTCGTCGATGAGCTTCTTGATCAGATTCCAATTTCAAGCCATACGTATGCGACCGTCTGTGAGGGTGCAGATCTCGTCCCATTTCTGATTGTTGAGTGTGAGTGCGTGTTCCTCTATATCGGGGTGGAGTTCGGCAGTCTCCTCCCTCAGTCGTCTATTGAGTCGTTGCTTGCACCATCTTTCTTGAATTGCATTTCTAGCCTCAAGCAGGTTCACGAGTTTGGCGTCCATCTGCGTGATATATAGTGGGGCCTCGACGATTTTGGTGGCGGCCTCAACATCCGTCTCAAGCCTTTCGAAGAGATCCTGCACGAGTCTCAGTATTCGGTTTGGTCCTTCCTTGCGGATCTCGCGAAACGCTACCCCAGTCAACAATCTTATGTTGCCTCGGCTTTTGACTCCCATCTGAAGGGTAGTGGCCAAGATGTAATGGCCACTTCCCAAGTTCTCTAGAGTATTGCACCATGTCGCCTCTGGAACGTTCTTTATGAAGGTTCGGCCCGGTGTTTTATCTCTTGTCACGGATGTCCCAATCCGCGTAGGGAGTTGGGGTCCGTGATCAAATTAAACGAGCAGTCCATGACCGCCTGTAGGAGCCTATCACCCTTTTCTGCACCGTTGTTTCCTGGTAACCTCAGGCCTCATGCGCCGCGCTGAAAGCACTTGCCATGGCAATGGGGACGTCTCTCGCTAGCGTTGCAGCCTTTGAAATTACCGTGTTGAAAGGTTGTTTATAGTCGGACTGGGAGTCGCAAACGTTGAGAATTGAAAGGCATGCGCTCCAATTGATGTTGGGGACAATTCGAGCTTGGCCGAACTAATCTTGAGCACGTGCTCTTGGAATAAAACTTGCGTAGATACGATCGTGGCACGCCCTCTCTTTCCTTGCTCTCTTTACGCGACGACTCGATATCCTGGAATTGTGAGGGTTTTGCAGAGCGTTTCTTGCAGGAAGGACTACCTGGGGTTTCTCGGGTTGCGTTTCTAAATATTGCTGTAATGTGGCTCTCCTTTGCTTGAAGCTAGCGCAGTTCCACTGCCAGATGTGAAAGTCCTTTGTTTTACTGGCCATTGCGGGGTCCGTTTGGGTTTAGGCATATTGCCGAGTGAGGTAATCCTGTTGCTCCGCTAGATTGTGCATCATTACTTGGGATATGCGCCGCCGTGGTACTGTCCATCGTGGCCATACGTTGGAATATTGAATTGAGGTCTTCGGATTGCCTTCTCAAGGCTTGCATGACGGCCTCAAGTTTGTCTTCCCCCCTCGGCCCCCCGCGAGCACGGAGACATTCTACGCTTAGTGCAGCGCGATGGGATTGTTTTCCTCTGCAAATGCCACTGATGTGCGTTTTAAGCGAGACGTTTTCGGCTCTAAGTCTCATGTTTTCCATCGCCCATGCCTGCGATAGCATGTGTGAGCTGATCGAGCTGCTCCTTAATTTTTTTGTTTACCCTCAAGACTTCGTTATACTGTTATTCATATGCTCTGGCAGTGCCCTATGCTTTACCTGAGCGTTCGTCGACGATTTTGGCGGCGTTTTCCGCCCGCCCTGGACTCGATCAGCCCAGGAGGGAGACTGCAGGCGCACCTGCTGGCTGGAACGGTCACGTCCGGATCCCGATTGTCTCCTGGACTGCGTCCTTCTCGAACCGCGTTGGCTCCGGGACTGCGACCGACGGCTCGAACGGCTCCACCTGGCACCGGAACGGCATTGCATCCTGGATGGCGACCTGCTCGAACTGGCGTCGACATTCGAACTGCTGCCGCTGTTGCTGGGCGGACGCGCCCCTCCCTTGTGGGCGCTTCAGAGGCCGCCAGCGCCCGCCTGGTGGTTGAAGTCATCGGTGCCGCCGGAGCGGTCTCGTGATTGCAACCGCTGTTTGCGCTCCCGGCTCCTCTGACGTCGGCGCTGACGCACGAGGAAATGCACTTGGAATTTCTGATTGCAGATCTTGTCGCCGGTGACGCGGCCGCAGCCGCACAGGCCGCACTTCGGTTTACAGTTGTGTTCTTCACTCGGGATTTAGACTCCGCAGCCCCTCTAATTATGCTGCTTGGGGCTGATGCAGAAGTCGGCTCGGTGACCCGGGTTGCCGCACGAGTAGCACACATCGACTTGACGCTTGTTAAGAGAGCACGTGATGAGGCACATGCCAAAGACAACGTACCTCAGCACCTGCATGCCCTCAAAGAGGAGCACGACAGTCGCAGAGGTTTGGCCTCTACGCTTGGTTTCGAGGACCGACGGATTTCTTTCAGTGACGAAAAGCTGTTCGTGAGGTGGACGTCGATGTTGTGGACAACCCCCTTGCACGTGCTTTCGGGGGAAGCTACCTAGGCAGCAATTGCATGCTGCTTGGTGCCAAGGAATATTTGGGGTACCTTGGCGTATGCCTCCGAGTTTTTTGCAGCTGCCGTTGTTAGTACGTAAATATTTTGCATCAGGTTAGGGCACAGCAGGTCTTGCTTGCAGGCTTCCGCAGTGATTCCCGCCGCCGTCGTCAGCGCTCTCATGACCGCGTACAGGCTTATTTTGAAAACAAGTGTTGGACGGAAGCCCTTCTTGTCGGGGAAACGCATGATACAAATTAAAAACAGACACAGACCACGAGTGTTTATAAAACAAAAAAGAGGTTTCGGCTCTTGTACGGGAGCCTTGTTTACAATGAGCTGAGGGGCGAATGTGATGTGGTTATGTTGCGTACGTTACAACGTAGGCAACGTGCGTACACGTGTGGAAAGTTGCTGTCATTTCGATTAAGTGCGTGCTCCGTGATCTGGATTGTCAGGGATTCAAGATAAAGCCTCGAGGCCCAATTCTTCTCTTTTTCCATTATTTTCGCGTTGGCCCAGTCTATTTCGTGGCGAGTTGCTTTTGCGTGTTCGGCCAGAGCGTTAGATGAAACGTTTTTCTTTTTCACGTCGTACATGTGCTGCTTGAGCCTTTGCTGGAAGTTTTCCTGTCTCGCAACGCACGTCCGCCACTCCGGAGACTCCATAGACAAATTACGGGACACCGCCCTCGAAGATGGCGACATTCTGATGTATTTTGACGTGGTGTCCTTCTTCACGAGCTTACCAACGGATTTGGTAGTTGATGCATGCGTCTCACCCTTCGAAATGAACGCAACTTTGCCCGAGCGTACACCTATTGAAGTCCCAGATTTGAGGCGGCTCCTGACGTTGTGCCTCGAGAACACGTATTTCACGTTCGAGCACCGTTTTTACGGACAGGTGCACGGGACAGCGATGGGCGCGGCCGTATCGGTCACGGCGGCAAACCTTGAGCAACGTGCACTTAATTCGTTCAGTCCTGCTCCCAAAACATTTCTACGTTACATAGACGATTGCTTCAGCGTAATCAAGGAGGAGGCACTGACTGCATTCACAGCCACCTGAACCGCATGGATGATGCAATCAAGTTCACCGTAGAGGAGGAGCAGCACGGGCAGCTTCCATTCGGTGACGTTCTCGTCAAGCAAGAAGGAAAATCCTTGACGTTCAGCGTCTGCAGAAAGAGCACCCACACGGGTCGCTATCTCCATTTCAACTCTGTGAACCCTGCCTCCAACAAAAGGTCTGCAGTCGCCTCGCTTGTGAGCCGTACGAACAGAGTTTGCAAGAAACCTGAAGATATCGCTGCCGACATACAGCACGCGCATCGGGACCTGTCTGCAAGTGCCTACCCTGAATCGTTTGTGCGCTCCGTGGAACGCCAGCTTGAACGTCCTGGAACCGACCGGTAACACGCGTCCCAAGAATCGTGCTCCGATACCGTATGTACCTGGACTTAGCGAGCACTTGGCGCGTGTTGTGCGCCCCTACAGTGTTCAGGTAGCGCACGTGCCAACACAAAAGGTTAAGGCATTCCCTGGTGAACGTCAAAGACAAGCTAACAAATCAAAAGTTCCCAGGAGTTATCTACAGCATTCCCTGCGCAGACTGCGATGGAAGCTATGTCGGCGAGACAGGAAACTTCCAGCAAAGGCTCAAGTAGCACATTTATGACGTGAAAAAGATAAACGTATCATCTAACGCCCTGGCAGAACACGCACAAGCAACTCCCTACGAAATAGACTGGCCCAATGCGAAAATAGTGGAAAAAAAGAAGAAGTGGGCATCACGGCTTTATCTTGAATCCCTGACAATCCAGACTACGGATCACGCACTTAATCGAAATGACGGCAACTTTACACACGTGTACGCCCGCTGCCTACGTTACATCTTGAATCCAACATAACCACATCACATTCGCCCCCTCAGCTCATTGTGAAGAAGGCTCCCGTGCGGGAGCCGAAACGTCTTTTTTCGTTTTATAAACACTCGTGGTCGGTGTCTGTTTTTAATGTGTAATAGGCTCATTTTCTTGGCATCAATTCCGTACCTGGGACGAATAATAACACGAACTTGGCCCCTTAATAAGCGTGGGAGCCGCGAGGCTTCAGCCAATCGCCTTGCTGTACTACGCGGGTCGGCCGCGTGGCGGCTACCCGAGCTGCTTCTACTTGAAGGTAAAGTGTCCGCCGAGGATGGAAACTCGGGGCGGGATTGCCACTTATTTGGTAGTGACGTGCGCCATCCTGGGCAGTTGAGCTCTTCGGGGGCAATATCCACTTCCTCTACCATTTCCACCTTGGACATGGTCTCGAAGGGCTGCCGGTTAGGCCTAGCAGCGGCCGTCGGCGTTGGGCTTAGCTGCGCTCCGGCGTGGCCTCCGCGAAAAACCGTCGTAAATGGCCGTAAAAGTCCACTCACCAACAAAAAGTTGTTCTCTGCGTGGACCGGAACGATTTTTGCGTTTGTGAGCACTAAATACGCATCATATTACCAATATTCCACTCCAGAACCATCAAGAACGCTGGAGCCGATGTGAACATGTCTGCACTGTCTAGCGCCACGTGCGGCCAGGAAAAGAAAAACGGTTGTTTGGAATTCTGCGTCTGAGAGAAGGGGAGGGCGCTCTTTGGCGGCGACGCATGAAACAAGAGTGTGCGGAAAGCAGTGAGAGAGATTACGGCAAAGGCGCGGTGTCGCCCTCCTGCTCACCCTTCGAAAGACGCTAAAAGTGGCCGTCAGGAACGGCGCGTTCCAAACTACGCAGTAAGGCGCCGGTACGTGCGACATGAAAGCAAGCAAAAAAAAGAACAATTCCAGCTCTCGCTGTTCAGGCAGGGGCCGCGCGAGCACTGCGAAGGCGGGAAATTTGAATTGCATTCCAGAAACCTCCGTTCAATTCATCACGAGAGGAGTGAGACTAGGAAGCGAAGAGCATGATGGGTGGTAGCCGTGAGCAGATGCCAGGTGTGTGAATTCAAGTGGCGCCGCATGGGTAATCGTTGCGGGTGTCGTTCACAGCTTCGCAAACCAACCACCTTCACTGCGTGGATTAGAGCGCATTTTTTAGCTTTGTTGCTTTGGGCCGAGCTCCTGCCCTGATTCAAACCCGCTCGTCATTTGAACCCCGTAGCACTGCCGCTCACCCACGTCGACTCCCTCAATTAACCACTTTTAGTGGCTTCCTTAGCATTGTCAGTTTTGCAGCATTATTACGCGAGCGATCAGAACTACTTTATGACCCGATGCCATATTTATGACGACGTGTCGTGTTGCCGCGTGCAGACTCGCATCCTGGTGTGCAACCAGGGGATGCTTCTGAAGCACATGGACGGGCTGCTGCTGATGCACGACAGGACGGCCACTCCCTTCACCACACTCGCCGACCTTCTGGCCCACAAGGCGGCGCCCCAAACAGCGCGGATTGCAGGTGGAAAGCAGGCCCACGCGAGACTGCTCGCCACGGATGGGAGGCAAGTCCCAGTCGCTCACGTTTACGGTAAATGGTAATGGGGTCGTCCATGCACCCCTCAGAGAGAGAGAGTGAGAGAAACATCTTTAATGTGCAAGTAAGGTGAGCCAGGCTAGGCGCCCTACTTGCTACACGAAATGGGGATGAAGGTGGGATGAAGATATATGAAAAAAAAGACTCCCTTACACATTAAAAGTCACCCAGGATTAATAGTCACACAGGATTAATAGTCACACAGATTAATAGTCACACAGGAAAAGTACACACACAATCAGGCGATATAGTCATTTTTCTGAGTGTTTATAGCTCACTGTGAGTTCCAGTGCTGCGGAACGTCAAGTGCGCCTTTGTTGCGCGACTTGCCATGCCGGTTGTAAGCCAGGGCCCAAGGAGCTGCCTCGAAGAGATCTGGGATCCTCAGATCGCTCCGTTCCGCATGAGCACGCTTTTTGGCCGGCACTTCTAGCTAAAGCACAGACGTTCAAAGTATTGAAGGGCATAATTCTGGCTCGTTGGTTCATGACTTGTCTATTGTCTCAGTCCTCGTTTTTCGAACAGTGTTTATTTGTTTGTCAGTTGCGAAGTGTCTTCGGGTAGGGACGGGCTCGACGTTCCGTTGTTTTATCCATCTTCCGCCTCCACATCTCCTTTAATTTTTATGATAGTCGTTCCCGTCACGCAGCCGCTGACTCCTTCCCCAGTTCTTCACCTTCGCAATATGGAGTGTTCAAACGACAGAGCGAAAGCCACCTTCAGAGCTGCTTTCGTTCGTATCATCAGGCAACCCGCAAGAGAGTGGGCCCATTTTCACAGACTCAAGGGCTGCCCTTAAATGTCTAGCGTCTTTTCCAAAAGACGAGCTTGTGTCTGACATACATGCTTTACATTTCCAAGCTGTACGAGCATACCATCACATCGCACTTCAGTGGACTGGTATAATGAAGGCAAACATTGCTACATACGTTGCGCACAACCATCGTGCATCGGCGATATCCATACCATTCTCCAGGAAAGATGCATTTGTCCTTGCATCCAGCGAGGCATGGAAAATGCAGCGCGTAGCCTGGGGGGATGCGGTACCACATTATTACGCGCTGCTATCTTCCACTGATACAAACTGTAAATTCAAAATGGCACCAGGACTCTCCAAACTCGTAGAAGCAATTTTACATTGCGTGCGGTTGAATGTCGCATAGACGCACAACTTCCTCTTTAAAGGAGTACTGACACGAAATTTCAAAGCTGTGGTAACTATGTAAAACGCTTCCTTTTTATCAGGAGATATCTCCCAGCAAGTTTCAACAGCAACCGTTCAGCGAAACATATTTAAAAATCCATTTTAATCTTCGCCCGCACGAGAAAGCCCAGAGCGGGCCGACGTGACATCATGTGCTACTTGCCCCAAACTGTCGACGTCGGGGCTCCCGTGACGAAACCGACGCGCTGGCTGTGGTTGGCGCGCGCTGCTCGGGCGTGTGTACACGTCATGGTTTTGGGACTGACGTCATGCTGCCCGGGCCTGTGGGGACGGCGAAAACCTCGGCCGGTCTGGGCGCGCGCGTGCGCGCGCTTCCAGAGAGGCAGCGATACGGCAAGAATGGTGACGTCATGTTATACATGCTGTCATGGGCGGCCGCTCGGCGTTTTTTCAGTCGAAACCGAAACTGGCACGAATAAACGACGCCGTAAATGAATGTTAACGCTGCGCTCGGACCGTCTAATCTGTCATTCTATGATTAGTGGGCTGGTAGGGCACGCATAGCAGCGAAAAAAACGTAACATAAAAATTTCGTGTCAGTACTCCTTTAAGATAAAACGATCCACGTCGCCATCATGCCACACCGTCATGTGCGAGAAACCCTCCAGCTCCTGCCCTGTGAATGTTCTCGTTTCAGTGCTGAAAGAGTGTCCCTCGCAGTGCCTTTGGGGACTATCGCTTTCCAGGGACATCCAGCTAAAGGACGTTTTGGGGTCGTGGGCGTGTCCCAAACATGCTTTAACGGGCTACGAATGCTCTGATAGAGTACCTGCAACACACAGGTCTAGCAATGTTTCTGTGCGTATTAAGTTCTTGAACATCATCGCCATCATCTTCATCACGTCATCAACTGGCGTAGCTAGTTGAGCATTTTAGCCTGGCTAAATGAAAGATCGCTTTTCCTCTCTCTCTCTCTCTGAAACGACAGAAGCAAGTACCAACCACAAAAAGCACAACAGGACCAGGTATGCGCTTCATTTAAAGTTTCAAACTGAGGGAGACGATGGCCTAAAAGAAGTAGTTGTGATGGGGGTCTTGGTGGATCAATATTTTGCGTGGTGATATATTGCTTGAAACACGAAAACAACGTCGAAAACAACCGTTCAAGTGCTCCCCCCATCACTTTCGTACAGTCATCCACAGGCTTAGCTTGAGCATTGTACAGTACTTTAGCGTGGCATTGCTCGAGCGTTGTGACGTAAAACGGTTCAAAGCAGTGTTGAAAACTTGAGTGCCACGTTTGATTTCAGGGCGGTGCAAAAGTTGTGACTGAATTAACTTACGCCAACAAAGGAAAAGACGGCAAGTGCGGAAAGCGTTGCTCCAGCTAAGACGGTGGACGACTGCAGCACATTGTGGGGACAGGTTAAGTGCTAGGCACTACTGGAGCAAGCAAAACAGGCAGGAAAGGGGCGCACTAACAACTGAGCTTTATTCGCTCCGGAACAGATTATAAAGGCACGAAAAAACACCGTGCTATACCAGTTGCACCACGTGTGAAAGCAATTACAGCTGGAGTACCCTCTTTACTAATCATCCAGATAATCCACCTCACCTGAAAGAAGTACAACTGAAGGCTTGCTGACACATCAGTACCCCATCTTCTTTATGACGTAGGCCTCGAACACTTCCCATTATTTCTTGTGTTATGAATGAAGCACTCGGGTCCTACCGAACGCTGGCACGCAGCCCCTTGGCATGCATTCAATCTTACAGTGAAGGAACAGATTGCTTCTTGTTCCCGTCTTCAGCGTCGCCGCATGTTCACGCAACCAGTCGTTGAGGGAGCGCCACGTCTGTCCTACGTATACACGGCCACACTTCAGTGGAGTCTGATACACTACTTTTTTTCTTTTTTTTGTACACTCCACAAACGTAGTGGCATGCTTCTTGGCGCAGACAGGAGGCCTAGGCCCGCAGCGGTTAACTATTTAACTATGCGGCACATAGCTCCGAGTTTGTTGGTAGCGCTGAACGCCACGCGCACACCGGCCCGCTCCACATTTTTCTTTACGCGATGAGATAATTAATGTAGGAATGAAATGACGGCAATCTTCTGTGTTTGCTTTTGTCCGCTGTCTGATTGGCTGGCTCCTTCCTGCTGCTCACTTAAAAGCTTTCGCGCCAAGCCGCATAGCATCGATGCAGGGAAGCCCGCCTGGAACAGTCTTCCGACATGCGAGACAAAACTCTCCTGTATCTGATGCTGGCAGGACCTTACAAGGGCGTTCCTTAAGACAGCGACCGCTATGCCCCGCTCGACCAACATGGAGTGACAAGAGTCGAATGGAATCAAGGCTTTCTTGGAGCGGGGACAGTAGACCCAGCAAATGTTGTCCTCCAAGAACGTCCCCTCCAGGTCGAGAAACCTCAGGCGACGCTCGAGTGGCAGCTCGCAGTGGCCATGGTCACTGTGAGGCAGTCAAGCGCCCCTTCGAAACCTGCCAGAACCCGTCTAGCAGAGTCTTCGTCCGATGTGCCGGCTGACAACTTGAAAAGAACAAGGTAGTCATCCACGAACCGGAAAACGCGCACAACACCTAGCTCGCCAAGTTCGTGTTCCAACGGCCGGTTGAAACGAGCCATCAACATGTCACTAAGCGCAGAGGCTAGGCAAAAGTTAATGCAGACTCATTGCATTTGCTGGTAGTAGGCTCCTTCGAACTCCACAATTGAAGATTGGAGATAAGACCTCAGGAGTTTAAGGAAGCCATCGACGCTCACACCGCAGTAGTTTTGAAAGCGGACAGGCCCATACTTGTCGATTCCTTCACTAACCACTTCCATAAGTAATTCTTGGGGCAGGGAGTAGTATAGATCCTTGACGTCGAACGAAACGCCACTCACATTCCTAGAAATCATGCCACCAAGGAATTCTGAGACTTCAGAGAATTCAGTGTATACGTAGTGCCGACGGGGCGCTGCTTCAAAGACCGGTTGCGTGAGCATGCGGCGACGCTGAAAACGGGAACAGGAAGCAATCTGGCGCTTCACTGTAAGACTGAATGCAAGCCAAGGGGCTGCGTGCAAGCGTTCTATAGGGCCCGATTGCTTCGTTTACACCGCAAAAAAAGAAGAACCGCGGGAAGTGTTCGAGACCTACGTCATAAATCAGATGGGGGACCGATGTGTCAGCAACACTTCAGTTGATGTTCTTTCGAGCCAGGTGGATTATCTGGACGATCAGTAAGGAGGGTACTGCAGCTGTAATTACTTTCACACGTGGTGCAACTAGTATTACATGGTGTTTGTTGTGCCTTTATAATCGCTTTCGGACCGAATAGACCTCCAGTGTTAGTGCGCCCATTTCCTGTCTGTTTTCCTTCATCCAGTTGTGCCTGGCGCTTGACCTGTTCCCATAATGAAGTACGAACTAGCGCACATCGACACATTAATTCAGTACCACATTGGTTGCTCAGTTGTTTCGCTGTGAGCATTCTTGTGCACAAGCACTAGGAGGGTTGACCCGAAGAAGTGCGTGTGCGTACTCGAAATCTGCACTCTGAAGCCTCCGTAAGAGCAAACAAAATGCCGCCATCTCCACGAAGTGAATGACGATGAGAGGGGCGAAGTTAAAATGCTTATCGGTGAAACCGTGAAACATTGTTATAAGTCTTATTGACGGCGCGCACCATCTGAATGAGTGGAGGACATAAGGCGCGTTCGTAGCCATGCTTGCGCCTCGGTTTGTAGCGCAGTGGGAATTGCGCCACTTACCTCCCGTCGCGGCCAAAGAGTCGTGGGATCGAAACCGGGCGCCGCCGCATCAAGACCACCACTCCTCGCTCGCAAAGCTTGAGACTACCCACCGCTCCGTTGACAAGCTCGTCGACGACATCGATGTTTGTGGTGATTTTGTAGGGCTTGTTTGGGACGATGGGAATCTCCATGGGTAAGTTGGCGAATTCGGTGTGCTACATTTTAGCTACCTTGGCCGCCGCCTTCTGCAGAGCGTCTTGTGTCGCGTACCCCCGGTACATGTCTTGAGCTCGCAGGTGACGAACGACAACCTCTTCTCCTTGTTGGGTAGCAGCGAAAGCGTTGAACGTTTTGTCCTCTGCGACAAATCTTTGGTTGGCCAATCTCCAGGGGGATCCTGCCACAATCCTCATCGTGGTGCCGTGTACAGTAGCAACGAGGTACGGGACAGGGCCCGAGCAAGAGGAGCTTCGCCCCTAAAATTAACCATGTCTTCCTAATGAAAACTTAGAGAAGCGCGAAAGCTAAAAGTGCGTCCAACCTTCGTTGAAAGTGCGTCCAATCGATCGTAAAACCTTACAAGACCCAAACTACGTAGACGCATCCACGAGCGATCTAAATGTGTACCGATACTCGGGTTATGAGATAAAGGTGTATCATTGTCTCGTTCTCCATCATCGATCCGCGTGTTACTGTCTCAGTCGGAACCGTCCCTTTTTCACGATTTTCAAGTAACCCTTTTGACAGAATGGAAGCCCGGTTTCAGACACGAATCGTGTGTCCAGAGATCCTATTAGCGCTTTTCGGTCGACCAACCGCTTTATGGGAAAATAATAAGTTTTTTTGACAGGACGCCACCGATGCCACTAGAAAAGCTTTCGCTTCAAAACAAGCCAGGGAGACGGACAGAGCGACAGAGCGAAATAACTATTGTTTGACCTGGATAGGGTCAGGGTTGAGGTAGGCTGGAAGTCCCTTCCCTCCCTCTTCAGCCATCGGCCAGGAGCCCCTGCTTCTTGGCGGTGGCCTCGGCCATCCGGACAGCCCAAGGCTGAGACTCGGAGTCCTCGCTGAGCAGTATTGTCTTCCGCTGCTCCGGTGTAGTTATCATTCTTTATTTATCTGTGGGGATGATATCAGGGCCGGCCCAGAGCATGTGTTTCAGGTCAGCCCTTCATGTGCAGTTTTTACACCTTTCGCTGTTCAGTTATGGATAATAAATCACACCATCTCCACGCCGCGAACGATGCCGAGGCTGCGAAGCATTGGGACGCAAGTTGTGTGCATTGTGCGGATGAGTGTTGTCGTCCGTGCACGATAATGCACTCAAAATTTACTAAATGATTTAGGGTGCAGCAACTGCACTGTAAATCACAAACGCCACACGCAAGACAAGTCGTGTCCCAGTGCTTCACACCTTCGGCATTTTCACGGCGTGGAGATGGTGTGATTTATTGGCCCGAAATGAAATGAAACGACGGCTTGCGTGTTTTGAATGTGATCTCGTGTTTGCGCGTAGCGCCCTCTCGTCTAGGTCGCTGTACTCGTGTTTGCACGTAGTGTCCTCTCGTGTAGCTCTCTGTAGTCACTGCGCACGAATAACGGGGAACTTGGGGACATTGAGGACGGGGAACTTGGGGACTTGGGGCGGACGCACCTAGTAGTGACTGTACAGTGCGGGGTTAGGGTGCATACCCGTCTGTGGTAGTCTCCACGCAACTCACTAGCGATGCTATAGCGCAAGTGCTAAGGGGAAAACGAACGATAGAATACGGGGAAAGAAAAAAGTTCTCATTCCAGTGAAGCCGGTGAACTGAGCTGAACTTGGCTGCTCTGCCTCCCCAACGCCGACTCCCCTTTTTATACTTCTCACCGTGAGCGATTGTTTTTTCAGGAGTAGCGCAATCGGCTATCAGCGGTAGTGCCGTTATTCACAGTTGCACTACAGAATGGATGCGCATCACTCGCTCGGAAGCACGGCCCGCACATAAGTGCGAACCAGTACAAAGAAACATCCCCCTCGCGAGGGGCACGATCAAATGCAGAGCATTTCTGCGGGGGGGCGCGCCTACAAGTCGTATGGATTACGTATTGGTTGTTTTTGTTGTAATTGTTGTCTTCCAGCGTAGACATTGTCGATGAAGTCGATGGTGAAACGTGCCGTGAACGCCCTGCCGCGGCTATGACGCAACGTGGAGCGGCTATGACGCAACGTGGCGCGGCTATGACGCAACACAATCCAACACAATCCACTTTAATCCAATCCAATCCAAATCCAAGCCAATCCAAGCCAATCCAATCGAATCCAATCCAATGCCCCTCGCGAGAGAGTGTTATAGCGCCGAAATCGCCACCACGTGAACGCGTGATGCTGACGTCACGACCACGCCACAGATGTTAGCGACCGCAGCGCGCGCGAACGACATATCTGGTTTAAGCGCGAACCGACCGCGGCGAGAGAGCGCGATGCGAGCGCCCCACCTTTTCTTGCGCGCGAACCTAACGCGGCGAGAGAGGGTGTTGCGCACGTCCCCACCTGTTGTGCGCCCGAACCGAACGCGGCGAGAGAGGGGCGTTGCGAGCGGAGAGAAGGCGAGGAGGACGCGGGGGAGAGGGCGCACCTCTGGCCGACGGTTGAATGAGTCAAGGATATAAGGCACGTTCGTAACCTTCCGTTCTGTGTCGGCTTTGTGGCTCAGTTGGTAGAGTGCCGTGCACCTTGCGCTCCGCCCGCAGAGTCGTAGGATCGAAACCTGGCGCCGGCAAGTATTTATATAGTGTAGGGGGAGCGATGCGGACGCGGACTACGGACGCCAACGCGGGTGACATCGTGAGTTACTAAAATGCTCTCCATTTAAAAGGGTGCGTGACGTGAGCAGCCGCCGCGCCTACGCAGTGGAGGTGCATGGCGGAGGACTGGTGTGTTTCTATGCGCGCGGGTATTGTGTGCATGTATTTGCACGGCCTTCGTCTTCAGCAACGGTAAGAAAGAAAGTAGGGTAGACACACCAGTAGGGGAAGAGCTTGACGATAGGTGCGAGCGAGCGAGCGAAGTAGCTTTATTAAGAATGCCTCCAGAACGATTAGCCATCCCATGTAAGAGAGGTGTCACCATGACGCGGAAATAAAACGGTCTGAAGCACACTTTAAGTGGATACATTTCGCCCCATTTATTGACGGAAATGAAAAAAATGAGGCATTCTAGCGCACCTAGAACGCATCTGCATCTGATAGTCCCGTAAATGTTTTCCACAATGTAACTTTGTCGAAAATTTAAGCTAGTTAGCCCGTTCCCCAGGTTGACAATTACAGATTCTGCGATGCATCAAATTGGCCCATACTATCCACACGAGCAACTGACGAAGGTACGGTACACTAGGAACCGAGGTGCACATTTTGTCACAGTACGAAAAACAGCTAACATATCGACTAACTCGTACGTTTCATCTGTTTAAAGGCATGATATACAATGTTTTGCAATGCTAAAGTACGAATTATTTCTGGGTTCAGAGGGAATATTTGGTGGGCATCCCACGAGAGTTTAGACAAAATTGATTGTACTGTTACTTCAGTAGCGTTACGCACCTTAATAACACGTACTCAAATACTCCCGAAGGTGCAAATTTTGAAACTTTTTCGGCCTTTCATATGTGGAACCCCGACAAGTTGCTGCTGGTGCATCTGGTGATGACAGCAGCAAGATCAACCAGGGTCCTGGAGTAAGGACTCCGCCCACCGCGTGCAGTGCTGTCACGAAAGCTTAACCATCCCTTTGTAAAGAACGTTGAGGGAAGCGCGAAAGCTTTCTAACCCGAAAACTGTATCGAACGTGCGTACAAACCTTCGCTAAAAGCGCGTCCCACCTCCGTTAACAATGCGACCGATCGATCGTCGAACATTCAACGACTCAAATCAGAAGCGAGGAACGGTACCATGCGAAGATTTTTCGCGCACTACGTATACACAGCTGCGAGCGATCCATATGTATACCGATACGCGGTTTATGAGATGTGGGTATACAATTGTACCCCGTCTTCATTAGCGATACGGGAACTGTCTTATGTAGAACCGCTCCTTGACAGAGATTTTTAGGTAACCATTTTGACACCATAGAAAGCAGGTTTCACGCACGCATCGCGTGTCCAGACAACCAAGCTTTTCGGTCGACCAACCAGTCTATAGTAAAATTTATTACTTTTTGGACAGGACGCCATCCGTCCAACTAAGAAAGCTTTCACATTAATAAAAGTATATTCCTCTTCTTCCCCAGATTAACCAACCCGTTTGCCGTGTATTTTTGTAAATTTTTGAGACCTCTTGTAGCAATCAAATGGCGAACTCACTCAAAGATAGACATAGTCAACTCGGTGATATTCTATTTTATTTCAAAAGGAAGGACATTTAGATTGGATGTCGTGTACAAAAGAATTTTAGCTGTTTTTAGCTTGTGCTTGGAATGGTGTGCTGAAGTTAAATTGGAGTAAACGCTGGTTTACTGGCAAATGCCAAGAATTTCACAGGCACAAAAAGCTACACAGAGCACACATTTTGCGTCAACACGTGTTTACCTTTAGGCATGGGGATGGTGGAGTGCTCTAGCAACTGTGTGAACATTTAATGGGCATGAATCTTCACGGAATAATAAATAATATTGCTGTTTTTTTGACCACAGGGACGCTGCGGACATTTCGGATCAAGATGAAGCCAGAGGCAGGCTTACTGTTGACGAAGCGGTGTTGTCTTCAAAGGTACCGTATGCAGCTTAAGAAGGCTACAAACTTGGATGCTAGATAGGCCTAAGCCTGTTTAGTATTCAACAGAATTACCGTCAGCTGACACAGCTAAGGATGCGGTTAAATTCATCAATATTTATGTAAATTTTGAGAGTTGTCTGTTCGTATGCGAAAATTCTTACCGCGCTACTCAGTTTCACCAACGTTACTTTTTCTTGGTGGCACTGAAGTAACACGTCTCCCTGCGTCCGATTCCTTCAAAGCGATCGCATCATCCGAGCCCCAGCATCTTTCGATCGTTTCTTCGGGTTTTACGAGACGCATACGTACATACATGCATGCATACATACGTATATACATACATGCATGCATATATGCATACATACACACATAATACATACATGCATCCATCCAACCATTCATCCATCCATCCATACATATATACTTACGTATATACATGCATCCATCAGGCACACATACATACATACATACATACATACATACATACATACATACATACATACATACATACATACATACATACATACATACATACATACATACATACATACATCAATCCATCCATCTATCCATCCATACATACATTTATCAGGCACACATTCATACATACACTTTTAAAAAAAGGTCGTAAACGGTAGTAATGGCCGTATTTACTAATTCCTTACGAACCTTACTAACCCGCGGTACTGTAAGTAGGCTCTGCCACTAGCAACTGCATGGTTAGGAGATTAACTGGCTGGCGGACTTAGTATACACTAGATTAATGTCGTGCTTATGATTACGTTATGCATGACCAGTTAGTAAACCCCTATAGCTGGGAACGCTGTTATCGCCATGGCTTCATTAGTGGAGATAGTGGTGCTAGCTGCCTGCTTTAGTTAGTAATCCTGACTAGTCCTGCATTTCCTACCTCCAACTAAGGTATAAGCTTGGGCGTGTTGGTATAGCATTCTCGGAACAGCGCAAAGGGACGAAGACGAGGCGTAGACGGGACACAGCGCAGTGTCCCATGTGCGCTGTGTCCTGTGTCCCGTCTACCCCTGCGCTGCGCTGTGTCCCGTCTACGCCTCGTCCTCGTCCCTTTGCGCTGCTCCGAGAATACTACCTCCAGGTACAAAGCACCTAGTGTATACCGGGACAAGTAATTGTTATTTCCCCGTTAGTAAATGCCACAACCTTTTTTTTAAAGTGAACATACATACGTATCATCATCATCATCACCAGCCTATCTACGCCCACTGCAGGGCAAAGGCCTCTACCATTATTCTCCAATTACCTCGGTCCTGTGCCAACTGTGACCAATTTATCCCCGCAAACTTCT
The DNA here is from genome assembly GCA_013339765.2 of Haemaphysalis longicornis. Lineage (NCBI taxonomy): Eukaryota > Metazoa > Arthropoda > Arachnida > Ixodida > Ixodidae > Haemaphysalis > Haemaphysalis longicornis. Next base: position 89,918,156 of record CM023457.1, on the reverse strand, counting down.
TGATCTCATCTGCCCATCTAACTTTCTGCCGCCCCCTGCAACGCTTGCCTTCTCTAGGGATCCACTCTGTTACCCTTAATGACCAGCGGTTATCTTGCCTTCGCATTACATGCCCTGCCCACGTCCATTTCTTCTTCTTAATTTCTACTAATATGTCTTTAACACCAGTTTGCTCCCTGACCCACTCTGCTCTCTTCTTGTCCCTTAAAGGAGCCATGAAGAGAAAACACAAGTTTGGCTCATTCGAAAGATTGCCTCGTTAGAACCATAACGACACCACTTATAACGCAAACTTCGCTCAAATAAGCTACATAATTAGGAAAAAAGGAAATGACCATGCGACCCACCAGCTCATTTTCCGCAACAGAACCTATGATGTCACTTGGGAATGCTCTGCGATTGGCGGAGGCCGGCAAAAGCAAACGCATGTTAGGCAGGGCTTACAGTTTGCATAGCGAGCTAAATGCCCGTGAAACATACTGCACATTCTTTTTATGACAAAGAACGGTGGAGTAAACGGTTAAAGTTCCGAACGAACACGCAAGCGTGTATGCCAATGCGTACGAAACTACCGCCAAGCCGAACTCGACATCTCGCCGTCGCCACCGTCGCGCAGATGAATTTTCGGGTTCAAGGCTCTTCGGGACCAACGAACCGTCCCAGCACGCAAAGCCGCGGCCTTGCTTGGTATCGTAATCCCTTCACAGGAGGTTGGCCGTCATATCGCCAACCAGCAAAGGTAAAAATAGAAACAAGGGGAGTAAGGAACACAGAGCAGCAACGAGATAGTGCCACTCGTCGCACAGGTTTCGGTATGGAGGTCGTGTTGGCTTGCTGCTGTCGTTACGAGCTCGTTAACAGTTTACAACCACTGAAAACTTCAGTTTGTTCGAGTACTTTACAATGAAATTTCGTTGCTGTGTTTTGAAATGCCCATGTAGTACGGGCAAATCGTCGAGGGAGTGCGACATCCCCGCCGGTGAGATCTCCTTTCATGTGCTGCCCAACGACGAACCTCGGCGAAGCAAGTGGCTACGTTTTGTGAACTTTGCAAACGGAGGAGAAAGAGAGCTAAAGGAAGTACGAGTGTGCTCGCTTCATTTCCGAGGAAGTGGTTACGGCAGGGACCCGGACATTCTGGCGCTCGTCGCCGACTTCGTCAAATTGCCTTTCAAAGCGCTCTGACCTTGGGGAAAAAAATTGCCGTACACACCGCGCATTGACGCTCGAATCTTTCTGGTCGGAGCAGAGAGCTCGAGCGAACGGCTTTCCATACACGACACCGGCCAACTGGCATAAGCGATACTGCTACTGAAATTGAAAATACGGCACATACGTACCAGTCTGTATTCGTCCGTCGCGACGGGGCTGACGAGGCAGCGGTGCCGACGGCTGGGCGTTCGTCTGTTGTGGCTATCGCGGAATGGTCGCTTTCCCGTCCACCACGTATCCCACAACTCTTGCCGCTCGTGCACTTAGAAGCATTGAGCGTTCAAGTGGTGTGAGGTAGTTAAATGCAAGCCCGAGCTCCTCGGCGAGAGTTTTGTTCTCCGGATCAGGCGATTCCATGACTAGGGCTGCGGGTGCACTAGGTTTTACTAGTATTTTTAAAATGGCCGCCGTCTCGGTCGACTCCCACGTGTGGGTGCTATATGGAGTCGACATACTAAGTATCTGTATCATGGACCAGGTCGTATGACGCCATTGTTCACGTGACGAAATGTGCAATTTTAGCGGGAGATTTAAAATTTTGACTTAAATTGTCTTATTTCTCAGTGAATAAAGCACCATTTGCTTCCGGGAAAGCGCTTGGGGTACTATGAAACACCTAATTTTTCGAATAAAACAAACTTTTGTTTTCTCTTCATGGCTCCTTTAATGTTACACCTATCATTTTCCGCTCCATTGCCCGCTGAGTCGTTCTCAATTTAAGTTGAACCCTCTTAGTGAGCCTCCAAGTTTCTGCCCCGTAGGTGAGTACCGGTAGGATGCAGCTGTCATACACTTTCTTCTTCAGCGACAATGGTAGGCTGCTGTTCATTATCTGAGAATGTCTGCCATATGCACCCCACCCCATTCTGATCCTTCTAATTATTTCTGCCTCATGGTTGGGATCTGGGGTCACAACTTAGCCTAAGTAGATATATTCGCTTACCACTTCCACTGCCTCGCCACCTATCTCAATCTGTTCGCCCAGTGCGGAAAGCATGCTTTGCAATTCGTCCCCCGAGTTACTTAGCAAGGCAACGTCATCAGCAAATCTGAGGTTACTGAGGTATTCTCCATTAACCCTTACTCCCACCTGTTCCCAATCCAACGTTCTCAATACTTCTTGTAAGCATGCTGTGAATAACATTGGAGAGATTGTATCTCCTTGTCTGACACCCTTCCTTATAGGTATTTTACTGCTCTCCCTATGGAGGATGATGGTAGCTGTAGACCCATTGTAGATATCCTCTAGTATTCTTACATAATGCTCATCTACCCCCTGGTTCCGTAATGCCTGAATGACTGATAGGGTTTCGACCGAATCAAATGCTTTCTCATAATCTATGAAGGCTATATATAGGGGTTCAGTATACTCAGCGCACTTCTCTATCACCTGATTGATCGTGTGAATATGGTCCATTGTTGAATAACCTTTACGGAACCCTGCTTGTTCTTTAGTTTGACTGAAATCTAAGGTTGCAGAGATTCGGTTAGCGATTACCTTGGTAAATACCTTGTAGACGACTGACAGTAAGCTGATTGGCCTGTAATTTTTCAAGTCCTTCATGTCGCCTTTCTTATGGATTAGGATGATGTTCGCGTTCTTCCAAGATTCCGGTACCATTGCGGTCATTAGGCATTGCGTATACAGGTTTGCCAGTTTTTCAAGTACATTTTCTCCGCCATCCTTCAAGAGGTCTGCTGTTATCTGATCCTCACCAGGTGCTTTGCCCCCTTTCATTTCTTTCAAAGCCTTCCTTACTTCTTCGGTCGTTACTGGTGGGATGTCTATTTCCTCTGAACTACTGTCTCGTTCGGCATTATCCTGTATGTCCCGGCTACTGTACAGATCCCTATAGAACTCCTCGGCCACTGTGACTATTTTATCCCTATTTGTGATGACATTGCCTTGCTTATCCTTAAGTGCATACATCTGATTTTTTCCCACGCCAAGACGTCTCTTCACTGCTTTCAGGCTACCTCCGTTCTTTACAGCGTATTCGATCCTCTCCATATTATACTTCCGTATGTCAGCTGTCTTAGGCTTATTGATTAACTTCGAGAGCTCGGCTAGTTCTGTTCTGTCAGCTGCGGTGGAGATTCTCATGGTTTGCCGTTTTCTGATTAGATCTTTCGTCTCCTGTGAAAGTTTACCAGTATCCTGTCTAGCCATAGTGCCCCCGACTTCTACTGCACACTCCGTGATAATGCGTGTAAGGTTGTCGCTGGCTTCCTGTGTCGTAGGCTCGGCTTCCTCGTTAAGGGCGGAATATCGGTTCTGCAGCGCGATCCTGAATTCTTCTACTTTACGTCTTACTGTTAGCTCATTTATCGGCTTCTTTCGTACTAGCTTGTTGCGGTCCCTCCTCAAATCTAGCCTAATTCGAGATCTTACCATACGGTGGTCACTACACCTTACCCTTCCGAGCACTTCCACATCCTGCACGACGCCAGGGTTATCGCATATTATGAAGTCTATTTCATTTTTGAGCTCCCCATTCGGGCTCCTCCAGGTCCACTTCCGACTCTCCCGTTTACAGAAGAAGGTATTCATTATGCGTAGGTTATTCCGTTCTGCAAACTCAACTAGTAGGTCCCCCCTGCTATTTCTACAGCCCAGACCATAGTTCCCAACTGCCTTGTCTCCAGCCTGATTCTTGCCTACTTTAGCATTGAAGTCCCCCATAACTACGGTATACTGTGTTTTTACTTTAGCCATTGCCGATTCCACATCTTCATAGAAGCGTTCTACTACTTGGTCGTCGTAGCTGGATGTGGGCGCGTATCCCTGCACCACCTTGAGCTTGTACCTCTTATTGAGCCGAATTACAAGACCTGCTGCCCTTTCGTTAATGCTATAGTATTCGTCTATGTTGCCAGCTATGCTTTTATTGACTAGAAATCTTACTCCCAGTTCTCTTCTGTCCTCTAGACCACGGTAACATAGGACGTGTCCATTTTTCAGCTCCGTAAAGGCTTCGCCTGCCCTCCTAACCTCGCTAAGCCCTATTACATCCCATTTAATGCCCTCTAATTCCTCGAACAACACCTCGAGACTTGCTTCGCTAGATAAGGTTCGCGCGTTAAACGTTGCCAGGTTCAGATTCCATTGGCGGCCTGTCCGGATCCAGGGATTCTTAGCACCCTCTGCTGCGTCACAGGTCTGACCGCCGCCGTGGTCAGTCGCTTCGCAGCCGCTGGGGACTGAGGGCCGAGGGTTAATTGGCGTATTCATGGGAGGTTGTGGCCGTTACTGCACCAGGGTGGCCAATCCTGCTCTGGTGAGGGAGTGCATTACCGGCAATGGTCGCCGGGGTCAGGCCGCACCCCAAGCCCCTTTGTGCAATTCCATCAATACGCGGATTTTTTTTTAATCCGGTGTGAATTGTGTATTGATGCATACATACATACATACATACATACATACATACATACATACATACATACATACATATATGCACACATCCATATTTGCATCCATCCATCCATGCATTCATACATACATACATACATACATACATATATACATACATGCATACATACATACATGCATACATACCTACATACATATATAGATACATGTATACATGCATGCATGCTTAAATACATACATGCATACAAACATACATACATTTATAAATATACGCACACATACATACATACGTGCACAGATACATGCATCCATCTATCCATTCATCTATCCATACATACATACATACATACATACATACATACATACATACATACATACATACATACATACATACATACATACATACATACATACATACATACATACATACATACATGCATACATACATACAGAGATGCATGCATGCATGCATGCATGCATACATACATAGATACATACATACATTTATAAATACCATACATACGCGCACACATACATAACACATACGTACATGTATGCATACATACATCCATACATACATGCATGCATGCATATATACAATACAAAGAAGCAAACTTTCATAGTATTTTAACATGTTGCGTTTGTAGCAAAACGGATCTACAGATGTTGGTGTGACTGCTGACTTTCGCACTCAGTTCGGCATGCGCAGTCACACGTATCAAATACATGTTGAGCAGTGTGAGTCATAGTTGCAGCATTGGATCCCTGCAGCACCGAACTACATGCATAAAAAAGGGGAGGCGTCTAAGCAGTTCATACAATGTCGCAATGACAGCGCATTGTATGTGAATGAGTATCGCTGAGTTAACAGCACTGCGGCGTGGTGTATTAAGGTTTACTGCAGGCAATTGCTTCGCGCATTTTTCTGCGCTGAGATAGTCCAGTACTTCGTCGGCAGGGAGCCGGTGAAGCGGATCTGCTACCGCTGCGGCCGCTGCGGGCATATCCGCTTTCCCCAGTGGTTCTGCGCATGCCCAGTCGTTGCCTACCAGCGCGCCCTTCTTTTCTTTGTGTTTTATTTTCTGAGACACGTGCTATAGAACTCGTTGCCTTTAACAGGACGGCTCAGCGAGCAATGGAACGGAAGATGATAGGTGTAACGTTAAAAGACGAGAAGAGAGCGGAGTAAATCAGGGAACAAACGCGTGCTAAGGACGTATTAGTAGAAATTAAGAAGAATAAGAAGAACTGAACGTGGGCAGGGCATGTAATGCGAAGGTAAGATAACCGTTGGTCATTAAGGGTAACAGAGTAGATCTCTAGAGAAGGCAGGCGTTGCAGGGGGCGGCAGAAAGTTAGATGGGCAGATGAGAAAAGGTTGTGGGGATAAATTGGTCGCAGTTGGCACAGGACCGGAGTAATTGCAGATTAGTGGGAGAGGCCTTTGCGCTGCAGCAGGCGTAGATAGGCTGGTGATGATGATGTGCTTTTTTCACGACATGTTTTTGAGGCGAAATCTCTGTTTCAAGCACGTACGTTGTGAGGCAAAAAAGTAGGCGGTCCACAAAAGTTGAAGTAGCCCAAGCCCGGCAGCGTGATTTGGGTATCACGCGCCAGGAAAGAGTGCCAACCGGAAGCGTCAGCCATCATTGTAGAAAGAGGGTCAGAGGAGTGTTCTGTGAAAGGGCGGTGCACGAGGGGAAATAAAAACGGCAGCGCAAACAAGGGCAGGCTACTGTCGTGCGTGCAATACGAGCTGCCTAGAAACGTGAAGGTACCGACGAGGGCGAAAAAGAGGCCCCTGGCTATGGCCAGCGAGCGCGAAGAACCACGAATGTTGCCACCCAGGGGTCTGGCTGAGGTGGCGAGTGACAGAAAGTTCGACATCAGGTCAACAGGAGGCTCCCGGCGATTGCAAGCGAGCGGAACGAGTTTGGGGGGATGCCGTGAAGGATAATCAAGTGGGACATGGCTGCGAAGTTTAACATGAAGTTCAATTCAGTAGACCGTAAGAAGGTCGTTCTGGACGTTCGCCTTCGCCTTTTTAGAAATCTCTAAGCATCCCCTGTATTTTTCTCTTCCACGACTTTCTAATGACGGAAAGGAGTGCTGCACCACTAAAACTCGAACAAAGCCTCCGATATTTTTTCAAAACTGGGCCCATGCACGGTGCCTTCTTCAGTGGGTGCTGCTGCGGCATGGTAAAGGTCCCGTGACTTGCGCGGGCTTTGCAGAGCTCGCTGGAAGTGACGCGAGCCATCGGCCGCTTGGCCGGAGCCTACGGCCCTGTGTCGCTGCTGTGCTTCGTGGCGAGTGCGGGCGCTGTGGCCTTACAGCAGCTTTACATAAAACGGTGGACGGATGCCATGGGAAGAGGTGGAGACTCCTCGAACTGGATCGGTGGTCTGGTCGGCGTCTGCCTCTCGGACGGTACGTAATGGTGTCGGCGTCTCTTGTGCACTCACCGAAATGTAGACATTTATTGTGCTGCCTGCTTTGCTCGAAGCCTAAATTGTGGAGGCAAGTAGAGAACATGGAAAGAGAAGTGTCTTGCAAACCCGTCCGTAATGGCAATAGAAGGGGTCACACACACACACCTTCGCCTGTGTGTGTGGCACCATGACTGCGGGCTTAGGTGCACCAGCTCTGCTCCTTGTACTTTGGTTATCTCATTGTTGCACGTATGCCGATGCGCGGCTCTGAGTTCTCGTTCAGCTTCCTTTGGACGCACCTTCCCACGAGGTGCAAGCATTACGTACCATGCACTCTGCTTTGTGGGAATTCACTTCAATATATACATAGCGGGGTCAAGGTTCCACCCGTTGGGAAAGACAAGCGCACTTGATACTCAGCCCCGCGAAGAGGACGGCCCAAGAAATGGCATTACGATTTCTTTCTCCGTTATGAATGACTACAGCCCGGTTGGTAATGCTGTTAACATCAAAGGCTTTAAAATCAAATCAAATTTCCCGCCTTAACGGCCGCAGCGGCGTTCCGCACCGTGGGCGGTCTCCTGCTGTCAGCCAGATCTACACGTTAGTAAAGACGAGAGCGCTTTACTCCCCGCCAACAGGATGACACAAGGAAAGGCACAAGGATTTATCGCTCCATTGTTAATGATTAAAGCGACGTAGAGAGTTCTGTTTAGATAAAAAAATTAAAGGCGTTCCAGTCAATGTAAAAGCTTTCGGAAGTGCAGAGCAGTGATTCGCCATAATGGGCTGTACCGCCGTTATCCGCTTTCTGCTACCACCCCATGCAGTTCAAATTTCCCGCCTTCGCTGTGCTCGTGCGCACACTGCCTGAAACTGCGCCGGCGGGAATTCTGTTCTCTCTGTGCTTTTCTCCCCGCGCGTGTCGGTGTTGCACTCCCACATTTTGCGTTTACTATCGTAAAAACCAACCCAACGGGCGCCCTTATTAAAGGAACGCGGCCGCTGCCGGCTAATTACGTATATTTTTCGTCAAATGTACCTATAGTTTTCTTTGCGCTAAACAACAAGGAGATGTAGGACAAGCGCCAGCGGCCCGTTTAGAACGTTCATGACTATATAAACCGCTTGGCTTTCGAAGCCTCTGGTGTACGCCGCGAACAACGGCGTTACCCCGGGACGCCGCCTTGGTGTTCTATATACTGGGGTCCAGCGAGCGAGCTAGGACGACAAGGTGAGCGCCCAGAGTGCTCTGCACTTAAACAATTGGCCCCGTATCTGCTCCTTTCGTTGCAAATGTCGTCAAAAGACGATAGTCTTTATCAAATTTTGCCAAGTAAATGCCTCCCTTCGCTTTCCCGCTCACCTCTCATATTGTTTATCTTGCGTCACGCTCCTCCCAAGGTAAAGACGCCAAAGGTTTGCTTAAATCATTTTAAATTTCCCGCGTTCCACTGCTCCAAACCGGCTGTTTCGATGGCAACGCTGCCGTACGGTGAAGACGCGCGTGAATCGAGGCGCCCTACTTCAACGTTTATAGAACTGCGTTTCCCTACTCCACGTGCGTTGCAAGCAGAACGTGGAACCTATCTAGTGGAGCCTTTCGTAACTGTTGCCAGTTGATTTCTTAAAATGGCACCAAGAGCTATAGTGGCGCGGGCGACAGCAGGCGACGGCGGATTGAATTTTTTTTCTGCAGTTGATAAATTATTTAATTTCGTAAAAGTCAAGCATGCATAATTTTTTTTATAAAGGAACACTGCAAATATCACTTCTGTATTAATTTGTTGTCTTATATTCGCGTAATGTCTTGTTCTTCTTCAACAGTGTTGACAAGTATGAACATTACACCAGACTTAGACGGGTAGATTTAGCTGTGACTATAGAAGACTATTGCGCAAGCATTGTTTTACTTTGGCCGGGTGGCTGAATCGAGTCACAGACAGACAGACGGAGAGACCGACAGACTGACAGACAAAGGTAAAGGGCTATAGAATAAAATAAAAGCCGACAGACAGACAGACAGACAGACCAAAATTTCTGCGTTTAAGTAGCCCAAGAAAGACTATCGTCTTTAAAAGTTTCCGTCCCACCGGCCGCAGTGGCGTTCCGCACCGTGGGCGGTCTCCTGCTGGCGGGGAGCGCGCTACGGGTGTCCGGCCGCATGCACCGGGGCATGCTGGAGCACGTGATGGGCAGCCCGGTGTCCTTCTTCGACGAGACCCCGCGGGGCCGCATCTTGACTCGCTTCTCGGTGGACATGGACGCCGTGGACACGCGCCTCTTCCTCGGCACCAAGCAGTGCCTACAGAACGCGCTCATCACGCTCGCAAAACTCGCCGTCGTGGGCACGCAGACGCCGCCGGTCATCGTCATCGGCGCGCTGGCCGCCGCGGTCGTCGTCTGCGCAACGGTACGTCTTAGTCGCAACGCAATGCGTAAGTAATGAAGGAATGAATTTATTTCGCAACGATTGCGCTATGGCCGAATAGGGAAAGGGGTTGGACGGGGGAAAAGATGGTCGCACGTTTGCACGTTTAGGTCCTTCCTACAACTATACTCGCAGACAACTGAAGAACGACAACGGAAGTTGCCTCTGCGCCTCTTCGTCTTAGATTTTTTCAATCTTCTTTGACGTCTTTCTTGAACATACGTCGTTGTTCTGATAACAATACAGTAGAATCTCGATATCTCGAGAAACGGAAATCCTTAAATGGAATTGCTCCTTAAACGGAGCCGTAGCCCGTACGTTGGTTGGTTTTGTATTCAGATACCGTAAATGAACTCTCGGTAATCGGAACTAAAATTTCCTGGTCACCGTGCAAACGGAACCAGAAATGGAACTTCTTGCGAAACCCATTGGCATGTGAATTAGCTTTTTTCGGTTCCTGCTGTTTCGTTATTTTTTTTCCTCCCCATGTTTTTTTTAGCCTCCGTTGGCCTCGTAAGCCTCGTCTCGTTAGTGGTCAGCCGTGTTAGCGCAACGAATGCAACATCGCAGTTGTTGTTCCAGTCGTTCGGTCTCGATTCAAGACACCGAGGTTACAGAGCTCAGCTCCTGCCGCCTTGTTCATGCCATCGTGGTGCTATTCGCGCTTCATTACCGCGTTGCAGTCTTCATAATTCGGTGGCTCGTAAGCACACCCGTGTTGAGGCCTCTAGCCACCGCTAAGATGCCGTTGCAATGACTCAAACAAACACAATTGATGCATTTTGTAGTGCACAGTGACTCATTGTTCCCAAATCAGCTTTATGAATGCTGTTCTTAACCCTCATGTAGCTTTCTTGCTTTCTGAAAAAAATATCAGCTACATTCACCTTCTAGTGCTTAGAGTTCCATGAAATAGTATTAAGAGTGTGCACGCACATAAATTTGTACTTTCACCATCTATCTCAGTAAAGGGAGCTCCTGTTAAACGGAACTAGTTTTTCGGTCCTTTGAAGTTCCGTTTATCGAGAGTCTACTGTACTACCGATTTTAACGCAAACTTCAAACAAAAAAACATATAAAATAATAACAAATGTATGAAGCAGTGGCGGCTTTTCAGCCACTTTCTGGCGACTGTTTTATGACGTCACATAATTTTGCTTGTGCGATTAGCGCTAAGCATACGCTAATAAAGATGACTGGGCGATCGTATTAGTGAGGCCTAAAGTTACGTTTGATCGCATTACTGAATGCTGACGCTTCAATTAGCACAGTGCTAGCTATGTTTTAGTTTCCTCCCACATGACGTCACTGTGGCTCGAAAGTTTGATAGTTTTTAAATACTTTTTGCGTTTTTAGAAAACGTATTTCGTGACTGTAACAGGAGCTGAGTAAGTTACCGAAGGGCGGTTAGTTCAAATAGAACAAGGTTTTATTTTGCCTTAGTGGCCCCTTTAAGACGCGCAGATTGTCCTGGAGAAGGGAGAGGAGGAGGGCAGTGAGTCCTATTGCAGCGGACCTTTCGTTTGGCTGTTCTTGTGGCTCTGAGAGAGGACGATCTGCAGGCAGCGCGTATCGAAAGAGATTGTGATACCACGGTGGTTTTCATCGTGCGTGATCGTGCGCCATCATTATTAGCTCGCGTCGGTTAGCACTCCAACGTGTGTTCTCGGGTCCTGAGTCGCCGTTTTCTTCGTCGGAAGGCAACGATATGTACCGAAGAAGTATCCCTTCGACGATGGCCCATGCTCATCGTGTAGAGAGCCATGCATCATCAGTCCAGCCTGTGAATATTGTATAACTTTAGTTTCTTGAATACCTAGCTTATCTCCAACATTCCCTGCCTCTTGTTTGTATTCACTTGAGAGAGAGAGAGAGAGAGAGAGAGAGAGAGAGAGAGGAGAGAGAGAGAGAGGGGGGGGGGGGGGCTCTTAATAGTGAACTGGTAAGGTCAGCTCTGCTGGCCGCAGGGCGTGCTACGCGAGATGGGTATGGCTACAGTGATGTGGGGCGAATGTTGGACATTGCGGGGACGGCAGTGAGAAGGCAAACAAGAAACGTCGAAAATGTGATGCAAGGAAATGCTGGAAACCTACTTTGGACCGGCAAAAAGAGATCGTAAAGGTAGACGCTGAATCAATATACAAACAAAACGGCGCAAATAAAGGGAAGAACACCACACAGAGAAATAGAACGATGTAAACACCACAGCGCGAGCGTGCACATATTTTGAGGCACTTGCACTCTTTGATCATGGGAGGTGGCGGCCAACTACTACACCAGGGTGGCCAGATCCTTCTCTGGTGAGGAAGTGCTGCTTGTGTCCCTAGGAGCCTTCCTAGCATGGTTGAACCTTCCTAATGGGGCCCCTTAGGTATCCTGGATGATGGTTACTTCCGGAGCATATTCGCATAGACTGGGCATGGGTTGTGGATACGGAATAAACTGTGGACTGGAGTAGAGCAGGACTGGAGCGGTTAGAGGTCAGTGAGAGAGGCCTTCGTCCTGCAGTGGACATAAGAAGGCTGCTTCTGCTGCTGATGATGATGATAGTGGTGATGATGCACTGTTTACAATTTAGAGGTTTTCCAGTTCAGGGTCCCGTAGGAAGTGAAGTTAAGTTTTAGTTCCCAAGGATCTATTGAGTTATTCAAAGTTTAAAGTGGTTTCAGAGTCACTGTCTCGCACCTCTGCCCCTCGCAGAAGTGGGGAATTCAGGCCTCGAACGCGACTCGCTACCTGGAGAGCCGACAGCTGGCTCGTCTGCTGCAGCACGTGACCGAGACGCGCGACTCGCTGAGCACCGTGCGCTGCCTGGGCGCTGTGGCCCGATTCCAACGCCACTACGAGCGCATCTCGAACCTGAGCATTCGCGCCTTCACCGCCTTCACCATGTGCTTTCGCTTCACGCGCTTCGTGTCCGGAGCTTGCGGACTCGTCGTGGTGCTAGCCGCGCTAGTGCTCGTCGCCTGCATGCCCCTGGACGACGGCCAGGACCCCGGCAGCACCATTGGGCTGGCCCTCAGCTCTTCTCTGTCGGTGAGCCTTGTTAACCTTAACATGTTAAACTTAACATATTAGATACAACGCATCTCATGCTCGCCCCTCTGTCCATCCTGCGTCTGTCCGGCGCTGTCCGCACAGCTGCGCCTGTCCTCCTCTCCTCTCTCCGATAGCGAACGCTCTCTCCCAAACAGCTGCGGGTTGGCGCAGCGCGCTCTCACTCCGTTGCTAGGCGCCGGTGGGCGGCGCTGCGCATGTGCAGTACTCTCTCTTTCCGCGCTCTCCTCTCCATCGGGCGCTGTGATTATAAAGCGGCATGCCGCGCTCCACCAGTCTCAGTCGACGGTCGTCCGCCCACCTCCCCTTCGCGTGAGAATCCCTGCTATAAGCGTAATCAATACGATGGAAAACGCCAATGGAACCCCCATGAGATGCGTTGCATCACACCAGGGTTCCCGCGAGGGGAGGTGGGCGTAATTTTTAGCCTTAACCTTAACCTTAAAGTTAAGGGTTAAAATTTTGCAAACCTTAACATGTTAGCCCTAGCCTTAACCTTAAGGTGAAGGGTTAACATGTTAAACTTAACAAAAGCGCTTGTGGTGTGTATTTCTTACCGTACTTCGTCAAAATGTGCGTTGTTCCTTTCTTTGTAACCTTAACATGTTAGCCTTGTTTATCTTCACACGTTAACATGCTAACCTTAACATGTTTGCCATAACCTGAACACTAAAGTTCAAAGTTAACGTGTTGAACCTAACGTGTTAGCATTTTTAACTTTGCCATGTTGACATATCCCTAGCCCTAACCTTAAGTTAAGGGTTAACATGTTAACCTTAACATGTTAACCTTCTAAACCTTAATATGTTAACCTTAACATGTTAGCCTTAACCTTAATCTTAACCTTAAATATAAGGGTTAACATATTAACCTTAACACGTTAGCCTTATTTTAACATGTTCTTAACCTTCACATGTTACCCCTAACCTTAACAATAAAGAGTTAACCTGTTAACCTTAAAGGGGTAGTGGCACCAATTTTTGGTGCTAATATCATTATACAGTTCGCTTCTTTTATTTAACAGAATACTTTGGCTGAAATATGAGCGGCCTGCGACGAGTGGAACGTTCTTCAATCTGATCTATTTTATCGATCCGACGGAACAGCACACGGAGCGGTGCGCAGCAAATGAACATCAGCGTGACATCACTCCGTGAAAGGGGAAAGAAGTTCACGCATTTCGACGAAGTGAATCATGACGAGTGGGGACACTGGGGATCGTTCTTACCGTAAATCACCCGCGGCATTGCCGACTCGCCCACGTAAATGAGTGAAAACGCGTGTGTACAGTATATAAAATTCCAATCCCATGCAATTCCAATACGATTAAATTTAATCCAATCCAATCCAATGCTCCTCGCGCATGCGCAACACTGTGTACACGGACGCCAAGGGACAAGCCACGGACAAAGCGAGGCCCTAAGCTGCTTCGCCCCTAAAAGAGTGATGTAGCCGTCCGCCTCCAGCGCTCGTCAGAAACTCGTGACGTCGCTCCACGCGCGCGGCCAGGCGAGCGGCGATTGGGCACTCGCGCGTTCACGAAGTGATGCACGTAGCAAGAGCTACACGCGCAACAACCGCTGCCCAGAAAGACCGCACGACGGGCATTGAGGCAGTGCAGCAATCTTTAGAAAAAATTGGCCGCGTATCTGCTCCTTTTGTTGCAAATGTCGTCAAAAGACGATAGTCTTTATCGACCTTTGTCAAGTAAATGCCTCCCTTCGCTTTTCCGCTCACCTCTCATGTTGTTCCTGTTGCGTCGCGCTCCTCCCAAGGTAAAGACGCCAAAGGTTTGCTTAAATCATTTCAAATTTCCCGCGTTCCACTGCTCCAAACCGGGTGTTTCGATGCCAACGCTGCCGTACGGCGAAGACGCGTGTGAATCGAGGCGCCCTACTTCAACGTTTATAGAACCGCGTTTCCCTTGTCCACGTGCGTTCCAAGCAGAACGTGGAACTTAGCTAGTGGAACCTTTCGTAACTGTTGCCACTTGATTTCTTCAAATGCCTTAAGAAGCTATATGGCGCGGGCCACAGCAGGCGACGGCGGAGTGATATTTTTTTCTTCAGTTGATGAAGTATTTAATCTCGCCAAAACCAAACATGTGCGATTTTTTGTAAAGGAACGCTGCAAATATCACTTCTGTATTAATTTGTTGTCTTATATATGCGTAATGTCTTGTTGTCCTTCAACAATATTGACAAGTATGAACATTACATCGGAATTAGACGGGCACATTTAGCTGTGACTATATGAGACTATTGCGCAGGCATTGTTTTGCTTTGGCCGGGTGGCTGAATCGAGTCACAGACAGACAGACGGACAGACAGACAGACAGACAGACGACCAAAATTTCTGGGTTTAAGTAGCCCAAGAAAGACTATCGTCTTTAATAAAGCGAAGGGCAGTACCACGACTCGCGCTATAGTACAGATGATGATGATGGTTGGTGTTTCATGGCGCAAGGCCAACGAGGGCAAAGAGCGCCAGAAAAGAAGTTATATAATGAAGCCAGGTGATTACCACAAAAAGGTAGATATAAAAACATGTAAATCGGACATAGTAAAATCAATTAAAAGTAATGGTGATGGCTGGTGTATAGGGCCAGATTTGATTATCCGTGATATGAGATAAGGTTTAAAAACTTAACATCTGACAAATAATCAAACACACGTTCATAGAAACACTGGCATCGTCCCCTAGAAACAGCGATGGATGTAGTGGGATATGTTGTCCTGTAGAGTTCTCTGAAGTGTTTGTGTCGTGTTGTGTGAAGTGCCTTGCATCTTATTAGTATGTGGACTACGGATAGGCCCTCCCCGCACCTGCTACACAGAGGTCTAGGAGATCCCGTGAGCAGGTGGGAATGTGTTGCATGCGTGTGGCCTATCCGTAATCGAGCCAGGGTAACTTCGTTGTGTCTGTTGTGAGTATCAGTTGTGTATGCTCCCAAGAGTGGCTTTATAATGTGTAGTTTGTTGTCAGTCTGTTGATTCCAGTGTGCTTGCCATGTTGTGCGAAGGTGTTGTCTGATGTGCGATTTGAGGTCGGTGTAGGGTACTGTTGTTATGTCCACGGTAGTTGTAAGGGCAGCAGCGGCCGCCATTCGGTCTGCGGTCTCATTACCTGGAATTCCAGAGTGCCCTGGCACCCAGCACACGGTCACCTCAAGGTTTAACGCATGCACAGACATAAGAGTACTAATGAGAGCATTGACCACAGCTATAGTACAGTAAGAGCTCGTTAATTCGAACTGCATTATTTTGCTACAGTTAATTCGAACTGACTCCCTGGTCCCGGCACTGCCCGATATATTTGAATGGGGGAAAACGCCCGACAATTTAGACGCGTCGGTATGCGGAACGGTTAATTCGAACTGGAATCCCCTGGTTTCCATCGCTCCTTGCCGAAAACGTCGGCCCCGAGTAATTTCACTATGTTGAAAATCCAAAAAAAGTTTGCTACAGATGCAAACAATGCACAGCCTCTTTGCGCTGTGCCCACGAAGTGTGGCGCAATGTCCATTAGTTCTATTCGTTGAAAAGCAGAGAGAGCAATATTGCCTAGGACAGTTACCACCTTGAACAGGAAAAAAACAGTATTTTGCGCCTAATAAGCTTTTTGTGCCTGCCCTAAGCAGCGCTAGTATTGAACGGAGAGCATAAAACATAGGTATATTAGTCCTTTTTGGTAAGATGAGATGTCATCACCCCGCTACAAAGAGGAAACCAGTAGCAATCATCATCATCATCATCATATAGCGGTCGCCCACTAATTCGAACTCAGCGCTTAATCATAACAATTTTATGGTCCCCTTTCGAGTTCGAATTAACGAGCTTTTATTGTATTTAGTTCATGTAACAATCCAGAATCCTTATCTATGGATGCTCTGAGGCAATAGCTTCCAGATCTTAAAGGGACAGACAAGACAACGTATTGTTGTAGGGTGCATGTACTACAGCTCATACGAAAGCTAGCGTTTTATATACTAGGGTAAGCTTAATGTATTTCTAAATAAACGGGCGGGGGTAATATTAATTTCGAACTAAAATTTCTGAAGTCTTAAAGGTGGCGACATGCAGCGGCTAAACATGACACTACATGTGTCCAAATAATTCCGTCGATTTCCACGCGCGATTCGAAAATTGGCATGAAGGAATAGGAAAGTTTGCACATTATTGTTGTATTAGCCGAAAGCAAATTCTGCAGTACCTCTTTTCATCTCCCGTGCAGTTAAAGGTGCGTTGTAGCACGGCTCACTGCCATGGTTGCCAGCATTTCTTTTGCGGGACACGTATGGATGGTAGATGTAAAAGTTGCGATTTCAAAAGTTCTAGGGCTCAATCAGCAAAACCGTTCCGGGTTGAGGTGTTTTGGGTGATGCCCTTCAATTTAGAATAAATAAGTTATACTCGACAAAAATCGGTTGTCTGTCCCACTAGAATGCTTTGCATTTAAACGCAACTATTGTAGATAAATTCCGCCTCTACCTTTTAAAGCTTTAGGTGTGACCTTTCGTTCACCTGTCTGTCTGTCTGTCTGTCTGTCGGTCTGTCTGTCTGTCCACGCCGCCGTCTACTGCCCGAGAGCGTGAATGTAATTGTACCGGGCAGTACCCCGGAAGACTTGTGCTGGAAATGGCGGAGCTCATGGCGCCCCCTCGATTAACTTCTACGTTTTTATTTGCCACTTTCGGTGTTCTGAATTAAATTTAATAACATTGATATTTGCTGTTCATGAATACCAATAAAATGCACACGAGGAAAACAGTTGCTTTTTGTTCAAATAGGGCGTTCGATTGCTGCAGAAGTGGTGCAGGACACAAATATTCTACTTACACCTAAGACGTAGGGCCGCGTCACGGCACTTGGGTAACGGAGGCCGCGTGCAGGCGATTTTAATAAAGTCTTCACTCACTCACTCACTCACTTACACCTCAGGAAATCTTATGTTACGTACCTCACCAAAAAACCCGCCGTGGTAGCTGTGTTACTAGGGCGTTGTGCTGGTAAGCCCAAGGAAGTGGGCTCGGTCCCGGTCGTGGTGGCTGCTTCTCTGATGGAGGCGGAAAGCGAAGACGTCCGGTGCGTCGAGATTTAAGCGCACTTAAAAGATTCCCCAGCGGTCAAATATAATCCGCAGCCCTCTATTACGGCCTGCCTCATAGCCCTGGTGTAGCTTTGCCGCATTAATACCACAATAAATCAATCTTACCAAGAAGCATGAAAGTAAGAGTTGTTTCACAACGGCTGGTTAATGCATCAGCCCCGCACACCCTGAACGCGATTGTTAGATTCAGCTCTGCTTCAATGTAAATATCATTATCATCTATCATCATCATCATCATCCTATCTACGCCCACTGCAGGGCAAAGGCCTCTCCCATAGATCTCCAATTATCGCCGTCCTGTGCTAACTGCGACCAACTTATCCTCGCAAACTTCTTCATCCCATCTGCCCATCTAACCTTCTGCCACCCCCTGCCACGCTTTCCTTTTCTTGGGATCCACTCTGTTACCCTTAATGGCCAACGGTTATCTTGACTTTGCATTACGTGCCCTGCCCACGCCCATTTCTCCTTATTAATTTCCACTAATATGTCCTCAACACGCGTTTTGATCCCTGACCCACTCCGCTCTCTTCTTGTCCCTTAACGTTACACCTACCATCTTCTGTTCCATTGCTCGCTGATTCGTCCTCAATTTATGTTTACCCCTTTTAGTGAGCCTCCTTGTTTCTGCCCTGTAGGTGAGTACCGGTAAGATGCAGCTGTCAAAACGTTCTTCCTCAGGGAAAATGATAGCCTGCCATTGATTATCCGAGAGCGCCTGCCGAATGAACTCCACCCCATTCTTATCCTTCATAACATAATGACGTTCGCAGAAAACATAATGACATTCTTATGAGCCACTGAGCTTCTACCAAGACTGCAGTAGCTGATGCAGCATCGCATGCGCGCTGTCTGGCCTTTTCGCAGATTCCCATCATGATGGTGTCCCTGTGCCTGTCACTGTTCATAGTCCTCCAGACGACGGTAGCCTTCGAGCGAAACCTCGAGTACATGGAATTGCCTGCTGAGGTGAGTGAACCCGCCATCGAAGCATAAAAAAAATTCAAAGCCGCTTTCTTAAGAGAAACATGTTAAAACGTGAAGCTTTTCTCCCGCGGAACCTGAGTCAAATCCACAGCCCAAAGTCCAAACTGCCAAACTGTGAAGCCAAAGCCCACTTCAACAACTCAGCCAAAGTACAAAGCCAACATCCAAACCCACACCACTAAACCAGCGTATGCGTAATGCCAACCTATATTCTATGTATTATTAGAGGCCTGTTAGGTGTGAAAAGACATCCCGTAGTTATGTTATGCGGTCTATGATTGATGTACGCTGTGTGAAAATCGCTGTGTAAAGTTGGCTTTACTGCAGTGTGTTTTCCTCGGACGTCTGTGCCATCAAGGTTGCATAAAAAGCTTCGCTTTAAAATTCATACCAAGCTGGACGACGCCGCGCAGCAGAACCAACTCACTCACTCAGCAGACCCCGCGTCATCGTCATCCTAATCATAATATTAATCATCACCATTCGTTTCAGTTTGAACTTACAAACTCGGGTTAAGAGGAAAAATCTGCGACTACGCACTGCTTGACTGCGCCTTTCCATCACCCCTACTAGCCACAAGGCAAAAAACACTACGAAAAAAATTTACACCATCTTCCCGCGAGGGTAACAATGGGTAGATGCGACGCATCGTGGGGTTCCCGTTGCGTTTCCGTTATGTTGTTTCCATTTACCGTGTCAATTTTTTGTTGTTTCCATTATATTACGTACGCTTGCGCCGACCATCGCGATAGCAGGCCTGTTAGTCTCTATTCAAATCATCGGTGGTCATCGGATGTCATCGGAGCGGCAGAACGACTGAGCGGAGCGGCGCAGTTACCGCGTTTCTATGTACCGCGCGTTAACGGTGAAGGGAATGAGAGAGAGCAGCGCATGCGCATGCGCATGTGTTAGATGTTTAACCGAGCGCTAACGCGCGCTGACGCACAGCTGGCACGGCGTTGGGAGCGAGCGCTAACACGCAGATGGCGCTTCGGTGAGAGCGGCGCTAGCGCGCAGCTGGCGCGGAGAGGAGAATGGGGGAGGGATGCGGACTACGGACGGCGGAAGACGCCGGAGGGACAAGGCCAGTTAAAGAGATGCGTCGCATCTAAAAGATGCGTACAGATACGTGCGCTCTTGCGCAGCAGAGGGGAAAATGAACGTACTGCGCATCATACGTGTGTAGATTATTCAGGCAAAATATTGCGGATGGCAGATATCGACAACAGCGAATGCCGCCTTGACACCCCGGATTTCACCTACACACACAGCATCCCCCAAGACAAGAGGAAGGAGCGAATGGTCAGAACAAAACACTGGGGAGCCATCACCACGTCGTGGAACTCACCGTTGCGTACACATGCAGCCCGCAAAGAATCGGGCAGGCCACTGAGCGGAAGACATTCCGTGACCTTCTTTTACCCACCGCCATTCAGGATGTAGAAACGCTGACTAAATAAATCCTGCAAGTAGCAGATTCTCATGCTCACGCCTTCCCACTCACTGTGGACAACCACTTAGTGAACGCGCACTTCATCTACTGGACGCCCACCGGCGGCGTGCGTGTTGATAAGACAGCAGATATGTATCGGATGCTCTCCTTCTGTGACAGGTAGACGTCGAGAGATGCGCGGCCGATGATGGAAATGCGGATGACGCCCTTCTGGCAGTGGCATCCGCAGAAGGCGCTTGGCCCACAGAAGGGCTCGTGAAGTTCGAGAAATACTCTGCGTCATATCGACCCGGCATACTTCCTGATGTCCTCAAGGGCGTCACCTTTGTGGTGAATCCGCAGGAAAAGGTGGGTGTGAAAACACGAAACGTACTCATTGTTGTAGCTAATTCATCGCTGCGTCGGCTTGCGGCCGTTTCTCGTACGCACTAACCGTTTCGTGCCTTTCTTTACTGGCACGCTGTCCCTGACGCGTAATTTCAATGTCGCGAATCACAATCTCATTTTGCAAACAGTTCACCACCAGGCGCACTATTCTCGACGCACTAAATTCCCCGTAAACTGCGAATTTGCCGGAAGTATTTTCTGATTGGCTTTCAATATCGGTCACGCACTTCCGATTGACAAAACGGTTGTGTGTGGTTTCGTCGTTTCGACGTTTCGCGGCGTTTACCAGCTGGCACCAATTCTAAAGTTTGCCTTATTTCTCTCTATTGAAAACGCATAATTCTTGGTTGGCAATCAAAAACTAGACAAAATGCAGCGGACATGACAATGTATACCTTGCTTTGCTATTCAACAACAATATGGCTTGCATGTCACGCCCTCTCTGTGATTGGCTGAGAAGGCGGGATGTAGTATAACCAGTTGGCCGGAATGCTTACGTCACACACTGGCAACTTCAGCCTGCGTAAAAGGGACGTCAATCCACGTAAGAGCTCTCAAATGGTGGTTGCTGTCGCCGTGAAATAGGGCAAAACATTCCGCCGACTTTCGGCACCGCGAAATCCCTGTAAAAATTGCAACAGGCGCAGTTTTGCAAGACGCGCAATTTAAAACTGTTTTCTAGCGGAAGAAACAATACTTTTGACTGTTTTCAAGTCAGCCATAACGGCGCATAAAAATAACGTCCCGTATTTGGTTTTAATGGTTGGCAACAAAATAGCAATTATTTTTTTGGTGTAGCAGTAACGTAAGAGGGCCGTACAAGCCTCTCCATCACAAAAGAACCCAACGCAGGGCATTTCTTCACACTCCTCCTAGTCATAGAAACTTTATGCTCCTATAACTCGGGAACAAGTCAAGAACGGATAGCTCATGTACGGTATACCTCCGCCTAAGCGACGGACCCGGATGTCAACGGGCGCGGGCGTTTTGAAAGGAGACTGCTATGAATGCGTGGTATCGTCTGTCTTTCCTCACGTAGTTTGTTTGTCGTCGCTGCAGTGGTTTATAAGCATTATAAATCCAAAAAATAACTAAAACGGCTCTGCGGCGTTAAAAATATTCCCAATAACGCACTACTTGCGCCGCGCGGAGTAACATCCGGCAGCGGTGACAAGGCAGTCGCAACTTCCGTTGCCGTTCTTAAGTTGTAACCGGGTATTGTAGGCTGGTGGGTCACGTGATCGATTTCAAGAGAGAAATAACAAAGAAAACTGACTTTTTTTATTCATTACTGCACTGGTTGAAGTCCAGCTTGAGGAATGAGTGAATCGCTGCGCTCCGTCGTTATCAAGCATAGCGTTTCGCAGTCCTTACCGCGTCATGCAACCGCTGGTCACGGCCGTCTTTTTCGGTGATCCCACCATAAACTTCTAACATAACAGCAGACGATAGCGTGGCGGCGGTGACGGCCGGGAATGTGATAACGCAACAAAGCTTGCATTGAAGCAGAGAGCTCAGCTATGTTCCCAAAAGCGATTAAAAGAAAGAAATAGGTACTGTAAAAAAGAGAGTGTGATGTTCTTTTAGCTCAGCGCTCGCCTTTCGCTCGCTATTGTATCAACGTTCCTCGATCGCCTTGTGGAGTGGACGCCAATTTTAACTCGAAGAAATGCGTTTCCCGTGCCAGCCTCATCTGCCGTCCTAGTTTTTATAACACAAGCCCAGAGTTTTATATCTTTTATGTGCAATATTTGATACATTGGTTGTGATCTGTGTGAATTCACTCTGACTTTATGCAGTCGGGAATGGGGCCCCAGGCGTCAGCTAATGGGCTAGCCGTGGACGCAAAGGGTGTTTCAGTAATAAGTACAAGCTGAAAAAAATAAGGTTAACAAGCCCGCCTAAAAAACAGCTATCATTCTTAACTGAATGGGTAGAGCTTCGTACACGTTACCTGAAGTCGCTGTTCAAATCAGTAGTCACCCGCCGCGGTGGCTCAGTGGCTAAGGCGTTGCGCTGCTGAGCACGAGGTCGCGGGTTCGATTCCCGGCCGCGGCGGCCGCTTTTCTGATGGAGGCGAAAAGCAAAAACGCCCGTGTGTACGAGATTTCGGCGCACGTTAAAGATCCCCAGGTGGGCAACATTAATCCGGAGCCCTCCACTACGGCGCGCCTCATCGCCTGCGTTGCGTCGGCGCGTTAAACCCCACAATCAATCAATCAATCTATCAGTAGTCAGCTTATCTTTCAAAAGTGTTTATCTTGGCTCAAGATTTCTTATCTATCCTGCCCAAATATACGGACAATGCGTTTAGATCTGTCCTTCCTGGTGTTATACTATGCTAGCTTCTTTTGCTATTTATAGCAAGGGGTTCCTCGTTAAATTCTCTCTCGTCCTGTAAATTCCCTCAATGAATCTCTTGTAATTTTCTGAATAAATTTGAGTCTGAATGAGTTATAATGAGGTGCATACACATGTAACTAATGTTTAAGGAGAAGACCCTTGTTTATTTAGTGCCAAAAAGTTAACAGCCAATATTACCAAGGGAGCCTTAGAGAAGGGGGCCCGTCATTTATGTTGTGAAGTAGGATTTTGAATGTTGGGTAAGATATAAAAATGTAGAAAAATATGGTGTTGTGTCAACAGCTCGAACTTCGTTTTCTTGATTAGGCTGTACAGTGTGCGGTCACGTGTGCAAGAGCACAAAATTTTAGACGTATTTTCAAACAAAGTGCAAGTTCTTGCTACAAAAAGTTGAGACAGCCAATAATCGCGGAAAATTCAGGTTGGATATATGGCATCGGTGTTCTGTCATATTTTGCGTGCCGGAACGCACGTCAGTTCGTTTTTTGTGGTCCTAGATGGGGGTTGAAGCCAAGGATCACCGCAGTGCTTCCGCCCAGTACATGTGCATTGGTGTTCTAAGTCGTATTGTGCTCGCCGGCACGCATGGTGCGCAGGTTGGCGTTGTGGGACGCACAGGAGCCGGCAAGTCTTCCCTAGTGCTGGCGCTGCTGCGGGTGCTGAGGGCATCGCAGGGCCGCATCCTCATCGATGGCGTGGACATATCCACTGTCTCGCTCCGCCGTCTGCGCTCCGCCGTTACGGTCATACCACAGGTATGCAAGGGCAGCTTTTACTCTCGCCACAGTTCTTCCACATGCAATGAATGCGATTACCTTGAGTGCTATAGCCGTTATTTTATCATGGTAGTATAATCATTGTTAATAGCAGACTTGCACACGTTACTTTTAAAAAGTAACAGTGTTCACTTACAATTACTTTACTGTGAAATGTAACCGATTGCAACTACAACCGCGAGAAAGTAATAGAAAAAAATTGTGTTTGATCCCTCTTCCTTAGGAATCGGCAAAACACGAAAGTGAAAGGAGCCTTCACACGAGCAGTTGAATGTTAGAGGAACATTCTTCATGTGTGAAGGGATCGCGAGCCTGACCCCGCCAGACGAAGTGACGCCGGCACAAAGAACAAAAAAAAAAAACAGCGGATGGTGCCTTAATTCACGCGCATCCCCCGTACACGAAGGCTCTGGCATTAAGGCGCCAGCTGTCGGCGTTCATTGGTGTCATGATGCGCTATTTTCGCCTCTCATAGACGGCGGCACCACCTGAATGAGTCACAGCACAGGGAAGAACATAAGGCGCGTTCGTAGGCCTGGTCACGTCTCTGTTTATAGCGCAGTTGGCAGATCGCCACGTACTCCTCCTGTTGTGGCAAAAGAGTTCGTGGGCTCGAAACCGGGCGCCGCCACGTCAATGGCACTTTTCCTGGCGACGTCACTTCCGTGACGGATATGACGTCACTGAGATCTTGGTGTACCCGGGCATAAAACACGTTCGTGTTAAAATTACTCTAGGTTATTTTATTACTGCCCACATTACTTTCCACACAACCTTTTGTATTACTGTCGCACATATATACACATACAGCGGAGCATAAATAGCGAGTCCGCTGGTAAACCAACTAGGAAATATCAGTACCTGCACGTACGTAGCATAAATGTTTGTCAGATGTTATCTACCGAAGTCACTACAGCACATTAAACCTTGTAGTAAAAGAAAAAAAAGATTCGATAAATATTTCAATGCTTGAATTTTCAATCTGTCACAGGAACAAAGTAATTGAATTACAGGAATAGCTGCTCTTTAAAGGAAGTAATTGAAGCGTTACAAAATTGCAGTAACATTTAATCGATTACAAGTAATCCATTACTTGTAACACGTCACAACTCTAGTTATGAGATGGTTCTAACAGGATCCCTACCAGTAAGGACCGTCAGACATGAATCGAAGAAAATTTTGGCCGTGAATTAAATAAATTCTAAACTGTTGAGCGTGTAATGTTACTAGGGTTGCTATTTAAGGTAAAACCTTGCTAAATGCGAACTACCGCAGTTGTGAAATTGTCCTAACAGATTTTCTAAAACTCCACCGTTTCGACCATATTGCTTCTTGCGTATTGTAGGGATTCAGTCAGCCAGGACGCGAGGCTAAAACCATGCTCAAAAGGACTGTGAGTTGGGTGAGCTGCTGAAAATTCACCATTAATGATCAGCGCCCAAAAAACGAGACTCCCGCAACTCCCCTTTTGTGTCTCGTTTTTTTTTTTTTTTGTACGCTGATCAACAATGATGAAAACGTGCTCATCCGCCAGTTTAGGCCACATTTCGGAGGTTCCGCAGTAGTTAACGATTTGTTCAAGTTTCGTGTGACAGCTGCTTTGCAAGTTGACGCTGTGCGCAGTGTCCTGTAAGGAAGGTACCAGAAGATTTCAGCAGCACTAAAGATCCCCGAAAAACTCGACCGCCTTACTCAGCTACACGTTTCGAATCCGCCGTGCTCGGCAGGACCCCTCGCTGATGCGGGGCAGCCTTCGGGATAACTTGGACCCCACGGGCCAACACTCGGATGACCAGTTGTGGAAGGCGCTGCGCCAGGCACACCTCGCACACCTTGTGGCCGGCCGACCGCAGGGGCTCTTGCTTGAGACCGGAGACGGCGGTGGAAACTTCAGGTGCAGCTCAACACCATATTGATCTTCTTCGAAATGTTGGTCCTCTCTAATACCTGTGCTACACGAGCCTTTGAAAGGACATTTCAGTTGAATGACCTTCGAAATTTCTAATGCAATTCGAACTGGAAGGAGTTCCGCCGATCTACACGAGAATTCTCAAAAGGCAGTTGAAACTTCCGCGTTCGCCCGCCATGTTTTGGTGTCGCCACTGCTGTCCTCTTTTGTTATTGACAAAAATAAGAGTTGAAATGAGCAAAACAATAGTTATTAGCGATCAAATTGATAGCAATCTACAAGTGCACACAAAAACGAGCACTGACAGTCAGTTTTCTTTCTTTTTTTCGCAGCACCAGTATTGAGAGTACCAAGTTTCATTGTGATCTTACAGCGAGTGATAGAAAACGAAATCAAGGGAGAAATTATGATGATTGTGCACTTTAAGCCCCAGTTTTTACTCGTAAATAATCGTTTTTGTAGTTACGGCATGCGGAAGCTGCTCCCGAGAGTGCGACCGTCCGCGTTTCAAAGGCCTTTGAGAACCTCAAAGGCCGTTGGTGGTGCACCTTTAACTCAAATGCCATTTCAACCAAAGGCCTTCGGAAAACGTCCTGTAGCAGCTCAAATGTGTAATTTGAGTCAAATGACATTCGACTGAAAGGCCTTCGAAACGCCCGTGTAGCACGGGTATAACACAAACAATTTCCCTCCAACTGTCGCTAGCTGTCACGCAACAGAATAGGTTATTGGGCTCAACTGCACGAGTTGCGAAATGATGGATGGAGGGGCGGTTCATGAACGCATCGTATGTTGCCTATGTTGAAATTTTTATTGTGACTTCTGTCAAGTTACCAGTATTAAGGATTATTGCCATCACGTTACAGGTTCGTCTGTGGTGATTGTCACGTTCTGGCTCTTCTCCACGACCGATTATTTTAACTGTTGTATCGTGGCAGTTCCGTTGAGGCTTCATTGCGCGTACACTTCAGGACAATCCTGCTGTACAGGTTCGCCGCAATACACTGAACTGACCTGTCTATGAAGTTGAAGTTCATCCTGATGCTTAAACGAATGATGGTGTCTGGCATACTATTGGACTCAAATTTTCGTCTGCGCTGTGGTGTCACGTGATGTCAGCATGTCGTTCTCAATTTTGAAGCTCTGCAATGTGCAGTTGGGCGTTGCTCTCATTCGCGGAAGTTGCTGCGTTGACGCCATTTATTGGTCAATCACTGCGTTGCGGCAAAGCCAAACCACAAGATCACCTTAGAGTGTAGTGTTCACATTGTCCACGCTGATTGTTTTTGTCGTTGTTTATTTGTGCTCAACAATTGAACAATAGCGCTTAAATGGGACAAGAGATTAACAATACAGAGCGCTCTGTCTTGTCAATCTCTTGTCCCATTTAAGCGCTGTTGTTCAATTGTGAAATATGTACCATGCTTTATTTGTGCACCTGTACGAATGTCTATTGCGAGTCCCTGCAGGGCACATCAACAAACCATTGATTGATTGATTGATTGATTGATTGATTGATTGATTGATTGATTGATTGATTGATTGATTGATTGATTGATTGATTGATTGATTGATTGATTGATTGATTGATTGATTGATTGATTGATTGATTGATTGATTGATTGTAGCGTGGGTCAGCGTCAGCTCGTGTGCCTGGCCCGCGCCCTCCTCCGGGGACCTAAGATCCTGATCCTAGACGAAGCCACGTCACAAATGGACGGGGACACAGACCGCCTCATTCAGGCCACACTCCGAGAGGCGTTTTCCCATTGCACCGTCATGGCCATCGCACATCGCATACACACCGTGCTCGACTACGACAAGTGAGTACGCAAATGGGACACCCACCGCAACTTCGGTGATGCTGTCAACCACACTGTCAATCAGAAAAACGGTGGTCGGGGTCCTGGAGTCTAATCAACCCCGTCATTGCTGGTCTGCTAACAACCCTGCCATGCTTTTCACTCCCGAAGGGACTCTTCAAACCGGCCGGTAAAGACATACACTCTTTCTTTCGTGCTTTGAAGCCCTGCCAAAAGCTGCAGTTATCGCCAGCGCACAGCGGCATCGTGTTACTTGCTCGTCGCAGGAGATACGCCTCCCCATCAAAGCTTTACTTTTGTTGCGATTTTATTTAAAGTGGCTATCAAATTCGTCCATTGCTTTAATTGAAAGGAAGCCGGCCAATAGCCGGGTCACCGCTCGAATGACATAATTATAGCGCGCAAACAACGCCAAGTCCGAGAACGGAGAGGAAAATTCTTTGAACAAGTTTTTAGGTTATGTGATAGGCGTAGAGCAAAACGTTTTGGCTGAGGTGCTTTGTGACCTCCTACTGCGATTCGCTATATGAAAAAAAGTTGAAAAAATTGTTGCAGGGTGCGTTCCAGTTTTGGTAGGAGAGGGTTAAGGCCAGTTACCGAGTGTTGCACCAGGCAGTGATATGTGCGTCCACCGATGGTATTCGGGCTCACAGTGGCTATGGCTAGTTGACTTAGCAGTGACTCAGGCCGCACCCGCTACTTAGAAGTGACGGGTGCGGCCTGAGGCAGGCCGCTGACAACTTTGTGTTCTCATTAGGTGCCGATGCCTGTAGACTTGGTGCGAGCTGTGGGTGAATATGTACGTTGCGTGTAATGGGTTTGAGTACTTCAAACATTAATGAGATGGGATTAATGGATCTCGGAGACCACTATTCCTCCTATCGAACCATTGCAGAAAATTGCGTTTATTCTGCAAATTTTTGTTTTGTGTTGCTGTGAATCTCGATGGTAAGAAAAAAAGCAAATTGATAAGCTGCCTCATTAATTGGCACCAATCAACTGCAGTGTGCCGTCACGTGGAAAATGTGAACACAGTGGAGAAACGTGGGTTGGATTGCAAAGGTAGGTAGGTAGGTACGTTAGGCTGTTGGAACAGACTCGAAATTAATCGCAACAGGGTCCAACAACTGTTGTCTCTTCAGCATTCAGTGTCACGATGCACAGAGTTCTAGACTATCTTCAATCTTCCGCGAATCACGCGAACACGCAGTCTGTATTGTTTTTTCCAGGATTCTCGTGATGGCTGAGGGTTCCGTCCTGGAGTACGGCCCAGTCATGGAGCTCATCCACAACCCCAGCTCTGCTTTCTACGCCATGGCCAAGAGCGCCGGTGCTCTACCACTCGAACAGAAAACGCGAGATTCCTTCTCATTCACTCAGTTGTGAAGGTTGTGGAGAAGTCAGAAGCGCGTAGAGTCTGCTTCTCACGTTTCGGCGTAGTTTTAGCTAATAGCCAAACGGTCATCTTAGCGGGCATGTAGTCACCGAATTTTTGAAGAGCGAACGCGGTATACACGTTCTCGACCTCTACTTGTTTTAGCATGGCGGAAATGAGTACTCCGAAGCTGTCCTAGGTATTTGTTTCAATGTGCAGTAAAACAGGAACGTAAGAATGGACTCATGGATGAAGTTCAGTGACAAGCCTTGGGAGGCGACGAAAGTGGACAGCGAAAGAAGGATCACAGAAGAACACTCAATGGGGCTTGTCGACTTGCAAAATATAATTTCACGATGTGTTTGTATGAACTAGTTGGTACTCCATTTAGAACACCGTTAAGCGCAGCAAAGAAAACGAAGGACGTAGAAGACAAGGACGGGCGCTCTTTAAAAATTGAAAATGGAAAGGTGCAACAGCTACAATACCTTTTAGCAGTTGTAAATATAACGAGCACGAAAAGACAGGTTCTCTGAAATGTCACCGGAAGCCAAGATGCTTGTTCATCCGGACGGCTAAGATCATTGCCCCAGGGGTCGCGTGGCGCGCACATGAAGTCGAACTAGTCGCAGCATGGTGGCTCACTACAAATTCACTTTCTGCTGAAGCACTGCGTATACGTAGCTGTAAAATAAGTGTATAATTGCTCCTGGACCATTCAGTGTATCTCGCATAATCCATCTAAAAAACATCGGGTGCCTGAGCCGTTCGATAGTGCAGTCGGCCTTTATACAGAACAGTTTCGCCGTGGTCAGTAGCGCGAACATCACGTGGACAAGACATCCGATTCAGCGACTGGTTTGAAGGTTTTCACGGGCGATGACCATTCAAGCTGTACACTTCAGCGGTGGACAATCGTTCAACAGTGTCGATGAATGCATTAAGAAAGGGAATTTTACACCACTGCACGGACGTCTACCTGGGTGTGTTAGAACATGCTATATGCTCTTATACTCTTCATTGTCCACTGTCCACCTTGCTTCGGCCAGTGAGGCCTCTCTGTAGCCTGGTGGAAGTCATGCGAGCTACAGTACCGACAACGAGTTCATGCAACAATAAACTGGTTCAAGTTAAAAACTCTGGCTCATCTTATCGAGGAATCTTGGCTATAGTGTAGTGTCTTGGTTCCCTTTACTGTCATTGTTGCAGGTAAGGTGCTTTGCGCGCAGGTAACTGAAGGCAACAACGGTAGAAACGTACCAAGTAACGACATCATACCGGGTCATTTAGTACACCGTTAATCTCGGAAAGGCTTTTCATTCATTCATTCATGTTTGCTTCAAGTTTTCATAACTTCTTTTCAAGGTTTCAAACGCGGTTACTGGCTAAATTACATGACGATCCTGTCCTGCACATAGCATCGGAAAAATCATGCCCTGCTGACGAAAAAAAAATGATGCATATGGACCATTTATAAAAATCATGTTAGCTGCGAAGTCTGCGTTATGTGCCTCGAGAGAACACTGCGAATTCTGGCCAATCGGTGTGAACGCTGCGTCGTCTATCGGTTCCTCTCGGATTCACAGGGCAGAGTCGGCTGGCCGCTCCAACGGGGACCTGGACTGAGGGAACCGACCGCTTGGCTCCTTTCCTTTGATAAAGTTTATTCTCTCTCTCGCGCGCGCAGGCCGCGGGACATGTCAAAGCACGTGAAAAGTTCTGCCTCCGCGCTCTGTCACCTGTCGCCCGAGCATCAGCTCCGGAAGAAGTATTTTGTGCTTGTGCACGGTTTCATAGCGGCATTCTTGGTTCATCATCACCAGCCTATCTACTCTCACTGCAGGGCAAAGGCCTCTCCCATTAATCTACGCTTATACCGGTCTTGTGCGAACTGCGACCAATTTATCCCCGCAAACTTCTTGGTCTCATCTGCCAACTCAGTTTCTGCCGCCCCTTCTACGCTTGACTTCTCTAGGGATCCACTCTGTCACCCTTAATGACCAACGATTATCTTGCCTTCGCATTACATGCCCTGCGCACGCCCACTTCTTCTTCTTCATTTCTACTAATACGTCCTTAACACGCGTTTCTTCCCTGACCCACTCCGCTCTCTTCTTGTCCCTTAATGGTAAACCTATCATCTTCCGTGCCATTGCTCGCCGAGTCGTCCTCAATTTAAGTTGAACCCTTTTAGTGAGCCTGCAAGTGCCTGCCCCGTAGGTGAGTACCGGTAAGATGCAGCTATCATACACTTTCTTCTTCAGACACAATGGTAGGCATTCTTAGTTATCGTAGGAATAGTACCTCTGCAGGGGACCTTCGAGCACACCACAACGCACCCGCCACAATAACTGCAGCGGCGTATTGAACAACGCCATGATGTTACACCTAACGGTACGCTTCGAGGCCCAATGGCGTTGACAGCTGCCCTTAGCTTGACATACGATGAGTTTGACGCTGCCTGCTCCGTCCTTGTAGCCTCAAAAATGATGCCGCTCAACAGTGGTGTAGGCATAAATGTCTTTTTTTTTTTCTTTTTTCTTGTTTTTCATTGGGGGGGTATGACCCGCCGGTAAGTAAATTAAACAAAGAGAGCCTGCTTCCAAGTAATATGGTAGTCATAAAGTAAAAAAGTTGAAATTTTTGAGGGCCCCTGCCGCCTGTACCGCTAAGCCTAACATGAACGGTAGCACATACCACCAAGGATGTACTGGGCAGCGCTTATTCTATGGAATGTTGGTGCCGGGCGTGTCCCAAAATTTACACAAAGTACCTATAAATTTCATTCAAAACCACTCTTCATGGGCGAGGTAGTATGACACACGAGTGCTTATTATCGGCGACTTCAAAGGGACACTGAAGTGATTTCTAACATTGGGGAGTACCAACGCAAATTGATGTCTCTAAGCATGTTTTGACCACTCTCGTGGCGTTTACGCAACCTTATTCAGCAGAAAAATCAATTCGAAAATGCTGTCCTCCTTTCTGCATCATTCTTGCCGATTTCCTGTGATGTTTCGTATGACCTCAAAACGAGATGGCTTGGCTTGACTGCGCTACTGCACGGCTCGTCGACCCTCCGACAGAATCAGTGGGCCCAGCGTTTAGTCCGCCGGCCGCCTGCGCGTCGTCGCAATTCGTTCGCTCAGTTGAAACTAAGCCAGCACACGTTCGGGCCTGGAAGAATGTGCCTTTAGTTTGTTAGTTTGCGGACTGTATCAAGCTCCAAGTCCAAGTCTCTCCACACAAGCGCACAAGCGCACATGGGGCGCTTCGCTGACTGGTACGCTAGTAAAAAAATCTAAGGCCAGTTGAAGGCGGGAGAAGAGCCAGCGTAGTTAATACAGGTACTAAGGAATTAAATGAATTATGGAATTAAAATCGACGGAATGTTTTATCGTACAGCGTAAACCCAAGCTGCGGGAAGTACTTGTTGCGCTGGGTGAGCTAGCACAGCGGGACCACACATCTGCGAACGCTTTTCTGACAAAGTGATGCAGTCGCTGGAGACGAGGTATTTGAAAATTTGGGGGACGCTTAGTGCACAAGGGCTATTCACAAATTAGTCTTCTAAGCTGCTTGGAATGCTGAAATTTTATAGATAAAAATGCAAACAGGCTAAACATTATATACTTATATTTCCATTCCTGAGAGTGCTGGCTTACGGAAGTGGTGTGCAGCACTGCGTATATTGTTTTACAATTCGCAATTCTGAATACGAGATATCGCATGTTTGCCTTTCTTTTTTTGAAGTTGATTTATTTGTGTTTGGCCAGTGTTTTCTATACTGAATTCACATTTTTCCGCTGTAACGTTTATTTCTCGACGAGCGAGTTCGCAGAACCCGTGCAGAGTGACACTGACGCGCTGGCGAGTTCTCACTGGTGTGGTCTTGCCATAAGCACGAACTGCTTGCAGGCACAGTCCTGAGTCAGGCGACCCTTGGCCTGGTGCGAGCACGCCTCTTACAATACAGGCACGAGCTAGGCAAGCTCCAAAGGGACGAAAGTAGGAAAACAGAGACGACACGGCTCTAACTCTCAACTGTTCGTTTATTGATAAGAAACAGAAATTATATATGCTTGCAATGCTTGCAACGCTTCACGTGGTGCGTTCATCTCGCCCAAAACAAAACCACAGAAGTCACTTTTTAACGGGAATAAAAACATGCCGATTTATAACGCGACAATCGAAGGGTAAGCTATTAAAAGGGCGAAGCCATAAGATACCAAGAAATTGCCACGATCGCATTGAGTGGGGGCCGTAAAAGTATTCTTTGTCTGTTGTAAAAATTGAGGAGGCACTAACACATCTATCGCCGGACATTTTGTAGCGTGAGCTACACTGGCCGAGGGTGAGAATTTTCGCGTGGACCTTGAAGGGCAGGGCGGCGCAAGTGCGAGGAACATTGGATTGGATTGGACTGGATTGGATTGGATTGCTGAACCTTAGCTCACGCTACGTATATCCTGGCATAGCCGAGCTAAGCCAATGCTAATTTTTTTATGTGAAACGCTTCTATCAGCTCTCGCGTGATTTTATCCCGACGCCGTGACAAAACTGTGGTATCGCAGATGGGTGAACACCCATGCGTGGTGCAGTGTTCGCATAGTTGGGAGCCCTGCTTTCACTTTTCAGCATTTTTATGTTCTTGCAGACGTATGCTTAGGCATCGCCCAGTGTGTCCTACATAAGTGTGGCCACACGACACCGGTATCAGATAAACAACACACGTCGCACAACGCACATAGGGTGAGGTTTGGTTCACTTCGCACGCTTGTTTTCTTGCCGTCCTCTGAGTGGGAGATATCATTCTGTCTATTTTGCCGCATAATTTTGTTGATTTGTTTGCGGCCGAGGAAACCACGTCCACATCATACCGGTTAGCAATATTTTTTAACCCGTGCGATATCTTGTGCATATACGGAATGACGACAGTTTTTTGTAGCGTAAGCTACACTGGCCGAGGTTGAGCAGTTTCGCGTGGACCGTGACGAGCCGTGCTGAGCAAGCGCGAGGAGCATTGGATTGAATTGGATTGGATTGGATTGGATTAGAAATCCAATTCAATTACAGTTATCATTATCATAATCATCACCAGCCTATCTACGCCCACTGCAGGGCAAAGGCCTCTCCCATTATTCTCGAATTACCCCGGTCCTGTGCTAACTGCGACCAATTTATCCCCGCAAACTTCTTGATCTCATCTGCCCATCTTAACTTTCTGCCGCCCCCTGCAGCGCTTGCCTTCTCTAGGGGTACACTCTGTTCCCCTAATGACCAACGGGTATCTTCCTTCGCATTACATGCCCTGCCCACGTCCATTTCATCTTAATTTCTGCTAATATGTCCTTAACACGCGTTTGTTCCCTGACCCACTCCGCTCTCTTCTTGTCCCTTTACGCTCACCTATCATCTACCTATCGATTGGAGTACGGGTGTGTAGAGAATTGGGCCTGCAGATTCTCCGGTCTGCGCAGTCCAGAGGATGACGTCATAGCCGCGACAGACGCACTGACGCCGGCGCGTGCCCAGCTGTGCGCCTCCGTTTCGCAGCAGCCAAGTCTGACGCTGCGCCGGAGCCGCTTGATAGCTGTTTCGCGTGGCGCCTCGAGAGCCATGCTGCGCATGCGCGAGGAGCAGTGATTGGATTGGACTGGACCGGATCGGAATGGACCGGACTGAACTGGACTGGATTGAATTGGATTGGGTTGCTGAACCTTAGCTCACCCTACGTACATCGTGGCATAACACGAGCTAAGCCACTGCTAATTTTTTACTTCCGTTTCTTTTTGTCGTTCCCCCAATCTGGCTTCGCGCCTTTTATTACTTGAGAATTATCTTGTGAATGATAGATTGTGAAAAACCAGCCATACTTAGCATTTCCTGCTGGGTTGTGAAATACTGAGTATGTTTTAGGTGCACGATTTTGTGAGGGATTCCTGCAGTCAGCGCGCAACGACAACAGCGAGTGCGAACCGCAGCCGGCGCGTTTTACCGACTGTACAACGACACAATGACGAGTCAATATTTCTCTCTGTGAAGGTGGCCAGTGAAGCTGTATGCAATGCACATCATGCACATGGTTGGAGAATGTGTACGTATCTACCGAGTTTCCGGAAAAGCGTCAGGGGTGCTCGAGCCCCCTTCCCGCACACATACCAGGAGGGGGAGATGGTGTCATGCTGATGCCGATTGCGAAAGGGTATCCGTTCTGAGCTTTCTCATGGGCGCGAAGATTAAAATAAATTTAGATGATATTATACTGAACGGTTACTCTTGAAACTTGCTGGGAGATATCTTCTGATAAAAAGGAAGCCTTTGTCATAGTTCCCCAGCTTTAGAATTTCGTGCCAGTACTTTTTTAACACAAAAATTTCGCGCCAGTACTGCTTTACGTGCCCTATATTGTAAAAAACGAAGTCACCCTTCGGAGGCTTCAAACACATTTCCACACCCCACGTGGCTACACACCATCCAATCCACATTATACTACCCCCTGTGAAACATTGCGGCAGCCCAGCTACGCTCTATCATATTGTTTGGGCATTCTAGTCAAACGCAGACCTCGAACCAATACCTAATGCAACTCACGAGGAGTGGTAGGAGTGAACTTGTCGGCTCAGACCTGAGTAAGCAGTCTTGGCTAGCCCCCTGGTCAGCTCAGTTGGTAGAGCGACTGCTCCGGCTAAGCGGTGTTCCTGGGCTGGAATCCTGGACCAGGCTGAATTATTTTCAATAGCGAAGTATCTGACGAAGCTGACTTGATCGCTCGTCAAACTTTCCTTCGCAGAAAGCTGTGTGTGCCTAGCATCCAAGACGAGAAAAATGATGGCCCATCCGCATGATACTTCTTAAGTTGGTTGTTGTACTGTAGACAAAGAGGACAAAGTTCTCAGAACTTTAGTCTTTAGAACTGGAAGTGGCTTTACGAGTGCCGTATAAACGAGACGTGATGTCACTTCGCATATCGAGTACTTATTCGCGCCTTAAGGAATCGAACGAAATACCGCTGTTTTCATGGCGATCCTGGTGAAGAAATGTACATTGAGAACTGAGTGTAGGAGTACTACACCAACCACTTCATAGGTAATCGGTGGCGGCATTGCAAAGAAAAATTAAAAATGCTTTCCGGAAAATTTCTAGAAGGCTTGTTAAGATTCTGAGCCCCAATAAAAAAGAATAATGTCACGAGTTAGAAAATCACCAGCTTCTGTTATGTTCCCCGGAATCAGAAACGTTTCCGTCAACGATTTCCCTTGAAACCTTGTTAGCTTCTATAGCACAGGAACCCAAAAAATTTTGCCGAATCCAAGTACCCAGCTCCCCCTGAACTGGAATTTTGCCTGATTGATTAGAATCGTCAGCCTGTGCCTCCCGGAAGATTAGCAATTTTACCACCAATACGTATGGTGGGGTCTTTATCGTGCACTGCAAGCAACGAGCACACGAGCGTGCATGCATTGACCCAGTGATGGGTGAATTTCGCCCTTGCCGCAGCCGGGTGGCCAGTCCCCGATTTGGGGTCCGGCAGCTGCGCACGCCATGCAGCCACCGAGCCGCTGCGGTTCGGGGAGGGCGTTCCCTGGAAGAGGGGGCTAGCCACTCTGGCGAGCATTGCTCCAGCCAGAGGGAACTCCCCCTGTTCTTCAACTGGCAATTCGGGGGCCGCACACCATGGGCAGGGTTCTTGCCGCTGCCAGGTGATGAAGCGTAAACGCGCGCCCCTCCTTGCTGTGACTCGGGCAGCAAGCCCGTATGCGTCACAGGAACGCCCCCAGTACGTCACGGTTTTAGGTGCCTTATCAGGTAACAAAACAAGTGCGGAGGAGGGACAGAAGCAGATTCGCTCTGGCAGCAGAGCGCACATCCTGCAACGTGTACAGGGGTGTCCCGAATTGGGTCCTCCGTATCCTGCATTCAGAGGAGTCGCCAGGCAGTGAGGGGAGATATACAAGTGGCGGCACAAGTTGCACGACTTGAAGAATCGATGTCACTTCCGGTTGTATCAATTGCCCTTTGAACTCGTGAACTATTCTGCAGCACTGCAATGACAAGGATAGCGATTCCAGTCTTGTAGCGAAGACCCGACGGAGTGAGACTGAGGGCGGCCGTCATTAGAGCCCTCCGGGGCGTCTCTCCTCGTATTTGTCGTCGCCTCACAAGGATCGCGATAATATGGTATCGGTCCCCGAGAAAAGAGGGCCATTAGGCCTGTGGTGGTTTAGCATGTCGAACTTTTCTGTAGCATGTAGTAAGGCATCTATGTCAGTGCCAGAATTTCCTCACTCGGCGCAATCTTCGAATAATACCAAAGCGCACACTGCACTCTCCACCACCTCCCCCTCCCCCCTTTAGCCACCGAACTAGTTGAGCAGCGAAACTGTATTTTCTAGGACCCAGCAGAACATCTCAGGCCATAGAGCAAGGTAGACAGGAATCACACGCGAGCATAGTGCCACCTGGCGGCCCCCACTCAAATGTCCAGAATTTTAAAAGCATGACACCTCAATTTCAAGTAGAAGGCGCAGCTTCTACGCGGAGGAAAAGCATGGTTGACTTATCCAGTTGCCTTAGCCGCCGCCTTGGATTTTCAGGTATGGGTGGGGCACGAAAGGCGGATCGCGTTGAACCCACCCGAATCGAATCGTGATGCCATGGTAAAATAGTGCGCCGCATGTACATGCGGCACCTGTTACGTTCGTGTATGAAAAAATTCATGAAAATAAAAGCTGGTCTTAGGGCCTTCGTATTTTGAAATAACACGGCTGATATTTCCCCGCAATATGTCTTCAAAGCAATGCATTTTTGTTTAACGTGAAGCCTGCTTTAAATGGGTGGATGTGGTCTTGGTCTTGTAAGTTGGCTTCCCCCATTGCGTGTTGCGTAGGGAATCATGGCCATCTACGGAGGGGGAATGAATTTAACTGCTTGTTTATTCACACCATTTCGAAACCAATGATATGGCCAGCCGAGCATTTGGGTAAGTTAACCTTGATGTAGTAGCTCAATTGGAAGTGACCAACGTTAGGAGCTGCTGCAACCAGGTGGCAGGGGGCTGCTAAGAGGTCTCTATCATTTATATCAGCAAGTTTTGAATGCAAGTTTTTTTTTAATCATGAATGCAAGTTTTTTAAAAAAACGAGGATCACTACACCACACAATTAATTGGGGAGTGCGACTTAGGCTCAAAAAATCCAACCCTTTTTCATTCCCCCACCCTCTGATCTAGAGAACAATGGGAGAGTTTGATGTCGAGCTCCTCACTGGCGACCCAGCTAGCTCTGGTCGACCGGGCGCAGGCTGCCATGATGTCATATGGGCTCCAGTGAATAAAGGAACACTCCCAACGGGACACAAGACGCAATTTCGACGCTCAAAAAATGTATTCTCTCTCTCTGTGTGTGTGCAGCAGACTGCACCTTCTTCCACATGGTTGGTGGGTGCCCTCCCACCCTCTCCCCGAACATAATCCGTTCAACTCTCTTGAGTTCTGGAGGCGCGCACTGCCCTTCTCATGCCTCTGCGGCCATCTTCGGCTGGTGGGGCAGGTTGTAACGGTTTGCACGGCATATGTGGTTCTAGACTGAGGACATCACCTCCTGAATGCTCCACACAAATTTTGATGACAATAAAGAGCGAAATGATCAACAATTTTTGATCAACCTTTGGGATTGATCAACCCATGGGGATTTCCCCCAAATCTGGTCGATTAACACTTCTCCTATACTTCGAGTTGTTGGTCAATTCGCTCTCGCGTTACAAACGGCTGGCCCCCTGGTCAGCTCAGTTGGTAAATCGACAGCTCCGGCTAAGCGTTGGTCCCTGGTTAGAACCCGGGACCAGGACGAATTTTTCTTCAATTCCGAAGTTTCAGAAGAAGCTGTACAGCTTTCGTTTGTACCCGTATGGCTGTATTGAGGTGGTTGTCACACTTTCCTTTGCAGAAAGCTGTGTGTGCCTAGCATTTATGCAGGGAAAAATTATGGCTTCTCCGCATGCGGCTTCTTAGGTTGGTTGTGCTGAAGACAAAATAGGACAAAGTTCGCGGAACTTCAGTTTCCAGAACCGAAAGCGGCTTTTCTAGTGCCGTATAAACCAACCGTGATGTCACTTCGCGTATTAAGTACTCATTCGCGCCTAAAGGAATCGAACGAGGCGTCGCTGTTTTCATGGCGATCCTGGTGAAGAAATGTACTTTCAGAACTTTGTAGGAGTACTAGACCAAGAACATCATAGGTAATCCAAACCGGCATTGCTAAGTAAAAAAAATGCTTTTCCGAAAATTTCTAGAAGACTAGTTAATTTCCTGGGCCCCAACAAAAAAGAATAACGTCGCGAGTTAGAAAGCCACCAGCTTGTGTTACGTTCCCCGAAATCAGAAGCGTTTCACCTTGTTCCCTTGTTTACAACAAAACTTGAAAAATTTTGCCGGATCCAAGTACCCAGCTCCCCCTGAACTGGAATTTTGCCTGATTGGTTAGAATCGTTAGCCTGTGCCTGCTGGAAGATTAGCAATTTTACCACCAATACGTATGGTGGGGTCTTTATCGTGCACTGCAAACAACGAGCACACGAGCGTGCATGCATTGACCCAGTGATGGGTGAATTTCGCCCTTGCCGCAGCCGGGTGGCCAGTCCCCGATTTGGGGCCCGGCAGCTGCGCACGCCATGCAGCCACCGAGCCGCTGCGGTTCGGGGAGGGCGTTCCCTGGAAGAGGGGGCTAGCCACTCTAGCGAGCATTGCTACAGCCAGAGGGAACTCCCCCTGTTCTTCAACTGGCAATTCGGGGCCGCACACCATGGGCAGGGTTCTTGCCGCTGCCAGGTGATGTAGCGAAAGCGCGCCTCTCCTCTCCTCCCGAAGTGCGCGCCTTAAGGGCAGCAAGCCCGTATGCGTCACAGGAACGCCCCCAGTACGTCACGGTTTTAGGTGCCTTATCAGGTAACAAAACAAGTGCGGAGGAGGGACAGAAGCAATTCGCTCTGGCAGCAGAGCGCACA
This sequence comes from Haemaphysalis longicornis, assembly GCA_013339765.2. NCBI lineage: Eukaryota > Metazoa > Arthropoda > Arachnida > Ixodida > Ixodidae > Haemaphysalis > Haemaphysalis longicornis. Next base: position 89,878,467 of record CM023457.1, on the reverse strand, counting down.
TCCTGCAACGTGTACAGGGGTACCCGAACTGGGTCCCCGTATCCTACATTCAGAGGAGGAGTAGCCAGGCAGAAGGGAGATGTTACAAGTGGCGGCACAAGTTGCACGACTTGAAGAATTGATGTCACTTCCGGTTGTATCAATTGCCCTTTGAACTCGTGAACTATGCTGCAGCACTGCAATGACAAGGATAGCGATTCCAGTCTTGTAGCGAAGACCCGACGGAGTGAGACTGAGGGCGGCCGTCATTAGAGCCCTCCGGGGCGTCTCTCCTCGTATTTGTCGTCGCCTCACAAGGATCGCGATAATATGGTATCGGTCCCCGAGAAAAGAGGGCCATTAGGCCTAGGGGGGTTTAGCATGTCGAATTTTTCTGTAGCATGTAGCAAGGCATCTATGTCAGTGCCAGAATTTCCTCACTCGGCGCCATCTTCTAACTGATACCAAAGCGCACACTGCACTCTTCACCCCCCCCCCCCACCCCCCCTTAAGCCAAAAACTAGTTGTAGCGCGACACCGTCCGTGGCTAGGAACCAGTAGATCATCTCCGACCACAGAGCAAGGTAGAGAGGAATCACACGCCAGCATAGTGCTACCTGGCGGCACCCACTACATCTCCAGGATCGTAAAAGCACGACACCTCAATTTCAAGGAGAAGGCGCAGCTTCTACGCGGAGTAAAAGCAGCGTGACTTCTCCAGTTGCCTTAGCCGCCACCTTGGATTTTCAGGTATGGGTGGGCAGGAAAGGGGGATCGCGGTTGAGCCCATCCCGAATCGAATCGTGGGCCATGGTAAAATAGTGCGCCGCATGTTCCATGTATGAAAAAATTCATAAAAATAAAAAAAAATTGGGCCCATCTCCCCCGCGAGGGGGACTCGAGTAAATGCGTCGCATAGGGGGTGGGTGGGTGTATTGCGTTAAGGTTAGTGTTGGGGGAGTTGGTGGTAGTGAATGCGTTGTATCAGCAGCTTCTTGACGTAGTTTGAATGAGTCAAGGATATACGGCGCGTTCGTAGCCTCCCATTCTGTGTCGGCTTTGTGGGCGCAGTGGGTAGAGCACCATGTACCTTGCGTTCCGTCCGTAGGGTCGAGGGATCGAAACCAGGCGCCGGATAGTATTTTTTTATATATATAGTGTAGAGGGAGGGGTGCCGACTACGACTGGACAACAACGCGGGTGACATCGTGAGTTACTGAAATGCTCTGCATTTAAAACAGGTCTAAGGGCCTTCGTATTTTGAAATAACACGGCTGCTATTTCCCCGCAAATAATGTCTTCAAAGCAATGCATGTTGATTTTGTGATCGTGAAAGCCTGCTTTAATGGGTGGATGTGTTCTTGGTCTTGTAAGCTGGCTTCCACCCATTGCGTGTTGCGTAGGAATCATGGCCATCTACGGAGGGGGAATGAATTTAACGCTTGTTTATTCACACCATTTCGAAACCAATGATATGGCCAGCCGAGCATTTGGGTGTTTACACAGCGACGGCTCAGAGGTACAGCACTCGCCTCGTATGCCGGAGGTACTGGGTTCGAATCCTGGTACCGCCGGACACCCACCGGTTTCTTTAATGGGTACAGGCGTCCCTGGTCGAGTGCGGACCCTTGAAAGGGGATTTCACGTCTGGAAAGCTGCCTTTACCCTATCGAGGGGCCCCTGACCCTTTTCCATCTGGCGGGGCCCCCGGCCATCATGCCGCGTTGCGCCGCCATTGAGGGGTGAAAGAGTCTGGCGGCATGTCCTGCCACAGGCGGTTGCGAGTTGAGCGTCCATCGTGGCTGTGGAAGGCACCTTGTGAATTCGTGTTCCTTGGTGACGCCGGGCGCCTACCGGTAAAGGTACAAGCGACTCCCCGGCCTGGCTCTCGGCCCTAGTGTGGTACTACACCGCTTGGGAAGTTCACCCGGCTTGCACGGGAAATCGCCCCTATGGAAAGGGGCGGCTGCAAGAACGCAGGAACTTTTTTTTTAACCTTGATGTAGTATCTCAATTGGAAGTGACCAACGTTAGGAGCTGCTGCAACCAGGTGGCAGGGGGCGGCTAAGAGGGCTCTATCACTTATATCAGCATTTTCATTGTGCTTGAGAGCATGATGAAGGTCACTTGTGCAGTTCAGTAAGCGCCGCTCTTTTTGGAAGATTTGTTTAATTGTACAGGGGACCCCACAGATTCGCGTGCTGCTCCATCTGCGTGAGGCATTCGTCGATCGGCGTCTTTAAAGTTTCCATCGTTCCATGCAAGAAAAAAACCTCTTGAAGGTGTCTTCTTCTTTAATTGTCTCGTTTCATATTCGTAGCTGCATTTTCGTTTCTTCCGAAGCCCACGCCTTCAGCAAGGCCTGTAACTTTTCCTTAACTTGATGTCGGGCTTGTTGGTGTAACATGATTTTGAAGGTACGTTGCGCTTGCTGTGAACACAAAGACTTGCACGGGAAAAAAACGTAGACTTTCACGAGAGGACGGCCGCAAGTCTTTGTGTTCACAGCAAGCGCAACTTACCTATGACTTTTGATAACTGTCACCTCGATAGCTTGCAATGTACTCTGCAGAGGCTCTCAGCAGAGAAGTACTGGCGACAATGTTAGTTTTGTATTGAATGATCTTGCTTCCGGCGTTCACCTGAAACAGGGTGTCATACCAAACTACAATGTCCTGGGGTCGGCGAGCTGTCCGGCTATGCGTCGTGCTTCGTGCCTCACACCATCCCCTGCCGGCTAAGGCCCAGGCAGTTCAAAAAGCGCGACCTAGATCTTAGGTGGCCATAAGCAACGGGCTTCAATCCTCAGTTCCACTTTCCCAGCGGTTCTCGAAAAGTGGTATACGTATTAACGCGAGTCCTTGAACGCGGTATCTGAGGATCTACCGTCAGTCTTGCAAAAAAACGACAACGGCGTCAATCTATTTTCACATATAAAACGCCCGTAAAATTACCGAGATTTTTGACAGTTCCTCGTACGCCCTCAAGCTCATTGCGTAAGCGTGCTGCGAAGAGCACAAGAAAGACAAGGAAACATCGGCGAAATGCGGAAGTGGTTGTTTTAGCACTTACGGCGTAAAACAGCGGGTGCACCTTAGTTCCTTGTAGATACTCCAAAACACGTACGTATTGACGGAAGGACAAAGTCTCAGCGTTAAACTATGTGACTGTGGAGTTGAGGTACATTTTGGCTCTTATTTACAAAATGTCGCAAATATTATATTGATCCTCATTAATTTATTCGGTGCTGAATAAGGGCGCTGGGCTAACGAAAGTTTGGCGCACCACCTTCCTTCACGCAAATGGGCAAGTCTAGCAGGGCGAAATTAGTATTAGTAGGGCAGTAGGCCGTGAGAGGTTTGCTTGGAGAGATCACGTTTGTTCAGCTTTTGTCCGAAGGAGTCTTGGACTCAGTGAGCTGCGGCCTCTTACATTTATTGAAGGTGCGTAAGCTCGGGCTCAAGTGAGAGCGGCGACGACAAGAGACCGGCCACGCCACAGTCGTGTTCGATCTCTCGCGTTTCACAGCTTACGCAGGTGGCCACGCCCCACTGATGATGCTTATCGTAGGATGTGGATGACGATGATAGTGGCGCTAAAGGCTGATGATGTTGATGCCACTACAGGGTAATACGGAAATTAGACTTTCTCTTGTAATTACGAGGGCATTTTTAGTCGTTTCTGTTTTGCTTTGAAAACTTTGACCAAACGCCAGTAATTTTAGCATTTCTATCTTTCGTCGACAAATAGCCTGTTTAGAAATGTGCGTAGAAGACAGCTGTATAGCCATGGCCCGGTTGCCCTGAGAAACTTTTCTTCAGTCCGTTTGCAACACAGGAAGGAGGAGACTTCAGTCAATGTCAAGGAATCCCAGACTAGGGATGCGTTTCATGGGGCGAGGCCCATAATATCAGCCTCTGGTCAACAAATGAAGATTTATTCTGTCTATACCTCTCTCAAATAGAACCAACCCGGGCTGTAATACAACGCCCCACCAAAGATATACAACCCCTCTTTCCGAGTAGCCAGACCATTGTGCAAACTTTTGTCCATATGAAAGCACACAATAACGATACTACTAGCAGTAAAGTCGTTCTTCAATATATGTCAGATCAATTCATTTTTTTTTTTTAATTAAAGCATACTTTTCTGGCTGATAACTTTGTTAAGGCGCCCTTTGAACATAAGTTTAGTTCTTGAAATGAGTTAGGGGGCTGGAAAGTGTCGTAAGGCAGACGTTCTACTTGAGTGACGTTTGTGAATACGGAAGTCGTACCGCCCGGAGCATACTCCGGCGGTTTCTATGAAGGTCAATTTCTCTTCCGCAACCACGTTTTGGGGTGATTTGGACATGCCTGGTTTATTAGTCAGTTCAAAGTGCACCGCCGAAGTCTGTTCTTGGGATGGACGGAAGACGGCAGAGGCCAGATGAGAGAACACCTGGGGATCTTTAAAGGGACCCTGCAACACTGACATCGTAAATGCTTGCAGAGCGTAGTCACCCAACACGCCCAGTACTTAGATTAGGGGGTCGCAAAGTACCTCAGCCCAAAATTACTACTCTATGCCCATCAGATAACTTGTTAAATCGCTCAAAGGATTTTGCTCTCTTTCCCGGCCTTGACGTTCTTCGACGGCTCGAATTACGTCCATGTAGCGGCTGTTGGACGGTTTTCCTTCAGTTGCAGCAATAAACGCTTTTCAATAGCAACTTAAAAAAAAATCACGCCATATCCACGGAATGAATGATGACAAGTGGGGCGAAGCTCGAGAGGGGGAGATCATCGGTAACCGTAACTCTCCCGTGAAAGTTCGCCCATTACATCATTAAGAAAGACGTAAGACTGTGTGCGTACATTGTACAAATCAACTTGTATTTTCGGAGTCAATGCTCCCAGGCCCAGACCTGGTGAAAGCCCCCGCGCCATCGAGGACTACCCCGCACCTCCACACAATTTGTCACGTAGGATGGGACACAACGGTAAAGAAAGAACTTTTATTTAGGGCGAACTTGTGCCCGAACAAGACGAGAGGAAAACGAGCAAAGGTTTGCGTCTCGTTCGATCTCCGAGAACGACTGCCTGCGTTCGTGGCGTGATTTCGTGCGTGATCTCCCCCTCGCAGTGCACTTGCGCTCGCGCCTCCGTTGGCGAACACAGACAAGCTCGCGCTTCCGGTGCCGAGTTTGCCCGCTGCCGGTTGCAGCCGTTCTTGCGCGTGCAACGCGGCCCACTTTGCGACATCTCCGAAAGCATGCGGCGGTCACGTACCACGAGACACAAGGGATGGACAGACCCATGACTTAAGGAGCTTCGCCCCTAAAAAAGCCACAAAAATAAAGTAGAAATGAAAGGCGTATCTGCTGCGACAAGTAAATCACGCAGTGCCGCTCCGGCTGCTGGCGATAACTATAGCATTCGCAGTGCTTCCAGACGCGAAGGAAGGAGTGAAAGCGCAATTATCGAAAGCTTGCAGGGTCCCTTTATTGTGCGCCGAAATCTCGAACACATGGGTGTTTTGGCTTTGCGCCTCCATCAGAAAAGCGGCTGCCGCTACCGGGATCGAACCCACGTCCTTGGGCTCAGCAGCAGGACGGTAAATCAATCGATTTACCTTCCCGCTCACCGCGTTCTCCCCGTAAAGCAGTCCGGCATTCTATATTCCCATGTATCCCTATTGCTTCGGGGAATCGTGGGACTACCCGCTGACTATCCGCGGTGAGTCCGAGACTGTAAATCAAAGAGCTCCACTGATAACTCCCTCTATTGCGTCATTGCTGACGTCATGCAGCGCGAAATTCGAAAGTTTTTAAAATATTTTTTGCGTTTTCTTTCGGTGAAAAAAGATGTCTTTTGCGTCTGGAATGCAGCTTAGTGAGTTACCGAAGGCCAGTCCTCTCTAACTGAGCAAGCTTGTTTCGTTTTGTCTCTTTTGGCTTCTTTAAAGGAGCCATGAAGAGAAAACAGAAGTTTGGTTCATTCGAAAGATTGCCTCGTTAGAACCATAACGACACCACTTATAACGCAAACTTCGCTCAAATAAGCTACATAATTAGGAAAAAAGGAAATGACCATGCGACCCCCAGCTCATTTCCCGCAACAGAACCTATGATGTCACTCGAGAATTCTCTGCGATTGGCGGAGACCGGCAAAAGCAAACGCATGTTAGGCAGGGCTTACAGTTTGCATAGCGAGCTAAATGCCCGTGAAACATACTGCACATTCTTTTTATGACAAAGAACGGTGGAGTAAACGGTTGAAGTTCCGAACGAACACGCAAGCGTGTGCGCCAATGCGTACGAAACTATACCGCCGGCCGAGCTCGACATCTCGCCGTCGCGCAGACGAATTTTCGGGTTCGAGGCTCTTGGGGCCAACGAACCGTCCCAGCACGCACAGCCGCGACCTTGCTTGGTATCGTAATCCCTTCACAGGAGGTTGGCCGTCATATCGCCAACCAGCAAAGGTAAAAATAGAAACGAGGGGAGTAAGGAACAGCAAGCAGCGACGAGATAGTGACAGTCGTCGCAGTTTCGGAATGGTGTTGGTTGCTTGCTGCTATTGTTAGGAGCTCGTTTCCAGTTTACAACCACTGAAAACTTCAGTTTGTTCGAGTACTTTACAATGAAATTTCGTTGCTACGTTTTGAAATGCCCATGTAGTACGGGCCAATCGTCGAGGGAGTGCGACATCCCCGCCAAAGAAGAGATCTCCTTTCATGTGCTGCCCAACAACGAACCTCGGCGAAGCAAGTGGCTACGTTTTGTGAACTTTGCAAACGGAGGAGAAAGAGAGCTAAAGGAAGTACGAGTGTGCTCGCTTCATTTCCGAGGAAGTGATTACGGCAGGGACCCTTACGTTAGCTCACTCCTGGGACATGCTGGCGCTCGTCGCCGACTTCGTCAAATCGCCGTCAAAGCGCTCTGACCTTGGGGGAAAAATGCCGTAAACACCGCGCATTGACGCTCGTATCTTTCTGGTCGAAGCAGAGAGCTCGCGCGAACGGCTTTCCATACACGACACCGGCCAACTGGCATAAGCGATACTGCTACTGAAATTTAACTATTATTAACCGAATAAAAATACGGCACATACGTACCAGTCTGTATTCGTCCGTCGCGACGGGCTGACGAGGCAGCGGTGCCGACGGCTGGGCGTTCGTCTGTTGTGGCTATCGCGGAATGGTCGCTTTCCCGTCCACCGCGTATCCCACAACTCTTGCCGCTCGTGCACTTAGAAGCATTGAGCGTTCAAGTGGTGTGAGGTTGTTAAATGCAAGCCCGAGCTCCTCGGCGAGAGTTTTGTTCTCCGGATCAGGCGATTCCATGACTAGGGCTGCGGGTGCACTAGGTTTTACTAGTATTTTTAAAATGGCCGCCGTCTCGGTCGACTCCCGCGTGTGGGTGCTATATGGAGTCGACATACTAAGTATCTGTTTCATGAACTGGCTCGTATGACGCCATTGTTCACGTCAAGGAATGTGCAATTTTAGCGGGAGATTTAAAATTTTTGCTTAAATTGCCTTATTTCTCAGTGAATAAAGCATCATTTGCTTCCGGGAAAGCGCTTGGGGTACTATGAAACACCTAATCTTTCGAATAAAACAAAATTTTGTTTTCTCTTCATGGCTCCTTTAAATGCCTCCAAATGGTTCACATTAATTTCTTGCCACCCGTAACCATGCGTGTCTGAGCAGGCTTGATGCTTAAAAGCCCGACTGGGAGAGTTAAAATGAACGAAGGAGTGCGAAGAACCAAAAATGTGCGTACAGTTTAACCTCCTTACAACCAGCACTGATATAGCGAATTATCGGGTATACCGAACTAAGTAGAAACTTTGATTGGTGGCGCGTTTCAGTGACACCCATTTTTTGTATGGCGAAATCGAAAACGTGAGAGACGTGCTCGATATCGGCTGGAACGAAGGCAAAACGCTCGACGTCCAGAACGGCAGAAGTAGAAAAGCCCTTTGGTGCGTGAACTGTGGTAAACGTCATCCTACTCAGTGTGAAAAGCCACCAGGTAAAGTTGGCGTTCATCTTCAAATAAAAAATAAAACTCCCACCTCCCCTCGCGGGAACCCCTGTGTAGATGCGACGCATAGGCGGAGCGGCGAAGGGACCGCGTTTTATAGCGCGCATAACGTTGAGGGGACTGCGTAAGCCGGTCCCAGTCGATGACGACGTTGGCGTACTTGTAAAGCGGCGTGGACTCTAGGTGTTTGAGCCAAGCCTAGATGTTGCTTCGCCGGAGAAACGGCACACCGGTTATATGCGCAGCGCGCCCGAAGGAGAGGAAACCGCGGAGAGAGAGTACTGCACATGCGCCGGCCCCAGCGGCGTCTGCCGCTGCTATGACGCAACACAATCCAACACAATCCACTTTAATCCAATCCAATCCAATCGAATCCAATCCAATGCCCCTTGCGAGAGAGGTTCGCTATCGATATCTATCGGAGAGGAGAGGGGGTGAGCGGCGGAGAGCGCAGCTGGCGCGGCGAGGAGAATGGGGGAGGGGTGGACAACGCCGCCGCCGACGGCGACGACGGCAACACGACGACGCCGGAGGGACAAGGTGAGTGAATCAGATGCTCTGCATCTAATAAAAACGCCCGTCTGGTTTGTCCAACGAACTTTTCTCTGTAGTCATTTCACGTCCTCATGGTTTAGTTTGAAATGCCACAAGGAGACAGGTAAGGATTACTTCCTTTTACAGTGGGGTAGGAGCCTAGAATAATGCTTTTTCGCGCGAGCCAGATCACCGATTTGGTACAGCTTATTTTTATCTCTAGCGTTACAACGAATATAGGATATAATGAACTAATTTACTGCTCCGATACTGCTTTTTTTACGAGATTCGACTGCATTCAGTTTTCGATTCCTGGCAGCGGCTGTGGGCACTAGTGCGCGGGTGGTCACCGCGCTATGCCCGGGCCGTACCCGCGCGCATGTGCAGTAGGGTCCAGGTACCCGTCACGGCTAGCATAGCGTACGCTACCCGCATTGCTAAAACTCTATTAATTGAAGGCCGAATTCAAGACAAGAGTGTGCAAACGTTGACTGCTATTCCTCTCGTCATCCGAGCATATATCTCATGATCGAGTCGTACCGCCTAACATCGCATTCCCCATTAAACACATTCTCCATTCCTTTCGCCTGAGCGATGATCGCTTTATGATCTACAACAAATTAATCGCAGGTCATTGTGTACACATCGCGAATACCCCTTACTCCATGCTGTTTGCTTCCGCCATGAGGACCATGGAGAGCGTTGAAACAAGATGCGTTTTTTTTCCCTGGATGATGTAATAGTGTGTAACGAGCACCGCCTGTTTCGTTTTATGTACGGACAACCAGTTGGTTGCCCGTACGTAAACACAAAAGTGCATGAAAACTTAGTGATCATTAGCGCGTGCCTTCGGGTGAAAAAGCTCCCAAATTATCGCCAGTGCCTCAAAATTCTTCCTCATACAACTAGGGACGTAATAAAGAAATTGAAACCAAAATGCAGTACAAGGGCTCAGGTACACGCGCGCTGTGCTTTTACTTTGAGCTTTTCTCAACGCGTTTTTGCCTACAAACCTTACTCGCAAAACATCATCACGGAAGTTTAAAACCGAAACCGAAACTCCAAACGCCGTCAGGGAGGAAAGCGACGGGGAGGGAGGTTGTTTGGTCACGTGCCTTCGCTTTGGCGCCGCTCTGCAAAATGGCAGACGCGAACGGAGAACTCCGAGTTTCCGAAGATTCCTGCCTCGAGCCGACGTTGCCACCCGACGACGGCGAAGCTGTCCCCTTGCAGACCGAGTGGACTTTCTGGCTGGACAAGTGAGCTGCCCGCGTCATTCTCCAATTGTGCGCTCGCCGCATACTTGGTGCGCGCCAAACTACGCGTGAGCCAGCAGTTTCGGACGCGCTGTCGGCGGGGAGGATCTGTTTACAACGCACCGGACGCTCACGGCTGTTGCGAGCGGCGTAGTAGTGGCTGTTAGCGCAATCCGCGGCGTTTCTTTTTTGCTGCTTTTCGAAAAACCAGAAAGGGCTGGATTGAACGAATCCTCGTGGGGCGTAACCTTGGGCGGGATTATCTAGCGACCGATTGTTTTTCATGCGACGCGTCTGATTTTGTCACCGCGGTTTCAACACTGAATGCATGTCAGGGAAAAGAAAAGAGACTTGCCGCTTCAATTGAAAAACATTTGCCGAGAAAACAAACGAACAAACGCGCTGTCGTGCTAATCGCAAGCCTTTGTGAGCAAACATTGTTTTGTTTGGAACGTCACAGCGTACGTTCGTTACCCTGTGAATCATAGCGCGGGCGTGTTTAAATGAACGCACTTTTATAATTGCCGCGAGAGCAAATTGCTGTCGGTTAGGTAGTTTCGCGGAATTGTTTATCGGCATTTTGTTGGCTATAAATAAACCGGGATTGTTTGTAGTTTACAAAAAAAAAAAAAAAAACACGGCTGCCAGCATCGATCTTATATGAGCAGCTACGTGTTGTGGCGTAGCCTGTTGTGCACATTAATTTTGCCATGACCTTCCATCGTCTTCACGTGCCGTATCGAACCATGCAGTGACGGCTTAATTCTTTTATGGCGTCACGTTGTGTGCTTCGGGCAAAGCTATAGTCGATATCTTATCTGGGTCGGCCTTGGCAGGCCTGTAGAAATTCCTAGTCGAAGTTGTTTTGCTTTTCATACTTTTTTATCACTGTAGTGATTTTCACGCCGTTTTGGGTCCTTATAGTTGGTTGTATAGTTATTCTGCCATTGTTTTTAATTTAGTTATAGCCACGATGTCTACATGTTGGTAGAATCAGCAGTGAACTAACATTTATTTATTGGTATAGCTTTCGTAACATTTAGTGATACGAATTCGTATCTAGATCACACAACTCTTTGTTTATTGCCCTGAGGTTTCGAAGGCTGTCATGAAGTATTAGTTGAAGGGGCCGTTGGTTGTGGCTACACCTGTGGTGAAGTGCTACCTTGCATTTCCTCGTGCTCGATGCTGATCTTGTCAGTATAGTTATCTTGCCAAAACAGTAGAGATCTGGAATGGGCGTGGTCATTCCAGGCCTCTACTGTTTTATAGTATCTTGCTGTGTACACTGCAGGTCGAGTGTAGAGGTCTTCGTTTCCCCAGTTTTCACTTAACTGATAAGGAAACTTATGACTCTTTCGGTGTTGACAATCTCGCTGTTCACGACATTTCAATTTTACTTTTCTCATGGGGAATTACTGCACTGACTAAACAACTGAGTTCTGATGAGTACCATATGAAGGGGCTTTAGGTGAACTTCATGATTGGATTTCAATAGAGTTTGCCGAAAGTTAGTTTTTTTTTTTTTTTTTGGAGTAAGTGGCCACACTAAATGCAAAAAGGATGTTAAAATAGTAAGTCTGTAAACGTAATTCCCCTGCCTTCTTTTCCAACTTTCATTGTCACTGGAGTGCTCATCTTGAAGCAGACATTTATTGGAAGCGTGCTTGTTTTACACAAGCACAAAGGATGTCAAAATTGTAAACTTTTGACTCTAAGCCTATGCCTGTCTCGCAAGATTGTTTTACCGGGAGGAAACTACCAGAGACCCTTTTGCTCAGCAAGCACTAATGTTAGTTGATCATAACCAAACTCGCTGGTGTTGGTTGTGGGTTAACCAACGGCAGCTACTTGTTAAAAAAAAAAAACATTTTGTGATGACGCTGTCAAGTGCATTGAATATCAAAATGAACCTTCCTATTGAGTGAGCCTTCCAGCAAGAACATGAGCAAGCAAGTTCTTTCGCATCTTTAAGGCAATATACGCATCTTTTATCGATTCTTGACAAATGCCATGCGTTTGTAGAGGATGACAAGATGCTGGTATGTGCCTGGGTCTATTAAGGGAAGGTAATAACGAAATGCATGAAATATGCTCAACCCCTATAGATTATAGGTTCATAGATTATGAGAAAGCATTTGACTTTGTTGAACCTCAGCAGTCATTCAAGCTTTGCAGAATCAGGGTGTGTATGAGCATTACGTAAGAATACTAGAGGATATCTACAATGGGTCCACAGCTACCATCATCCTCCATAAGGAGAGCAGTAAAATACCTATAAGGAAGGGTCGTTCAGACAAGGAGACACAATCTCTCCAATGTTATTCACAGCATGTTTTCAATAGGTATTCAGAACATTGGATTGGGAACAGGTGGGAGTAAGGGTTAATGGAGAATGCCTCAGTAACCTCAGGTTTGCTGATGACGTTGCCTTGCTAAGTAACTCGGGGGATGAATTGCAAAGCATGATTACTGCACTGGACAAGCCAAATAGAATCGTGGGCCTGAAAATTAATATGCAGAAAACTGAAGTAATGCTCAATAACCTCGGGAGAGCACAGCCGTTTGAGATAGGTGGTGAGGCAGTGGTAAGCGAATATATCTACTTAGGCCAAGTTATGACCCCGGCTCCCAACTATTAGGCAGAGATAATTAGAAGGATAAGAATGGGGTGGAGTGCATACGGCAGATATTCTCAAATAATGAATGGCAGCCTACCAGTGTCCCTCAAGAAGAAAGTGTATGACAGCTGCATATTACCAGTACTCACCTACGGGGCAGAAATTTGGAGGCTCACTAAGAGGGTTCAACTTGCATTGAGAACGACTCAGCGGGCAATGGAATGGAAGATGATAGGTGTAACATTACAGGACAAGAAGAGAGCGGAGCGGGTCAGGAAACAAACGCGTGTTAAGGACATATTTGTAGAAATTAAGAAGAAGAAATGGACGTGGGTAGGTCATGTACTGCGAAGGCAAGATAACCGTGGTCATTAAGGGTAACAGAGTGGATCCCTAGAGAAAACAAGCGTGGCAGGGGGCTTCAGGAAGTTAGATGGGCAGATGAGATCAAGAAGTTTGCGGAGATAGACTGGTCGCAGTTAGCACAGGACCGGGATAATTGAAGATCCATGGGAGAGGCCTTTGCCCTGCAGTGGGTGTAAATAGGCGTGTGATGGTGATGATGCTGGTGATGATGTGCCTGGTGATAGCAAGTGATCCTTCAAATCTATCTTGTGGTGGCCTGTATGTTGTGCCCTCACTGGTTCCGGTTTACAATAATTTTACAAACCGCAACATCACATTTTTCCTGTCGTGGACTTCATAAGATTCTCGTAAAACTTGCTTATAAAACTTGGTCATTGCATGTTCTGACGGCACGGCAGGTGTCAACCTCCTCTCGTTACTTCTAACACACACGTCACAGGGCTCGTGGCATTGCCAAAAACGGCTCTTTAGCCTCCAAACAAGAAATAATTCAATTACTAACACAAGTGTTGCCTAAGGGTTTTTGTTATGTGCATAATTGCCGCGAACTGTGCATTGGGTTTGTTTATTTATGTTCTGTTTTTGATGACTGGCTATGCTGGGCTGTGTTATCTGTGCTATCCGTGGGCGAAGTGAAGTGCATGTTTCATTCTTTATGCCGCACATGTTATCTCGTTTGATAAGGAGAGTGTTTTGAACTAACGTCAACAGCCTAGAATAATCTTCCTTGGTCTACAGTGTTCTGGATGCAATTAGTCAGTTCAAGAAACACTCGCGCCAAGAAATGAATGGCCGCAGAGCAGACGCCACAGTATTCGATTTACCGATGTCACTTTGCTGGCTGCTGCTTCGCCGACTGTGTTATCTTAGAGTTGTTGGGGGAGCACAAGTTCGCTCCAATAAACTTTTTTTCCCTTCAAGCCAACTGCGTCATCTTTAGCTTCAAGACAATATTTTTTTCCTAATTATAGTTCACTCAATGCCAGTATACCGTTATAACCATCTCGTTAAAGCTAAAGATGTGTTTGAAATGTAAGGCAACCAAATAAAGTCAGTTGGGAAATTTACTATGGTCTCACGTTTGTTGGGCTTGGATTGGTCGCAAGCGGGGTAGCGTACATTGATTCGCTGAATCGTTAAAGGCTGTTTTCACTCGCCCACTCATTCAAAGGCTGGGGTCATTGAAGAAACTGATAAGGCCTACAGGACATCCTTTACTTAATAAACAGAGGCACAGTTTTGGCGAGTGGTACTACGGGAATGGATTAGCGCCAGAGGCTACAGTCAGTGAAATCAGAGTCGGGAACATAGGGAGCTTTGTGCACGGCAGTGCTGTGTTCGTGTGTATTAAATAGTTTGGTTGCGTGCCACCAATTAAACTGTCAGTTCACTTGCATCAGTAGATGACTGGCTGTTGTATTGCATTGACTGGCACGAAGACATCTGGCTGCAAGACAGCTTTAGTACAAGCACATGAACAGCTTGTAGGAATGCACCTATTGAACAGAATGACCTCTAGGGTGCTATTCTGAGTTTGAATTCACATCAGAAGTGCCTGTGTTTGAGTGTTCCCATTGAGAAACTATAGTGTGGTTGAAACTGGGCGCTGGAAGCCTTGGTGGCGCGAATGTGTTACGTTCTCCGTGAAAATACTGCGTCTTGGCTCAAAACAGATGCTTGTGAAGTGGTTGGAAGGTTTTGTTTGAAGCTGTGTTTCGAGACGCCCGTGCGCCAACATTTGCCATGTGGCAGACTGGTTAAGCCAAGCGCACGTGTCGTTTTTTGCAGGACCGCAGGTCGGGGCATCTCGGCCGCACAGTACGAGGCGAGTCTGAAGCAGATATACACCGTTGACACCGTCCAGGTATGCGCCAGTGATGGGTCAGCGTAGGGGACGTGGAAAGAACTTGGGAGGAATTTCGAAATTGCTGCGGCAGGACAGGACTGTACTCGTGCTGTTCTTGTTCAGGTAGCAAGGACTGCATTGAGACGATTTCAGGATCTTAACGTGCTTGTTTGCAGGCAGGTTTTATTGCTCCGGCCCGAAGAAGGCGCCTTTTCATGCCACAAGGCCAAATTTCTTTAATATTTATTTACTTATTTGTTTGCCATGTCACCATTTATGGTATTGCAGTGGAGATGTACAAAGTAGAGAATACAATGAAAGCAAGAAAGGAAGAAAACAGGCTTAGGCCTCATTCACACGGCCGTCACCTTCTCCGTCACGGCACCGTCACAAAAAACCTCGTCGGAGACGTAAACGGAGTAGCGTTCGTACTGGAGCTCTCCGTAAGAGTACAGGGTCGTCTGCCTAGTGATCAGTTCAGCCTAGAATTAGTGTGCTTAGTCTGAAAAGTTAAGAAAATGGCTTAGATTTCTCTGTGTGCTCACTTTTCGCTAAATTTAGCCGTAAAAATTTGTTTTCTGATTGGCTGGTTTACCGCGGGCGTGGGTCCCGTTGCGTTGGCGGAACAGAAATGTAGAGTTCAGCTTCCCATCGCTGTCGCACTGTTTTGGGCGAGAAATCGCCTGAGAAGCTGTCGCCCATGACGGAAGACGTTGACGTGACGGTAACGTGACGGGGTGAAAAACGGCTGTGGAGGCTGTGTGAAGGCTAAGGCTACACAATCTGTGCTAATGCACACTTTTTTACAGTGCCTTTGGGAATGCTTCATTGTAAATGATGTTCACTGTTTTAGAAAGGAGGATGTTCCATACCTGAGTAGCCTTGGGGGAAAAAATAACCTAAATAAATCATTTTACTCCTATATTTGTGTATTTAGTGATTGGAATGGAGTTGCTGCAACATGTAAAAACTTGTTGTGCTTTAATATCTTGCGTAATTTCGAGGGACATACTGAGCTGCTAATCTCTGAACTTTTTATAATTTCATTTTGTCTCTTGCTGTGGAGGGATCAGACAGTGCAGGCATATTCTTTTGGTTATGTCAGACCATGCAGCCTCTAATTTCAGCCTCATTCTACATTGTGATGGTTGGGAATGTAATGGTTGGATGCACTGCATAACTGGGTTAAATTAGGCATCTTTGAGCAGTTGAGCTGAGTTTAAACTGCGTGCTGTCATCAGTAGTAGCTGCATGCTCTCAGTGAAGCTTTTGTAATTGTAACTGAGTGTTCTTTGCTACCCTGAGTTTGTTTTTGTCTTTTTGCACATTCCTGCTACTTTGACGAAATCATTGCCTGAGTTGCAAGTAGCAAGTGTGCATGCCGTACGTGCCATTGCCTACGTGTTATGTTGAGAAGCTTGTGAGATGACACAAGGAGGTGAAATGTAAAGGGTGCTGCTTTGGCAGATGCTCGTGGCAGAGTGCTTTGCTGCTGTGGTGGCTTGATGAAAATTGCAGTTTCTTTTTTTTTTTTCTGAAAGGGGATTCCAGATGTACACCAATGCTCATCCTGTGCTGTTGTTTTATGAATGAGTGATGGCTAGGTTGGCAAAGGCAGACTAATGTGGAATGATCATACCAGAGTTCACTGCACTTGAATGTATGGGAATTTACTGGAGTTATCATACCTTATATTGCTTCTGGCACCTGGTCTTGCACGCAGAGCAGAAGGTTGTGGGTGGGGCTACTCCTTCCCCTTGTTTAGGCTGCGAATAGAAGGGCAACACATCTGGAAGGGCATTCTCTGTGTTGCTACAGAACAAGCCTGTGCTTGGAAATCCTCAGAAGGTCGCACCTCTACTAACACACACACACACACACACACAACAACACGCACACACACACACACACACACCCACACACATCACACACCCACCACGCACCATATTTACACGCAGAGAGAGAGAGAGAGATCTAGAGAGAGATATATCTTATAGAGTCTCAGAGAGAGAGAGAGAGAGAGAGAGAGAGAGAGAGAGAGAGAGAGAGATGAGAGAGAGACAGGCGAGTCAAGTTTTGTTCAAGTGCGCTTTGATTCAAGTGTCTTTGTGCAATGTCTACGGTTTCAGTCTCTAAGCGGCACGTCTGGCTAGCGTTTTCTTGGTATTTTTTTCTTTTTTGATAACTATGACGGTGCTGCCCAGTACACAGAATCTTACACCTATCACTGGCGAAGCAGAACTCCAGTGCAGCGTTTGTGAACTTGGCATGACCATGCAGTTGGGGTAGCGCTTGTGCTGGTACGCTCGTACTTGCTTTGTGTTTGTCCCATCTTCATCACCCTTAGCCAGACATAAAAAATCACGCAATCAGCAAGGCTCAGCTTTACTAGCCACTCTTTGTCCTCTTTGTTCTTTCCCGCTCGGATAGGCAGCTTCATTGACTTCCTTCTCCTGTGCCTAGTCTTCCCTAGGGTTCTCCTTAACAAAGAGTGCACTGTGCGGGGTTCTTTGGTCCCTTAAGACAAGAGAGACTTTCAGACTAGGGAGAGAGCAACCTACTGGAAAGAAGATATAGCGCATGCAGATGCCAATTGTGAAATGAGGATAGCCATCGACGATGGTGGTGGTGCAGCGCTGATGATGATAGTGTACACACTGCATGGCTAAGGCGTTGCGCTGCTGAGCACGAGGACGCGGGTTCGATTCCCGGCTGTGGCGGCCGCTTTTCTGACGGAGGCGAAAAGTGGAAACGCCCGTGTGTACGAGATTTCGGCGCACGTTAAAGATCCCCAGGTGGTCAAAATTAACCTGGAGCCCTCCACTACGGTGCGCCTCATCGCCGGCGTTGCGTCGGCACGTTAAACCCTAATCAATCATCAATCCAATCAATCAATCATCATCAATCAATCAATCATCATCAATCAATCAATCAATCTCAATCAATCAATCAATCAATCAATCAATCACATCGATCAATCAATCAATCATCGCACTGCAGTCTCCAGCAATCTGTTGCATGCGAGTTGTCCCGTGTGTGATGTGGCTGCGCTTCCCGAAACCTGCACCACGGCAGGGCTTCTGGGCGGTGCTGCACCACATTCCGGACGTGTGCGAGCTGGGCCAGCGGCACACGTACCACCTGATGCGCTGGCCGCCGCCGACCGCTCTGGGAGGACCCCGAGAACCGCAGGGGCGGCACCTGGCGCCTGCGATGCCACAAGAAGCACACCGTAAGAAGGGCCTGAAGGGAGGGGGAGGGACGAAGCAGCTTACCCGTGGAGAGAGAATTGAGGATGTGCTCTCGTGTAACGAAGTGAAGCAGTCACTTACCTTCTTCAAGACTGGCTGACACGCAGCGGTGGCTCAGTAGCCAAGACGCTGTGTTGCTGAGGGATCCTAAGGACGAGGGTTCTAACCTGTCAGAGTGCACTTCCATGCTCACCTGGGGTCTTGCACAGAAGCTTGAGAGGGGAAACCTGCCATGGTGGCCCAGTGCCTAAGGTTCATAATGAAAAAACAACCAGTGCAAGAAAGACGGGGATGAGGAAGGCTACAAACACGCAGAAAACAACCAGCATCCTCATCTTTCTTGCGCTGGTTGTTTTTTTCATTACGAATCGTACCAACTCGCCCAACGTGCCATCTTAGTGCCTAAGGTGTTGCACTGCTGAGTAAGCCCAAAGACACAGGTTTCAATCTTGGCTGTGGTGGCCGCTTTTAGGTGGAGGCGGAAAGCGAGAAACGCCTGTGTTTCACGTTGAAGATCTCCAGGGGGTCAGAATTAATCCAGAGTCCTCCACTAGCACGCAACGAGGTGTAGCTTCAGCAAATGAAACCCCCAACATTCGAATTCCTTACGGGATAGGAACTTAGGATCTTTACGTGGAGAGGGGAACTCGGATTTGTATTACCTTATTTTCTGGTCTATAAGTTGCACTTTTGTATAAGTCGCACCCCCCTTAAAACGGCAGTTTTTCTGAAGAAAAAAAATTGTATACAAGTTGCACCGGTGTGTAAGTGTGCGCAAAACGCACTTGTTAATCAGGTAAACCCGTAGAGGATCAGTTTGTTAGAAGTTCAGCGAAGTACATGGTTGCGCGGCCCGTACGCCTGTGAACCATCCCCCTGTAAGCACTGCTAGACATGTGCATATACCGCCGAAAGTCTAGTCAGAACTAACTTCTCAAAAATGGTTTATTGATAAACACAAATGGCATGTACTTACAGACGGCGTTTACGCAAAACCATCGAAGCCTTCTTCGTCCGACTTGTTACAGATAATTCATTCATTTAGACCATAGAGTTGTCTCCTAACGTGCGCTGGCATCACGCCGCACAGAGGCACTTTTTCAAGTGCGGAACACGTGCAGCTGCCGCGTACCAAATTAATTCCATATATAAGTCGCGCATCGATAGATCAGACGCACCAACGAAAATTTCAGAAAAAAATTGCGACTTATACACTGGAAAATGCGGTAATAGCTGTACAAGAGGGGCTGTAATCAGGGAAGTTGTATATTGGGTAAGGGAGCAACAAAAACCTGACTCTGTGGCCCGGATTTCTGGCTTGCATTAGGGAACCCCGGGTAGTTCAAAGTATTTCGTGGTGCTCCGCTACGTCCGAATGCCCATAGCCAGTTGAAACTATGGTCCCATTAATTCTCGAGGTGTTGATTTCATGGAACAGTGGTGAGTGTCACACCTGGAGAGTGAACACGGACATGTGTGCTCAAGTATTACTATTAGGCAAAAAGAAAAATTGAAGCCGTTCCACTCAATGTGAAAGCTGTCGGAAGTGCAGAGCAGTGATTCGACATAACGGGCCGTACCGCCGTTATCCGCTTACTGCTACCACCCCATGCAATTCAAATTTCCCGCCTTCGCAGTGCTCGCGTGCCCCCTGCCTGAAACTGAACCAGTGGGGGTTCTGTTCTTTTTGTGCTTTTCTCCCCGCACGTGCCGGCATTGCACTGCCACATTTCATGTTTACTATCGAAAAAAACCAACCCAACAGGCGTCCTTAACTAAAGGAACGCGGGTGCTGCCGGTTAATTACGTATATTTTTCCTCAAATGTACCTATAGTTTTCTTTGCCCTAAGCAACGGGAAGATGTATGACAAGCGGCAGCGTTTCACGAGTTTCGAACGCTTATGACTATATAAACCGCTTGGCTTTCGAAGCCTCTGGGGTACGCCGCGAACAACAGCGTTACCCCGGGACGCCGCCTTGGTGCTCCATACACTTGTGTCGAGCGAGCGAGCTAGGACGGCAAGGCGAGCGCCTAAAGTGCTCAGCACGTAAGATTAGTACTTGGGAAGGAAATATGTTGCAATGCCCAAACAAATAATGCATTAACTTTGTGAGAGTAATAATGGATTCCGCACTTTTTCTCTCAAGTGGAGGGAGGCAGCGGAGCGGTTGATGATTGGAGATTAAAAACATTCTGCACTGAATCACCTCTGGAATAATGCATGATAGGTCATTAAAACATGCTGCTATCAGCTTTGTCAGCACTGTGTGAGGACAGCAGTGCTTCTTTGCTGCCCCCGTGATATTTGCAAGCGCATTTCTTTTGCTTCATCGTTGCATTGTGTCCGTGGTGTGTCTAGGCTCTATTTTTATCCTCTTTACCACAAACGGAGGACTACCCACCCCTCCTTTTTTCCTGTCCCAGCTTTTCCATTTAATAAATGCTTTACCTGCTATTGTACAAACTAACAAACGATGACTATACAATGCTTTCGAGCTGCAAGATGTAATTTTAGAAGAAATAAATTCAAGGTGAGAGAAATGGTACGTAATTACAGAAACACAGTGGGTCAACATGAGTGGCGAAATTCCTCACCAGCTGATTTTTCGTAAATCGTCCATTTTTTTTTGCTTTTATGCTTTATGACTTATGTTACACAGATGCAATGAGTGAAGCGAATATGTATATGTGCTTGTTATGCAGTTGAGTTCCACTTTGCGTTAACTTCTCTGGCTGTACTTTTTTCGGCCAAATAGAAGTGACGCATTTTGGAGGTCACAAGACAAGCTAGTCTGAAAAAAAATGGACATTTGAACATTATGAAAATGAACACTAACTCTTTTGTGACCATGCCCTAGGCCATCGGTCACGGGTGAACGATGGTTTTCAAACCTCCCGCAAGAACTAAGAACGGCACTATTCGGACAACTTCCGCCATGTGGCGCGTTCATTGGAAACCCCTTTTTCGGTTTCGTTGCCGTTTGTTTACATTTCGCGTGGGTAGACGGCATCGTGAGTGAAATTTGAACCCAAGGTAGCAGCGAGTTGGGCGAAAATGGCGTCCCTGTTTCACTGCGCGCTCTTGCAAAGGTAGTCACTGGTTTCAGGGACTTCAGCCACTGCTGCTGCTGATTTTTTTTTTTACCCCAGCAGCAGTTATGACTCCAGAAATGATGTGGATTCTTCAGATTTTAGTTCTGATGAAAACTCTCCCATTCAACAGCCTCAGACTTCAACAGGGCTGCCACGCAAGGTTCATTTTTACTTTGCACTGTATTTATAAACAAAACGTGCCTTATATCTGATGACTGCGGTATTACTTTCATGTGTAGGGTCTGGACAATGTGCGGCGGGGATATTTTGTCAAATGTACTGCCGTATCGCGTTATCACCTTCAAGATAGCCTGGCGCTCGTGTAAAATTAGCGCTGTAGAGCTACGCACGCTGCTTCTCAAGAGCGCTAAATATTTTTTTCTTGGTTTTTACCGCTGCAGTGATAAAATTATTGTGTGAGAACACACACAAGCATGCTTGGATGTATATTTTAGAGAGACCGACTGACTCTCAGGTGGCTTCGCGGAGTCAAACAGCCGTGAGGGCCGCTACGTTGGCGGGCCCGCTAAAATCCTGAAGTTAGTGTACAGCGTTGATGTATATATTGAATCATAGCTTACGAACGTAGGAACATTTTGCATATCTTAGAATTCCTAAAAAAAATTTTAGGCTTAGCAAATTAGCCGATTTGTGTTTTGTGTATACTTTTATTGCACATTTTTTTTCTTGTTTCGTTGACCAGTAAACTGTCAATGATCACACCTTTCACAAAACTGCTGTTATGTGTTTGAAAGAGACATCTATAAGCTACAATTTCATGCATAGCAATGCTAAATGTGTCCAGTAGCTCAAGAGAAAAAAAAAGTTTTCTGGAAGCTTTCAAAATAGCCATTTTTCCGTGGTCACGAAAGAGTTAAAGCCAATGTTGTGTGTGACAACATTTTTAACCGTATTCTGCAATGTTGTGGTTCCTGGTTTGTGCAGGCCCTGATTTGGAAGGAGCTCCTACTTGCGGCCATAGGGGAGCAATTTTCAGACGATGTCCGACCAGGTGAGCGGACATCCAAGGCCCACTCTTTTTTTTTCCCTCACTGGCCGTGTTTCGAGCAAATTGACCAAACCTTTAATGGCTGCATAATCTTTGTATGTGTTGGGTGTGCCTGTTGCTGGCTCTCAGAAACTCGAGGTTAGAATAACCGTCCGTGTTATTGGTTTTGCTCGGCAAGTAGCCATCTAACCGACCAGTTTAGATGGATTGACCAGATTAAATTATAAGAAAAGATTTTTACGTGTTTGTGTAAACTTGAGGGACACCTTCGTGCAAAAAAAAAAAAGGCTTGGGTTACCTTCCACAAGTGGCTGACATGGGGGTTAGTGACGCAGCCATGCAGTGAAGGTCGCTGGCTGAAATTTGACCGAATCCGCAATTTCCGAGTTACCGCGAGTCATTCAGACATGTTTCTTACCGATTTCTCGTTCATATTTCATTTTAATTTGTTTGTTTTTTACGATAGAAGGAAGGTCAAAGGTGATCAAGCAAAGGGAAGGAAAAATTTCGCAGAAGTTGGAAAGCAAAAAATGATTTTTCGACCCGCGTCTGTCCTTAATTTTCACTTTGTGCACTATTTTTTTTTTTTTTTTTTGCCATGGCCCTTTTGTGTAAGTTGAACGGCTGCACCGCATTTGATTGGGCCCAGGAGTTGGCTGCGAGTGCACTTCGTTTAAGCCAAAGGCGTTAGATCTCTGTGTTTCGTGTAACATGTGGGATGCAAAAATTGTTTCACAAACTGTACAAGAAATCGCAGCGCAAGATGCGAGCCGCGGATCGCGTGATAAGAAACAGTGGCGACCCATTAAATGCGGGAGGAGGGTGGGCTTCTGTTGCCTACTTGAGCCTACTTGAAAGGCAAAGGAGGCACAAGGTGGCGAACAGGATGCTCGTGGCGATGGCTAGCGAGCAGAATGAGCTTTGCAGGGAACTTTTGAGGGGGGACGGTCTAGTGGGGACAGGCGCAGCCACAAAGTTTAAGGGGGGACACTGGTCTTGAGGGCATTTTTGTTATTTTTGAACCAATGTGGCTTGAAATTTGCACATGAAGTGTATTTTAACATCCCGAGCACAATATGCAGTCAGTTTCCGTCTATATAGTCTAAGTTCAGAGCTATGCAACCTGTTATGACATTTATTTCGGGCAATTTTTTAACTATCGACCTATGATATACTTGAATACTTTTTGTTCCTTCATGCTCTAGAAGGACCAGGGAGTGCAACTATACCACAGCAGTAATTTTATCATTGTTTCTGCAATTGCTGTAGATTTATTTAATGTCAGGTCATCAATTATCAATGTTTTCGTAAAACGAACTTCATAAAAAGTTGCACTGGCATAAAGAAATGCTATATTCTTGTGGTTTTATTGCACTGTTCAGTTCTTAAGCTTTCGAATGAAGTAAGAATGGTACGAATCCGACCAGTACACCTCAAGATATTATACCCGGCAGTTGACCTCGTGGGAAAAAAAAATGATGGTTCAGAGAAAAGAAGGCACAAAATTTGGAAATGCAGGGGAAAATGGCCATTTAGCCAACTTCAAATGGTGACAGCTTAGTAAATACGTATGGTACAGCTATAATATTTTGCACGTACATTCTTTTGGACCTGTAGACCGCAAATAAAATTAATACAGGAAATTGATTTTTTGGCAAATTTTTGGTCCTTAAGACCAGTGTCCCCTCTTAAAGGTCAACTGCACTCAAAATTTTGACCTCTTAATAACCCTATTTCTGTATAGTCTGCTAAAAAGAGGGCAACATGCTAAATACAACAGCTGAAATACGCGCGTGGACGCCGCAAGCGGCATCAAAAATCGGCGATTTTGAAACCCGAAACCGAGGAAAGCGCGTGGCGCATTGCAGTGACGTTGCAGCCGTCCAGCGAGCGGCCAGACTGTCACCGCCCCGGAGAAAGTCTGCGCGCAAAGCTCTACGCGGGCACGGGGCAGCACATGGGTGAAGCGTGCACAGCAGAGCTTGACCGGTTCTCCAGCTGTGGGCTGGCCAGAGGAAGAAGCCCCCGTCGCTGGAACGTCACAGGCGCGTCATGGCTGTTTACACGATCCACCGGCAGGTGCAGCGTGGTCTGTAGCGGAGCTTCTTTAAACGCTTCTGACTGATTAACGGGGCGTTTCACGGGGCTGCCACTTGTGTCCCAGCTGATTGGGGGTACTTACTACGCATTGAAAAAAAATTTGGTCGAGGTGAAATTTGAGTGCAGTTGGACCTTTAACAGGAGGTCCAAATAGGCTTCCCCTTAACGTTCTCAAAGTTCTGAGAATACTGTGTAGATTTTTGTCCACCCCCCCTTTGGTTGTGTGCAGGGGACGAGGTGTGCGGGGTGTCGGTGTGCGTCCGAGAGAAGGACGACATTGTGCAGCTATGGAACGCGGACGCCCGGCTCAGCGAGGGGGCCACGGTGCTGGCGCACGTCCACAAGCTGCTTCCGCAGGGCGTCAACCTCATCGCCGAGTTCTACAAGCGTGAGTCGACGTCCCGAGTCCCTTTGCATGTTGCGTTGTGCTGCTAGGCCTTTAGCTTGGCATTGAACTGTGGTGGGAAACCATTGCATGCAACACTTTAAGAAAACTCACCGCGGTGGCTCAGTGGCTAAGACGTTGCGCGCTGAGCACGAGTGGGTCGAGGGTTCGATTCCGGCCGCGGCGGCCGCTTTTGTGATGGAGTCGAAAAGCAAAAACGCACGTGTGTACGAGATTTTGGCGCACGTTAAAGATCCCCAGGTGGTCGAAATTAACCGGAGCCCTCCACTACGGCGCTCCTCATGGCCTGCGTTGCCTCGGCGCGGTGTTAAACCCACAATCAATCAATCAATTAATCAATTCAGCCACTTTAAAAAAGGAGTGGAAGAAATGAAAACAAAAAAAGAAAATTGCTGTGGTTGAACGGGTTAGCCCTTTGATGCCGAAAACTTGATTATTTTGCTTAGCATGTGAGAAGTTTTTTTTTTTTATGATCTAAAAGGACTTGCGACATCACAAATGTAAAGTCAGAAAAAAAATTCGGGTTCATTAGGACGGACACTAGGACAGTAGGGAAACACTGGGAAACACTGTTCACGGTTGCGCATAATCACTTTAACAAGAGGCTACCCGCCGCGGTTTGGTCTCAGTGGCTAAGCGTTGCGATGCTGAGCACGGGGTTGCGGTTTCATTCCAGGCCGCGGCTGTCGCTTTTCTGATGGAGACGAAAAGCAAAAAGCCCGTGTGTACGAGAATTTCGGCGCACGTTAAAGATCCCCAGTGGTCAAAATTAATCCGGACCCTCCACA
>CM023457.1:89483390-89853084 GCA_013339765.2 Haemaphysalis longicornis | reverse complement strand
TTTCTGTTGCGTTGGATCGTTTTACTCTAAGGCGAGTGGGCTTTTTGCGGAAAAGAGAAAAGCGGTCACGCACACCTACTAGCATTTCGGTGGTGCTAACATAATGAAAATCAAAACAGCTTCGCTCTCGAACAAAACACAGTGCATGTAAAATACCCTCAATTAAAAAATCGAAACCACATGACACACAAATCACAACTAGTGCTCCATGGTCTAAGTAAAAGTTACCAAAGTAAAACTGAGCATACTGCCCAATAATTCAAACAAAAGTAGTTGAAATGGGGAATTCTAGTTTTAATGCTTTACGAAAGAAATCAGGGTCAGTAATACCAACTAACCAGGAACATCGCCGGTTCGAATTGCGCTAGTTTTAATGCAAAAAAAGATGTGAGTACATTATGCTCTACAGCCAAGGACGTTGACCTTGCTTTGGTAAGAGAGGCGTTCGGGTACGATTGACAAAATATGTGACCAGCAAGATTTCGGTACACGGTTATGGTAATTAAAGTTTCTCAATGCTAAAGGCGGGACATGTTGCTGCCTCTACAAATATTGGCCCCGGGAAAAATTAACAAGACTAAGTTTATTGGTATTAGGCTGATAATTTGGAAAATTAGGTTCAGCCCCGGAGCAGTTATGCACAGAAAACAAACACGGTCTAAGCTACAGCTAAGCTGTGAGGCGAGCGTGGAAGATGGCTGTATAAAAAGTTTGACCAACTGGGATGCTTTACGGTGGCTGAAATCTTGCTGCACAGAGTTTTTTGCTTTTTGATATGGAGCCATCGCATTTTGCTCAACTTAAATGTTGTCAGTGTTGAGGAGACGCGAGGCAATATAGATGTAGCGTAATAAATTCCTCGATGAATATAGGAAATACAACGTTCTCCTTAAGGGGAGATTACGCGAGAGGAAGTGAGTTCTCCCATACCTAGCTACTCGGTTAGCATTGGCCACGACATAGTGAATGCATCGTTAACTGGGCACTGTTGTGGGTGTTCAAAGACACTTATATGGGCCATGTAGCCAAAATGCAAGGTTTTGTATTGAAAACGTCTATTGTTAATAGTATCCCAAGCGCCTGTCTGGCAGCAGAGGATGCTGAAAAATTGAACAATTCAAGCCAAAACTTTCATTCTGCTAGTCCACCACATGTTTTGTGATCTCACAAAATATGCATTTCGGGAGGTCCCTAAAGTGAAAGTTTGTATGATGAATGAGGCGGTAACTAACTCCAACACGCCTTTGGTTTCCTTGGCTATCGCCCGTCCTTCTAGATTCCGTAGCGGTACCGCTCTAGTGCCGCTGTTTGCATTACACTTGCTTCCGACACGAGGGCTACCTGCGTCATTTCTTGCTAGTATATTACTTAAGGCATGACTCAACTAACAGGGTCCGTAAGTTGCAATGTCACTTATTCTGGTTGGCCGTTGTCGTATTACGCCCGCCAAATGGTCCCGACGGCTGAGTTAAGAAGCGTCAAGCGTAATACTGCCCTATTCACCCCTTTCCACGTTGACGTGTTCATTCCTAATGTCTATGATTTACCCCCTTATTCTTACTGCTAAAAAGCATACACTAGGTTCAAAAGCAAATATCTCATTCAGAAATATTATTCCCTGTGTAATTTATGTTCGATTGTGTTGGGCTCAGCCAATCTTGACAAGCCCCCAAAATACGTCATAAATTCAATGCGATAAGGTGCCGGCGGGCAACATTTTTCAAAAGCCTTGTGGGATACCGTCCGTGACGCACCTGGATCAAAATACCCATGTAGATGGTCATGAAACCATGTTAGTTGTGTTTCACACTGCGATGGGCCAACAACCAAATTGAATTGAAGAAAGCACCCTGTTTGAAAATATATCTGTATTACTCAATGCTGCTACGACGAGAAGGAATAACTTTGGCAATAAAAAAGGGGTGTCTGAGATTCCTGCCTTGTAATTAAAAACGACAAACTATTTCCTAAATTTCTTTTTTGTCGCTGTTTGCGAGATATGGTCTAAATTCAATACGAATACATAAAATTGCACTTTACTGTGTTCAAAATTCTCGGCCTCAGGTCGACGTGGAGTAGTTCGTTAGAAGCTATTATTAATACCAGCACAACTCCAGTATGATGTCAAGCACTGTTCGCTACGCGGGTCAAAGAATAACATCTCCACATGAGAAGATTGGCTTGCGACAATGTACGGCATGAAGGCAATAAACGCTAAAAGCTGTTAGCAAGAAACGACACTACGTCGGCCAGCCTGCGTCGTTTTCGTAGCAACCGGATATCATCCAAACATTGATAAACACTAAGAGGTGCGTAGCTTCGTGAAACACATGCACTTCTTGTGGATAGTTCACCAAGTATTTGCAGCAGAAAACAAGTACTAAACAATTGAAAATTATAGTTCCATGCACCCACGATTTCAAAGTCTCCTGAACACTTGCCTTTTTTGACCGGGCACAACCAGCGTGCTGTAAGCAAGAAGTTGTGTAATCTTTCTAATACTCGTAGCAATGCACGGTGGCCAAGTGAAGATTACGGCGTTCAGTCGGGTCCCCAGAGAGATGTACGAGGACACGACATAAATGTGTGGCTTAATATATGTTCTCCTTATCGCAGCAATACACTCCGCAAACAATCGGACATACTGGGCTAGATGTTTGCTTAGCTACCTCCTTGATGTGGCGCCTCGCCCCATACGCCCTTTTATCACAAGCTATTGAGAAAGCTTCGTGAAGTAGGAAAGAAAATTCAGGGATGCAATGAGGTATTATTGTTCTATTGTTCTGTTGCCCGGGTTTTCCCAGTGAATGAAAATAACTGTGGTGTCCCAAAGTTCCTCAAAAACGATTTCTGTCTTGCTTTAATCTAACTACGAGGAAAGCAACTTTCTTGCACTTCTTTTGTGGGCACGCATAAAGTAAAAGCATGTCCAATTTTTTCGCGCTGTTGAAATTCTTCCTTAGGCTACCAATACGCTTTCACTCACTCACTGACTCAATCACTCACTCACTCACTATCTCACGCACTCACTCATTCACCCACTCACTCACTCCCAAAGTCACTCAGTGGCTCACTTTACAAACAGGCTTTGCAGACTGAACTGACAGGCTGTGTAGAATTTCCCCTAATAACCTGCGGGGGATTTTCGGAACTTGTGTATACTCATGTCACATCAATTGTTTGTATTTTGCAATACATATTGCTTAATCCTAATTGCAGCGATCAACTCGCAAATCAACTTGCGGACTCGTAAATAATGTGTTGACCATGAACACGCATTGTTGCGTTTAGCTCTCACATTGGGGACGGACGCACCACACAGAGCAAGACATTCACGAACCACTTCTTGATTCAATTGAGGAAGCTATGGGGCAAAC
The DNA here is from genome assembly GCA_013339765.2 of Haemaphysalis longicornis. NCBI lineage: Eukaryota > Metazoa > Arthropoda > Arachnida > Ixodida > Ixodidae > Haemaphysalis > Haemaphysalis longicornis. The sequence continues at coordinate 89,849,707 of CM023457.1, read as the reverse complement.
GTTTCCGAATTAACTATGCATTCTTCGCGGCGGTGCCGCAATCGTGTGGAATATGCTCTCTTGAATTTGATAGGCTCTTTTTTTCTTATTTTTCTCTTCTCTGGTGAAGAGAAGACCATTCTTATACAGGAGACCTTTTCCGTAAAATTCAATACGTTGTGAACAAAATGTGGCACATCTTAGTGCATGTCACCAGGGATTTACAAACACCCCCGAACACCCCCCCCACCAAGACCCCCCCCCAAGAGGATTTCTACACCCCCCAAAAAGATTCCACACGAGCACCACGCCCCCATGCCCTCTGTCTAGACAGAGGAAAAAGGAGGGCAGAGTTCTCTTTTTTGAAAATGTGAAGCAGACCTAGTTTAACTATGTAATAGCTATTTGTGTTTTATTTCGACACCCTACATTTCTCTAGTTTTGTAGTTGCCATACGGTATTAATGAAGAAGGTTAAAGGGAAAACACAACAGTTTTATGCATTTCTCTTTGGACAGCATGTGAGAGTGCTTGGCAGCTAAACGCCTACTTCCTTTAGTGGTGACTAGCCTTTTAAAGGCTGCAAATGATGGTCAAAAATGGCTGCGGCTTTGCTCGGCTAGGCCCGGTTATGCTGACATAACCAGCTCGGCACAGATGGACCAGCGCCCTCACTCCTTCCTCTTATCGCACAACGGCTGAAGTGAAGCGCGGGCCCTGCCACACTGAGAAAGATATGGCATAAAGAGTGGCGCCATCTATTATAACGCTCGTTGTTGCAAAGTTATAGATGACCATGAAGGACAGCTCCACACAAGAGATTGCGTCTTCAGAATGACACTCGTGCCGGCGCGAACAAAAGTCAAATAATTGATGTACAATTAATGCTAAAGGTGGCGATTGACAACCTACTTTCCTGCATTAACGCGCGTTCACACTTGCGACGAAAGCGAGCGAAAGCGACGGAAACTCCGTCGCTTTGTTGCGCGATGAACATTTTTGGCGAATGGTCGGGACCAAATTTTGTCGTCGCGCGACAAAGCGACAGAATTCTGGTCGCTTTCGTCGCAGTGTCAACGCGCGTTTAGACTACTGATGCAAGCCTTCTTTGCGTGATTAAGTGGTGCTTACAAATAAGCAACTAAAAATACAGATAACTGTGTTTTTGGGGGCTTCCAAACTCAAACTCGGTGTGTTTAAATACAAAAATTCGTTGTTTTGGAGGTGATAATAGAAAAAGGATATCACCACAGGGCAAAAATGCAGAATAAACAGCATGGGTCGGAGGCCGGAAACGTAAAAAATGGTCCTAGAAAAAATGGTCCCGGAAAAAATGGTGCCGGAGAAAATGGTCCCGGTAAAAATAGTCTGGAAAAAATTGGTCCCAGTGACCACCCAGGAAAAAATGGTCCCATGGCCCAGTCAACGTGTTTCTCTTCACTTCTCTTCAAGTTAGTCGGATGTGAACTATTTTGCGGTTTTATTTTGTCCCTATGCGTTTTAGCTAAATGGTTGAGAAAGAGATGGAATGCTTTAATATTCCAAAATGGGCCGAAATTAACGCCTTTAATTAAACGCCTTTAATTATGCCTAAATTAACCTGGCCCCAATAAAAATGGCATCAATGTAAATGTGCAAGCATTGCAGTAGATAATTAGACTCCATAACCCATGTTACGCGGAAATATAGAATAACTGTGTAAAACAAGTACGCACCATATATTTCGTTTCCCGGAAAGCTTGCGCACCGAAACGTGCATGCGTCCAAATGTCCTTACACCGAACTGTCCTTGAACCGAAATGCCCTAGACACAAGCGGAGAGGGAAGGGGGGGGCGGGAGAATAGCGTTTACCGCCATGGTACTTTGAACCTGCATCTAAATTATCGCAGCGAGGGGAAGAAAGAATAACGCCCCAGTGCACCTCGGAAAAGCGGCGGACCCAATCTCCTTCTTGAGAAAATCGTCCAAACTTACTTTCCTCTAATTAAAAAAAATTATAGTCACTGAAAAGAAAATGACCCGCCATAATATCCAACCGAGAGAATTGGTCGGGGAAACTGGCATCGGGGCAAATGGCACGCGGGGATACTGCACGCGGGGCAATCGTGATACACCCTCTAAGAACATTCTGCTAATGAGCAGGATATTCTTAGGGGGTGTACAATAAATGTTTCTCTCTCTCTCTCTTCTTACTTTGGTTTTGGGACAATTTTTTCCGGAACAATTTTTGCCAGACCAATTTTTCCCGGACCATTTTTTCCGGGACCATTTTTTCCTACATTGGCTTTGGGACCATTTTTTCCGGAACGAAATTTTTCCGGACCCTTTCTTCCGGAACCATTTTTTCCGGGACTATTTTTTCCTACACCCGTCGGAGGCAATCACTACAAGCGGTGAAGATGCTGCACTCTCTTAATGGCCCTTATAAGGGCGACGCAGCCGCTGAAGATGCTCAGAGTGGCTTCTCGGGCGAGTTGGTCATTCGTCGTGTAAGTAATCGCAAAATGAACAAGGACAAACGAAGTGAACGGGACACGGCACTACTATCAACTCGTTTTATTCTCACTGTGATGTGCCATTTTATACAAGAAGATACACAGCCAATGAAAGAAAGGAGGAAAGGGGGAGGAGCACAAGGAAGTACAAAAAAAAAAGAAGTGAAGGATGACATTTCAAACGGTAGCGTTACAAATGCACTTTTGCACGGTAAAATGTAATGATTCGATAAGAATTGCAGTTCTTTCTTTGTCAATGCTGAAGAAGCTGTGCTAACGCAGTTGTCTTTTAAGGAAACTATCTGGTATTCCTCGATGATCTCTCGTGTCAAGTGATCCTCGTGTCGAGCTACAATCCTAGTCTTATGAAAAAGTGGCCTACACTCACAATCTCTGCAGTCTCTGCAGTGTTTGCCCAGATGTCGTTTAATCGTCTTATCTACATTATTCCTATGTTCTCTTAGCCGATCGTTTAAGCAACGACCTGACTGTCCGACGTACTGCCTGCCACACGGTAGAGGAATGGAATAAACTGTGTCTTCTGAGCAATTTACGAACCGGTCGCGATGCTGCGTTGCGCACTTGCTTTTCTTTTTTTCTTTTCCACTGACTCTGTTTATTGGCTTAGACAATTTGTTGCCAGCAGAGCAGACAACGTGAGCGTTGACGCGCTTTCCTATTTTTTTGAGATTGTGCGAAATACCGTGTAGATATGGCACGACAGCACACTTCAACTTTTCACTTTCTCCCTGGGTTCCGCGTCTGGCTTGCGTCTAAGCTGTTTGCGCATCTTATCGGCGACCGACACCAGATGAAATGGAGGGTACCCGGCAGACGTTAGACGTATTGTCTATTTTCTGAAACTATCTTCCACGACGTGGGAGCAGGATTTCATCAGCGCGTTGGTAAAACAATGCCTAGCGATCCCACGTTTGGTCAGCTTTGAGTGTGCCAACTGAAAAGGCAGAATCGGTTTCTGGCTACGCGAATCATACTCCCAACAGACGTGATTGGGACCGAGCGAGAGCCTGAGGATGAGATCACCTCTTCCGGAAAACACCGTGACTTTTCTGGGAGATCCCGCCGTGCCTGCAAGTGTGGAAAACGTATTGAAAGTTAGGTCCCAAGTTTTGCGTACACCCCAAAATGGACAAGACAGAAATGCTGCGGCTTGTCAGGGCCACCGCTTCAAGGGCTGACTTGAAAGTGTGGACAGATGCATGGAGGCGGTCGATGGCCTGCCTGAAAAGTGTCAAGTAACTCCCCGCATAAAGACCTCGAGCGTCGTCAATGCACTCCGGGACGATGACATCAAACTCGTCCAGTCAGACAAAGCGGGTGGCTTCGTTGTTATCCCTTCGGGGTTTGACAACGAGAAGGCGCTTTCGGCAGTCCAGAAAAAGTTTTGCCCATCTCAAATTGACCCCAGAAAAGGCAGAAAGGAGGCTCTTAGGGCGTGTCAGGGTGAAGCTCTGAGCAACCTTGAAAGCTCGCTAAAGAAGGCTGATGGGCTCAGCATACAGGCCTTCTTTACGGCCAACACGCGCAAGGAAGGCACGCCATTCCGCGTCATCGTGTCCAAAAGGGGCTCTTGGCAACGCGTTCTGGGCTTGTTTCTGCAGAGGTCGCTTTCCCAGTCTAAAATCGACGACCCTTTCCTGGTAAGGAGCCCTACGGAAGTTTTTGACTACCTCCAACGGCAGTGCCCCGCTCATTTGTTTGGGATCTCCCTCGACATTAGGCACCTTTACTATTCTTTGCCGCAATTCGAGTTCATGGAGGCCGTATCTGAGGAAATAGACCACTACGAATCCGTTCGCTTCCAGAATGCCAGTGGTGTGGACGCCAACAGCTTCTTGGAACTGTTGGGCCTCTACCTGCGCTCTTCTCTTGTGGAGTTCAACAGCGACTTCTTCATTCAGAGGAAAGGTGTATGCATAGGGTCGTGCTTGGCGCCTATGCTGAGCGACCTCCTGCTGTTGCGGCACTGCCGGCAACTAGAGCTTATACTTCATGCCTCCAAATCTGTGCGCGTTTTGCGGTACGTAGATGACTTCTTGGTGCTTTTCGAGTGCGTGACTGGTGACGTGGACGAGCATGTGGAGCGCATCACGGACATTTTCGAGACAACCCTAGCTGGTCGCACGCTTACAAGGGAAGTTCCTTCGAACAACGAGCTGCGGTTTTTCGACCTCCTCTTGTATTTCATGCCAAGCCATGTTTGTTGTGGGTATGCGCCCCGCTCCAGGAAAAGCCTTCTGTTCTTGTCTGCGCATTCGAGAATTGTGAAACGGAGCATTGCCTTAGCTGCTTTAAAGGGCTCCCTTAATAGGTCTTGCCCGCTTGAAGTAGAGGCCAGTTTTGATTCGCAGGCTGTCAGGCTCTTGTCGGCAGGCTCCCCACCGGCCTTGCTACGTGACATAGCTGAAGTGTTGCTAGGGCAATTTCGCAAACACAGCGAATTTGGATCGCTGAAGGACAGGCCGGCGAAACTCACTGTCGTTGCCTATGTGCATGGGGTTTCGCACATGTTGAAAAAGGTAGCGGGTCACACAGACGTAGGAGTAGTGTTTTCTCACCAAAAATAACTAGGTGGACTTTGTAGGCGAGTGAACATAAATGAGCCAAGAGGCACCTTTTGTGACAAAGGCCACACGAAACCGCATGTAGAATGTGAGTGCTCCGTTGTGCATGAAGTTCCTTTGTCCTCTGGGAAGACCTATATTGGTCAGACCGGGCGCTGTTTGAACGATCGTCTCCGCGAGCATGCAAACACACTAAAAACGGGTACTGGTAGCAATCTTGCCACACACTGTCACGACCACAATTGCTCGGCCAGATTTTTTTTAATGCCGGTGCTCGACATTACGCAAGCCATTCAACACACCATATACAACAGTCACACACAAAAAGCATCCAGTCGTGACTCCGACTTGGCTTTGTCATTTGTTCATTACTTAATCGCAGTCAGTGTTTCAACAACATCCAACCACGGGGCGGCCTCACTAGCATCCACAGTGGTCCCGCGTAATTCGCGCCAACAGCGCCAAATCCTCACCTAGTGGTACGTGGCGTCTGAAAAACGTTGCATTTATCGTCATGGCAACGAGTGGAGAGGGGGGAAAGGAGGTTGGTGACGTCGCGGACGCTGCTGACGTCATTTTTTCCGCGGCAGCCGGGCTGGGCCGCCGGGCGCCGGCCGCAGCAACCGACGCTCGCCAAACTTTCGCGCCGGCCGCTTCTCGTGGGCCGCTCGGCAATGGTACCAGGTGCGAAAGTTGGACGAGCGGCGGCGGGCCTCGGAATGGCCGCCACCCGTCGTTTGGTATGTGCGTGCAGTAACGCGTTTATTAATTGAACGAAGAAAACATGTAGGTAATAGTCCGTTTTCTGGTGTCGAATTGTTGTCTTTGGGGCGATATTAATTGGAGCGTTACACAAACATTCTTTTCGGTTTTCTTTTATTCAAAAATTCATATGATGACATCTTTGATTCGAAGTCATGAAAAAACATGCAATACTCTCATATATTGCACATACATGTTATGAACACACTATTGGACTCTAAGTAAAATTATGACATGCAAATTTAGGCATACAACATTGCACAATAGAAAAAAAACGTGCGAGATGCAAATTTATATACAAAATAACTGATTACGCAAGCAGAACTTCGAAAGTTTTAGTCACTATAGATTTTTTTTCGCCCACACCTCGGCGGGAGAAGAAAAGAACTTGACAGGTCCCACTCAATGTATACTTATTTCTTGGGCTCGCCTCGAGACAGGAATATTCTTAGACATTCAAGAAATTCGTTTCAGTTCAGAGACACAGTAATCGGGAACCTATAAAAAAAAGAAAGCACGCACAGGTATGCTTCAAGGCCGGTCTTTTGGGCCAGTTAACGAAAAACTCTGAAAGAAAGCGTTAACCCGGAAATTAACCTGCATACACTGCCGAGAAATCATGTGCGCACCAACAAAATGCAGCGAGAAAAAACTCTTGCAACACAATAACCGCACTATCGACCACTCATTACTGGATTATATCTGCTTACAAAAATAATGCGCAACCACGTCGTATAGCACAGAACACAATCGCAACACAAATCGAACCGCACCGTCTTTTCTTTTAATGGCCCGTGCAGAAAAAAAAAACGTTCTTGTATTGTAAGCCGAATGTACTGTGCTCATTACTTCCAGATATCGGCTAGGTTGTCACAAGCTACTCTCTAGCTCGTGCTGAGCCGCGCCTCTTATCTCATCCTGTCCGATACGGCATGACGCTTCTAACTTAGAACTATGAACAGCAAGGCCACTCGCGATAAGATGACAAGGCGCGGGCGCGCACGTTAGATTGAAGAGCAAAGCCGGCAATGCTATTGTTTTTCTTTTAATGGGCGAAACACTTGCAATGGGGGCTGCAGACAACGCATGTATTTCGGCTTGGCCTTCCACTGATCAGTGTGCAAATTGAGAGGCACTGAACACCGAGGTATTCGCCAGATTTTTTGGATCACTGAAGCAACGCTTGGCAGCAGTTTTGCCGCAAATATCCGTTTTTGGAGCAAGATGGCACAGGAAAAATTGGTCAGGGCACACCGCCCCCACGCCAACAATCGCCGTGGTAATAGGTACGAAGTCAATGACAAGAAGCGCGTACAGTTGAGCTTGATTGCTTTGTGAGCAGGTGCAGCGTGATACCTTTGAAGGGGTTGCGGAGATTCACCAGAGGAAACGTCCAATGAAGTCTCAAAACTTCCTCGGCTTGGGGCACCAACCAAGACTCAAACCCACTGCACGAAACAACAATAAAAAATACATTGATAATAATTTTGAATCGATGTTCAAGAGTTACTAAGGCAATCATAAAACGGCAATGCCGCCTCAAATTAACCTCATGAGCAAGAGCGTGCGCGCCAAACGCGCATTTCCTTCTATTAAAACTTTTTTTACCTGCAAGGCTGGGATATATTTACACATTAGTTTCCACTCCAAGACGACTGACATGTCTCATTAACTTCCCGTTGCATGCGCGAAGTATTTTGAAAACAGAAGAGTGCGATCGGTCGGCTTTTTTGGAAATTACTATAACTTGTGCAAAGCTAATTTGCTTACATATCATCTTTGGAGAAGACGAAAAACTTCGCCGAACTGTTTCGCCCTGTGTTGCTGCACCACAGAGCTGCGCAGGACTGGTGACGCTCCTTCCTCCGCGGCCCCATATTTAGAAAACATTCGAATATATTTTATAATGCAGCGAAACTTTCAGCCCGTGGAGGCGTTGAGGCAACCCGCGCAACCCTTCGAACGCCGGCTCGCCCACGCAAGCACCGAACTGGCCCGCCGCGGGCGCCGAGAGAAAGAAAAAAAATATTGGCGCCGGTGAGCTGTTGCGCATGCGTGAGGAGGCGCGGAAGCATGAACGGTGTGGAAAGAAAGAAACGCTGAGGGAAAGGGAAGGGCCACGCCGCAGGACCCTGCCGCTAGGATCGCCAAAATTTCGGAAACCGAAACTAGCCAGAGTCGCCGACCAGTGATCCAACCACTCAGGAACGGGCTGTAGCGTTCTTTGCCCCTCAACAAATTGTGTAACGCTTTCCCGCAGTAACTGCCGCGCCGGGCGAGCGTCCGCGTCGCCATGGAGCCAGGCCCTGCGTGCACGCCAGATGCTATGAAGGCCCAAAAGCGTCACTAAATCGTAGGGGACCCTTTCTTCATTGTCTGTGCATAGATACCGGATACCGTGTGAATTAAGTGGAAAGCCTTTGTGTAGTGTTCTTTGCATCACATCCCAAAGGTGTACCGCAATGCAACGGTGTATTAAAACATGTTCTATGTTATCTGGTTGTTTGCAAATTCAGCAGTCTGTACCCCATGGTGTTTTTAATGCCTTTTCTTTTAACCATGTTTCACGGTTAGTGTCCCTGAATGAAGTTTGAAGAAAAAGGACCACCCCCGAAGGCACAGGCATCCTTTTCACTCTCTTGAGTACGTCCTGCCCTGGCCCGGCACTGTACAGCGCTCTGTAGCGCAGAACAAAGAACAGACTATCACAGGCATACCTGTACAATTTTTTTTCGCGACACTTTACTCAAGTACTGCATAGAAAAACGAGTTGATAAAAACCTTACCGACATTACAACCTCCTTAAAATAACCGAGAATCCTCCCCTGCATTTGCAAACTTGATACAACAAATTCCGGTTACGCATGAGATGGTTGCACTTGGCAAACTGTTCGCGAAAAGGAGTCACTCGTACCTCGCAGAAACAGAAATCAGCTCACCAACTGGCGGAGAAATAGATGGGTCAGTCCAAGACCGCCCTCCTTGACCCGTCGAAACAAATAATCCCTACTACACCTTTCCCAAGTGGAAGACCATATAAACACCGCGAACACTCGGTGCATTCTTTGCACATTCACACGTGGGCAATGTAACACTTGTATAACATGCCACAGCTTGGCAACAAAAAATAAATTAGATGCGGTCGCTTTCGCAAACACTGACGAAAGGCCCCTTTCCATTTTTCCCCCTTTTCTTTTATGTCTTGTGTTTGGCTGTGCAGTACGGTTCGCTGTCCCTGTAGCATTCAAGCGGCGTGCCAAGGTACTTAACAGGGCTGGTTTCCCAATTCACGTTTCTGTAAAAGTCCGGTGTCGATGGCCAGCCCCCTTCCAGAAACCCAGGCACTTCCCCTAGTTTACCCCGCTGCCCGTACTTACCCCAAAGCGTTTAACACTGTCAACTGCAATTCTAACACTTTCCTTCGTGGTACAAAAACAGCAATGTCTTCAGCATATGCGAGAAGTTTGGCTTCCGCCTCACACAGCCGAAACCCTCTAATGTGCTCGTTTTCGATTATCTTTAAACACAACGTTTCAGTGTACAGACAAAAAAAAAGTGGCTTAGAGGGCAGCCCTGGCGTACCGACCGTTCCACGCTAATGGGGGCCACCAGAATCTTGTCAACTATTATTCTCGTGGTGCACTTCGGGTACGCCAGAGCCACACCCTCTTTTATGACTGTCCCTACATTCACATAGTATAAAATAATTAACAACATTTCATGGGAGACACAATCGAAAGCTTTCTCCAGGTAGAGCTGGAGAACAGCAACGCGAGCTTCGGCAGCGTCGCAGCATTCTAGGACACACCTTGCCTTATGCGTATTAGAAAAAATTGTGTGCCCTTTTATGCCACACGGCTGATGTGTTCATACAACTTGTGTGATGACTGATTGTACTTTCTTAAAGACCTTCATAAAGATCTTATAATCCACGTTCGTCAAAAAGATTGGGCCATATGCTGTTACGTGTTTAAGCTTCTGTGTTGTCCGTTTTAGGTATTAGCATCGTGTGTACCTGTGCGCAAGACAGCGGCAATGCCTTACATTCCAGAGCCTCGATAAAAAGTACGGCTAAGAGGGGCGCAAGCTCAGCTTTAAGCGCCTTGTAAAAAGCCGCGCTTAAACCTGGCGACTTTCCCTGGTTTAGGTTATTGATGGCACTTTCAACTTCTGCGGGTGTTATGGGCTGCTCTAACCTTTCTTTACTGTCGTCATCGATTCTCGGCAATGCGCCGAGAAACTCGGTTTTAAAAGCCTCCAAATCAACCCTGCGAAATGCAAACAAACCTTTGAAGTGGTGCAAAAACGCCCGCGCGATTTCATGCTCATCGTCCATCACCCTTACCTCAAACTATATCTGCCTTATATGGTTGTGTCGCGCGTTCGGCCGCCCTAAGCCAATTGCACGCTTAGTAGGTGTCTCTCCAGACGCTAACTGGTCTCCTCTCGCGCGCACGAGAGCTCCCCGATAGCGTTCGTCGACCAGCAGTTCAAGTTTCTGTTTAATTTTGTAATATCTTCTTTGAACACCCCAGGCGCTTTGCACTCTTCGTGGGTTAGTTTCGCTAGGTTGGATCTTAGCGTTTTTTTAATAATTTTGTTTCGTATTTAATGAAAGTGGACCTCTCTATGGCCCTCAGCTTCACGTCCTGTTTACACTCCTCCCACCGTTCGGAGATTCTACCCCCCTCTATTTCCCGTATTTTAGTGTTCACTGTTTTCGCAAAGTCCTCGTCTAGAAGTAACTTGTCACTTAACTTCCATAGGTCCCACTTAAAGGGGTTGGTCCGTTTTTGAAATCCTAGATTGCACACAACCAAGCAGTGGTCAGGAAAGGATACGGCTTTTACGGTGTACCCTTCGCATTTCCCAATCACGTCAGTTGTTACATACACCCTATCCAGTCTGGCGTGGCTAACTCCTTGAAAATGCGTGAATTTCACATCACGTTCACCTTCTAGGCATCCCCCACGTCCACTAATCCAAAAAAATCTATTATGTGAGACAACAGTGCAGTACTCTCATCTCGAAAAGGCGTGATGCTATCCTTGTCGCGCGGTGACAAAACGCAGTTAAAGTCACCTAACACGACTAGTCGCTTTTCTGCCGGTACGCTGCTGAAAAATGCTGTTCTTTCTTTAACGTCATTCGGCGCATACAGACAGATAAATCGCCACGGCACTTCAGCAAACGCCACGTCAACAATCACAAGCCTGCCCGATAAACTGGAGAAGACATGTTGAACAACAAGGCCCCGCAGTTTTTTGACCAACAAAATGCAACCAGCGGAGAGGCCAACTGCATGGCTTACACATGCAAAATACCGTGACGTGAAACGTCGCACCATGTCCCCTGTATCATTATCCCCCTCCACTTTGGTCACCTGAACCGCTAGTACATCCACGTCCAGGTCAGTCGACAGGCGGTACACCTGACTCTGCCGTCGCTTACTCGAAAGACCTCGGACGTTTAGGGTTGCAAGGTTCAGCGACACACAAGGCTCAATTTCCACTCTCACAGACTAGAAACCGGAGACATGGTGCTTACCTCTCACGTCCACTGCGCCGTTAGGAGACACCCTTGGGCACCGGGTCGTCTGGGTGTTTTGGTGCCTTTACCGGCCCCGCTGACGTTCTGCGCTATGGCACATTTGTCTTGAGCGGCGTCGCCGACCGACGCCTTTGCGTCACCTTCATCGGTGGCTCGTCGTCCTGGGCTATGAGGTCGTTTGCGTCACCCTCGGCCACGTCAACGTGGGCCCGCTTGGGTACAGGCATCCCGGTCACTTCAATGGCATCGGGGTTCTGGCTTTGTGTTAGGTGGTCGTCCGTTCGGATGACGCCGTCTTTCGACAGGTCCCCCGAATCAACCGGCTTCCCCGTGGCTCCGCTACCACCACCCCCTGCTGCCGCGCTGGCCTCGTCCGTTGTCCCAGCACCTGCCTCCTCCGGCGCCAGGTCCCCGGACCCCTTGGCAGCTTCCGCAGCCTCAGCTGCGTCCATGATGTACTCGGTGGCCGCGTCAGTGCCAGCAGGTCCCACAACCCTCGCGTACGAGCGCTCACAGTTCGTGTCAGTGTGGCCGAACCGTCTACACCGGGAGCACCTCGGCACCTTACACTCACGTCTGACGGGGCCTTCGCCGTGACAACGAAGGCACTGCATAGACCACCCGTGTGCCACGACGAGAACTAGCTCCCCGGTGACTCGAACTTGGTGGGGCAGGTCTCCTAGCTTGAGCCCGGACATGAGCTTGAGTAGCACAGTCCTCATCGTCAACGTTTTCTAATCGACACCCGCAACACGCCACCGCTCTCTTGTCACCTCGCTGACGCTGCCATAGGATGAAGACGCGGCGCGAATGTCTTCGTCCGCCACCCCGTACAACAGCCAGTCCAGTGGAGCTTGAGCTTCACGTCCTGGTTCTGTGGGTCAATCACGACGCAGCGACGCCCCTTCACCACCATCTCTGTAGCTGCCAGCATCTTCCTATTTGCGTCGGCGTTCATGAAGGTCACTGCCCAGACGTGGTTGATTTGGTACGCGCCCAATGAAATAACCTCGGGCAGCACACGATGCTGGGCCAGGGCGTCCCTGAAGTCTTCGACACGGTATGGTCTTCCCTTTACGTCGGCGTGAAGAAAAAGTGTGTTTAACACAATTCGTCCGGTAGGCAGCGTCGGCAAGATAACCTGATAACCTGATAACCGTGTTCTTCATTTCCCTCGCTCCTGTTTCCGCGACTGGCTTCGGCCGCTATCGCCCCTCGGTGCGACCTCATTATTACACGACCGTTCACAGCGGTGCCCAGAAGTGGAATGACTGCTTGCCGAGATTCCACGATACGCGTGTTGCAAGAACGGATAAGGGTCAGCGTGAGCGGGAAATCTATGAAGCTTATCTCATTCACAAGGCAGGCGGCGATTGTCTTAGTAAGCAGTCTATTCAATTACTAAGTAAGGAAATCCACTGTCTGGATTCATAAAAAGCTGCCTGTTTTTTGCCTCGCGCTTCTGGCCACCTCTGGAATCAGCGTTCCTACCATTTAATTAATGCACGTGTATCGATCTTATGTTTTGTGTGACAATGTTCGATGCACTTCTGTTTTTATCGTGTTTTCTTCGCGCCTCCCTTTCGTCCGGTATATTTCGCAAGGCGCCGCAATAAACCAACCAGTTGCTAGTGAGCGCCTTCTGTCCTCGTTTCCTTGTCCCGTCTTTTTGCGCTGTTTTGACTTTCAGTATGCACCAACTAGCCCAAACCACCGTTCTAACGCAGTTTACTTTAAGAGGGGGGGGGGCGCGTTCACATTGATCCCAGGAATGCGCACCTTGCTATAGTGCAAAAACTCAAGAATTGTTATCACCAAAGCTGTACCTGTACAAAATAGAAACTCTTCGGTGCGCCAGCCTGGCTTGTGAACAAAAAGGGGCGTACGGGTGACTGCGGTGGAAGTCAGTAACTTTGTAGCCTTGAAACAATTAAAGAACGCTGCCGTTAGCACACCTGGTTTTAATTTTTTGGCTGAACTTCTACAAATCTCCGCATTTTATAGCAAGAAATGCGAGTAATCACTGAGACAAACAAAACATATTTGGTTGCAATAAACCCATGCAATAAACCATTGCTATATCCACTCCACCACATTCAGTTTTAAATGAGTACTAGGCCGGCGCTTCTGCCATGCCTATAAACCTTTTTTAAAATACTCAAACAATGTTATTTTGAAAGTCCACGCGCCGAATATATCCAAAGTACACAAAAACAAAAACAATTGCAGGACTTACAAGACGTTGCTAATAGGTAGGCTTCTTTCCGGGCCATTAGAGTCAAAAGCACCTACTGAATCGTCGAGTAGTGCAGACGAAGCGACGTGAAGAGGTAAATTACAACATGACTTATGGTCCCTGCATTTTAGCGATTGAGCAAGGCTTAGCACAACATCAAATCCGTCTGATGTGTATCGCTTTTTTTGCTCCCAGAAAGTCCAGAACCTGACAATATGACGTACCTGGATAATGGAACGTCAGTTGTGGCGCAGTGAAATCTGGAAAGGTTCAACGTTCGCCAAACTTGGTAACTGGGATAGGTAACTTAACATGAAGAGGCATGGCCACCTACAGGTACAGTTGTAACGTTAGCATGTATCCAACCAATCCGTTTAACCATGTCACTTTTTGCCGCACTTTTGTAGCTCTTGTGCCTAGCTCAAAGGTCTTCTAGACTCCTAAGCGCACTTTTGCGCACCTGTGGTTGCACGCGCGTCTGTGTGCTGTCCGTCATATCAAGTTTGAAGAATAATTTATTCAAGTCGCAGGAAATATACATACCCGTGCCGAAAGGAACACAACAATGTTTTTAAAGGGTGTCAACCTGACACAAGTAAACTTCCTAACAAGTTGGCAATAGAAGTTGCATTTATAAGAAAGAAGGTAGAAGAACGAAAAAAAGAGAGAAAAGATCGCGCTGTCGAATTTAATTGTCTGACGTAACGTGTTCCTTGACATGTTTTCTAAGGAACACAGAAGAGGCAAGGATTTAAAGTTTGGGATGAGCCTATTCCAGTGAGTATGAGGCATTAAAAAGTGCCCATTTGGATTTTTTGCTCAGCCTCACTCGACACTTCCGGAAGTTATAAAAAGTGCTACAGGCTGACGTCTCTGTAGCTGGCATGTTGGGGCATGCGTACGGAATGGCAGGACTTGGATTTACCGGCGACTATTCTTCAAAGAACGCGATAAAAAGTTATCCTAGTGCACCAGAAAGGACCATCGTGACGTCCCGGGCAAGCCATGAAGCTCTATCACAAGGCCGTAGAAAACGGCGAAAGAGCTCAGGGCCTACAATGCGAGCGCGAGTCGTCGGGTAGTCGGGGGCTACATTGCGCTACGTGGGCTACATTGTGTGGGCTACATTGGGCTACGTGGGCTACATTGCGGTATAAACCAGTGCAATCTGAGAAGAAGGTATAGCTTCTCTCCTGCATACTCAAGAAATGGACAAAGCACCCGTCGCTTACGGGGGTATCCAAAAACACTAAAGAAGCTGACACTACCGTGTAAGTCTTGAAGAGACCGACGCTGTAAGCAACCTTCATGACCGTCACAACTGTTCAAATCGACGATTACTGTTTGCATTTTTGGAAGGGGTTTGATTGTTGGTGGTGACGCAGATTCTTGTTCGTTTTCCTAGTATATATGCTCGTTCTCTTTTCACAATAAATTTAAATTGATAGTAGCACTTCGTGTTGTGTTTCTCCCTTCGCCGTCGTTTTCAAGTAGCGCTTTTGCAATCAAGAATTTGTACCAACAAGCCCAACTGGCATTACTTTCCCAGGCAGCACAGGACTGTTCGGCCTAAAACATTCCGGTGTACTTTGGCCGGTGATTTTCTGTCCGGCCGTTTTCCGGCAGCCATGCCCGGCCCATGTCCAAATGTGGGCCTTTTGGCCGTATACGGCCGTACTCCAATGGCTGTCCAACAGCTAGTGTCCGTCGGCCAGTCGACCGGCTTACGGTCATACGGCCAGATTCCAGCCGTAAGGCTCCGGCCATTCAAAAGCCACCCGTGTACGGCCGAAGTACGGCCGCCGGAGGACAGCCGAGATGCGGGCGTCGGACTCCAGCCGTACTAAAGGTACCGGAAATACGGCCGTGTTACGGGCATTGGAGTTCAGCCACAGTAAGTTAACTGTACTGAGGCCGGTCACTGCATGTCGCGCAAGCAGATGACTCATTCGTGCAGTGCAGAAGCAGCACACACCCAGCATTTTGGGTCCAATGCAGCCGCATCAAAGTGAGCTCGCGCGCAACCACCAGCCGTCAAGCTTTCAGCGCAGCCTTGCTTAATTACCAGCCTCGGTTGACAGCAAAATAAATTTATTAAACAGTGCTCACAAATTGTCGTTCCTTTAATTGCTGTGCCTCTTTTACTGCCGAACACAGAAAATATTCAGTTCTTTGTAGAGCTTGAATAGATTTATTGTCAGGTCCTGATATCCTCCGTGGGGCGGCTTTACCTGTAATAAACGGGGAAAGAGGAGGAGGGGGTGGGGGGCGGCGGAGGGCGCATACTTTAGTGGGTTGAATTTCAGTGAGATAAATTGCGCCGCTTTTAGCCAGTTTCTTTTAGGGCAATATTCCAGAACACTTTCATGCTATCACTACATAAACTATTTTTATAACAATTGCTTGACCAATTTTGCTGTATATAAAACCGGCATGAATGCCCTTACGAAGCGTTTTGGTTCTCAACAAAACACTCAGAGCATTTAATATAAGTCCTTCACAAAAAAGTATGTCCAGTTTTTGGCCATTTTTTTGCAAAGACATTTTATACTCGATCAACTTTTCTGATGATCTAGCGCAGGGCTGATCCTATGAAGGAGCGAACAGGTATTTTCATTTTTAATCTATTTTAATGTTGTTTTCTTGAGTATACGTCCACACCACTTAATAGTCCAAAAGAACTTAATTTTCTTCTAATGTCATACTACGTTCAAAAAATTCTAGACGCGTTGCGAATGACGCCCTGCTTCAGGTGGCTGCAGTTGTATCCCTCTGTGTTCACGCAAGGAAAGGCGTAAAATTAGAGTTACATAATTTGTTTCAAACCAATAACATAGCAATGGAACATAGTATGCATGTTATGGCATGCATACAGGAAACCTTGCATACTGCAACGAATAGGGCAATAAATATTTTATTGGTCAAGGTTGAATGCGTAGGGTTCTCAACTCGTCGGAGGCAAACTTGCGCCTCTGGAAGTTTATTTATTTATTCATTCTTTTATTTATTTATTTATTTTATTTATTTATTTATTTTATTTATATTTGATGCCTGCTTGCCTTTGCATGCATTACAGAAGGGAGATACAGAACACTAAGCATTAAATATGAGACAAAATAACAAAATAATTCTACAAAGCGCGCTGAAAATCGTCAATATAAACAGGTTAATGCCATCATACGTGGAAGGTAATTACACTGCAGTATTGATGTAAAATAAAATGAATCGCGCAAGGCGTCACCTTTAAAGGAAAGTTAATAATTTGCTTTAAGCTAGCGGTCCCACTTTGCGATATGTAGAATGGCGCTTGGACATACTTTTCCCCTTCTACTCCAGTTTTGGAATGATAGATATTACGAAAAAAGTTCAACCTATGGTTTCGTCTGTGATCTTTCACGTCCTGCAATTTCAGTTTACTTTTCCTTTCTCTCATGCTAAGTTGAGCGTGCCAATTACCTAATACGAATCGCACTGACATATTCTGTATGTTTTCGAGCGTATCAACCAGCTCTTTGGCGAAGGAATCCACGAAAACACATGCGTACTCCTAGATTGAGGCCACATGAGTGAAATACGGTTGTTCTTTTCAGTTAGATGGAGGTTCGCTGAAATTTCGTCTCAGAAAGCCAAAAACATATCCAGCCATAACTTTTATGGTGTGAACCTGCCTTTTTAACCTTTAACCACTCCCTAAATAAACTGCTAGGTATATATATTCCTCGCCCGTTGTCACAGCAGCATAAGTTACGGTATACGTATTCAATTGGAATGAAGGTTTTCTTGTAAAGGTGCCGTTAACACACTGTTTAACATCCAAAAACGTTTCTGAATCAGCACACCAGGATGTTATTAAATTCGAATAAAGCTGCAGGTATACGGAATCACGTTCATTCGCTATAGTCCGGTAAACTTCACAGTACTTTTGAACAAAGCTATAGGGCCAATAGTAATAACAATGCAAAAACCGATTTATTCAGTTCATAGGATGAAATGTACTACGCAGAAGGTGATATGGAACACCATCATTTCCTTTTTTGCAGTCCAAGAATATACAGCCAACCACTTTAGGCTTATCCATTGCAAGAGCCAAATCGTGCGTGAACTCAACAATCTGCGTTGAGCAAGAAAATCCTGACAAAATCCGTGTTTGCTAGGATGCTGGCGATTATGTTTAACCAAATGAGCCATATCCCAAGAGTAGCTAAGCTCACCTTCAAACATCGGAACTAACTTAACAGCTAGGCTTCGTCAGTCACAACGCTCTGTTGTTATCGCAAATTTAAAATATTTTTTTCTTCTAAATAGGCAGTCGTAAAATCCCATGAAGTAACTGCAGGGCGTGAAGTTGATCCTACCAATGCACGAGCGAGTCTCTTCTACGTTTATCACCAACAACATAGTGCAACATTGCTTGTCGAAGTTTAATTGTAAGCAGAATAACCTGCGCTTTTGCTCGCACTTGCCTTTCGTTGGTGGGGAGTCCTTGACATGGTGGCGGTTTAGCTCCTGCGTGGTTGCCGCTTGCTCGACGCCCTTGAAGGCCAGTTATTCTGGTGAACCATCTCAATCTCGGATCGGACATCTCTGCCGGATCGATGTCTCCAATGCTCTTCATTCTTGAGGGGGCGAATAGCCTCGAGCTGATGCATCGACGAAGCCGGCGGCAGAGGCGTGGTAGCGGCGATGACTGGCGAGGCTTAGCTCACCCGTCGGTGTGGCACACTCTTCTTGTGGGAATAAATTACATTTCGATGGCCTAAATGGTTCCCTGCTAATGTCCAGTGAGTCCTTGCACCTTGCCGGTTCACCGAGAACACTCATCACTGTTTGACAAACGATGTTAGTTCATTTAAAACGTAGAAACACAGAGTGGATGAAAAACGCGTCCCCGTCGCTCGGCTCCCTAACGGCTTTTTCTCCCACCAGGAAAAAACCGGTCGGTCTCCTTCCAAACACGTCTGTGCATGAATTCACGGCTCCCAGGCGCGTGCCGTTGTTCGGCTGTATGCCGTTTGCCGAAAAAGTGACGTATAACCAGATACTTTACGTAGGCCGGTCTCCTCTTGAACACCGGTTGCCAAATATTCTGTGGCCATTCGCGTGCCGTGATTCGGCCGAGGACAGCTAACCGAATGAAAAACTTATATTCTGGGGCCGTACGTCAGCCGGTATACTTCATAACACCGGTTTCCCGAAGAAAACAAAATTCTACCGCCGGACGCGCGGATCACCGTTGAAACAACGAATGTACGGCATCCGCGCTCCGGCCGGTCTCCTTTCGAACACCAACTGCCGCAAGAGTACGCATATTCTGTGGCCCGTCGCTTGCCGTGCTTCGGCCTATTACCGCTTCCCGAAGAAAAAAACGGATGCCCTAAGGCCGTACTTCGGCCGTTCTCTTTCTCAACATCGGCAGCCGTAAGAGAACTGAAATCTGGCAGCCGGTTAGCTGCTATTGTGCGTCCGTACACGGGCGGACGGAAAAATACCGAAGCGCTGGTTGCCGAATGTTGGCCGTTCAACGCATGATCAGTGGCTGCCAGAACCTGGATGCTGGCCGGACATGCCAGAAAGCGGCCATAGACGGGCCGGTCTTGGGGCACACTTTCTGTGCCGCCTGGGGGGGTACCATATTGAACAACAACGGAAAAGAAAACAGCAGGGTGGTTACAGAAAGTGATTGCTGACTGCGGACTTAAAGTGAGCAGCGTCGCTGATGGAGACGATGGAGGCTGGAAGGTCATTCCACTGCAAGCTGGTGGTTGGAACAAACGTGTTCAGGTAGAGGTTCATTCGGGAGTTTGGCACACCAACTTTTAACGGATGATGAATGCGTGATGACACGTATGGTGGAACCGAAAATTGGGATCGTATTTTGTTTTAAGTTCTGATTGGTGTAAAATATTTTATGGAAAACACATAGGCGGGATATTATACGACGGGTTGCAAGATCAGACAGTTGTAATATTTGTTTCATGTTAGTGACACTGGGTGACGGGGAATATTCAGAAAGAATGAAACGAGCGGCCTGATTTTGGATAGCTTCAAGGGTGGAGTCGAGATTGGCAGAATGTGGATCCCATACAGAAGAGGCGTATTCAATCTTCGGCCATGCAAGGGTTTTGTAAAGCTGCAGTTTTAATGAAGTGGGAGCTCGAGAGGAATTACGTCGGAGGAAGCTGAGCATGCGGTTCGCATTATTGCTAATATATTCAATGTGCGGGTGCCACGAAAAGTTATCTGAAACGTGAACGCCAATGTATTTGTGGGTGGTAACCGATGAAAGAGGGGAGCCGTTAAGGAAATATGTGTTTACAGGGGCGTGTTTGATTGTTCGGGTTAACCTCATATATTTGCGCTTGTCGACGCTTAGTTTTTTTAGCCAGGGTGGTTTGCCCAGGCATAAATTGTGTTATTGTCGGTTTGAAGTTTTCAGGGGTCAGAAGGTTTAGATTTATTTCTATACATAACCCAATCGTCAGCGAAAAGGCGTATTGATGAGGTTATGGTACCAGGGAGATCAATAATATAAATTAGGAAGATAAGAAGCCCCAATACTGATCCCTGAGGGGCACCAGATGTAACAGGACAGTGAGAGGAGATTCGTTATTATTGATAGTTACATATTGAAAGCGATTTTGCAAAACACATTATTTCCACCTGAAAATGTTAGGGTCCAATGCTCAGTTTGCTAAATTTATAAGTAGTAGTGGATGGACACGCAGTCAAAGGCCTTCGCGAAATCAATTAAAATGCAATCGACTACTGACGTAAGATCCAACAAAGAACAGAGAATCATTAGTAAAGGTGATCATTGAGTTTCACAAGAATGGTTTTTGCGAAAACCATGTTGGTAGACGGTAAAAAAATGAATTCGTTCAAGAAAACTCCTCAACTTAGTGTAAAGAATGTGTTCGAGTAGTTTGCATCATCGATGTAAAGAGTAAGAAAGTTCGAAAAATCAAATTTCCAACATCCAGCCGCTGCGACTGGAACGCCGAATGAGCAAGTGCCCGGCGTAAGAAGAGGATTGTAGGAAGACAAGCGAGGCGCCAGACGGCTGCACAATCTTTAGAAGAAGGCCTCAGGTGTAAAGAGCCTCAACGCGACGGGCTAAAAGAGAGCAGAATGTAAGAGAGATGGGTCGATAGATAAAAGGGGAGAAAACCGCCTGACTTAAAGTTTATTCTTTTTTGTGCAGCCAAAAACTTATTGTAACGATAATAAGAAATGCACCCTTCCAGTCGGCGGGTAGGAGAAAACCGCCTAAGGAATCATCTCGTCGGGTAAAGACTGTGAAAAAATATAAGAAAGGATCAATGAGGAGCTCACATTTTTACTTTTCAAAAACTTATAAATAATTTCATATATTCCAGAAGACAAAGAAATTTTAGCCCCCTGAGTCAGCTTGAAAATTCGAGCACAGTCAATAAAAATTTGTTCCATTGGCTCAAAATAAAAGCTTTCTTTAACAGGAAAAGAAGTAGGAATTGTTTTAGTAAAAAGATAAAGAAAACGTATTGTTGAGCACACGCAGCACTGCTCTGGTGAAACAAGTGTCCCATGAGCTGTATTTAATTTACATCATTGGATCTCCTAATATAAACAGCGCTCCAGAACTTGCGGGGAATCAGGCGATAAGAGGGATGGAAGCGTTCGCTGATAAAACTCGGTTGTTACACGATAAAGGTCTTTTTATATTCTGATGCGAAGCGCGCTTAAGCAGACCACCTTTCAGCAGAACTTGATAGCCTATAGCGCCGAAAAATACGCTTTTTTTGTTAAGGAGCCGTTTTAGAGTGAAACGTTTGTACCATGGATGGCGTTCAGGACAGGATATTCGTCTGAGCGGTATGTACTTATCAGTCAGCCATCTTACCTTGTTTCGAAATAAAGACCAATTAACATTGAGCGGACGCTACCAAAATTCAGGAAGGAAATGTTCTATAAAAGCTTCCAGTTCCCTACTTATGGCTTGGAAATCAGCTTTAACGTAGTCTCTAATTTGATTGATTGATTGTAGTGTTTAACGCGCCGACGCAGCGCAGGCGATGAGGCGCGCCGTAGTGGAGGGCTCCGGATTAATTTTGACCACCTTGGTATCTTTAACGTGCGCCGAAATCTCTTACGCACGGGCGTTTTTGCTTTTCGCCTCCATCAGAGGAAAGCGGCCGCCGCTGCCGGGAATCGAACCCGCGACCTCGTACTCAGCAGCGCAACGCCTTAGGCACTGAGCAAATATTCTCTAATTTGTTTAAACTGTTTGGCGGGGCACGAAAAGGCTGAGGGTATAGTGAAATTGGCAACCAAGTGGTCACTAAAAGCAGGCAAAAGCGTTAAAGATGAAACAGATTCGGGAACAGTGGCCAGTAAAACATCAAGGGTACTGGAAGACGACTGGGTAATGCGAGTAGATCCTTTAACAAGTTGACTTAGGTTAAATATAGAGCAAACGTCAATAAAACGAGTATTCTTTAGAAGCACTGGTTGTTACAGGAAAAGGCTCGTTCCACGAAATGGCCAGAAAATAAAATCACCCTAAAACAAACAAGGGGGCTTTAGGAAATTAACAACCTGGCTTGGTTAAGCAATCCGTGGAATTCGTCACAAAAAGTAGGCGAACTGTTCGGTGGACGGCAGCAGGCACAGAACAAGAAATGTGGGTAATTTATCTGGATACAAACACAAAGAAATTCTAGATGCGATGCAAAGTGGACGTTAAGAAGCAATCTCATCGGATACTGCAATAAAAATTCCACCTCCTTTCGCGCTAAATTCTGTCGGGCCTGTATATGTGTAATCTTTTTTGCAATTCAGCAGTTCTTTATTGTCCCATCTTCGTGCAGCCAAGTTTCGGTGAGCACAACAACATCGGCTGAGCACGCGTCAATCGCGGATGATAACTCATCACGTTCATTCATCAACCTTCTATGTTGGTGAATAGAAACGAATGATCGCGTTTCGGTTTCACCTGCACGGCTGAGGATTGCTAGGTAGCGGTTGGGGGCGGTAACGGAGAGTTGGCTGGACTAATGTTTGCCGTATCATCATTGGAAAGAGGGGCACTGCACGTCCCAATTTCGCAGACGCTATCAGTTACACTGCAATAAGCATAACACAGTTTGCCGACCTGACAGCTTATTATAACGCAAGCTCTACTGTTTCCCTGTAGCCTTGCCGAAATCATGAAGCTTTAGGGGCGAAGCTCCTCTTGTCGATGTCCCGTCCCTCGTTGCTGCTGTATACGGCACAGCACATTAATGATGATTTTGGCAGAATCTCCCTAGGCATTGGCCATCCAAAGATTTGCCAAAGAGGTCAAAGCGTTCAACGCGTTCGTTGCTACCCAACAAGGAGGAGAGTAAGAAGAAGAGGTTGTCATTCGTTCCCTGCGAGCTCAGGGCACGTACCGGGGTACGCGACACAAGACGGTCTGCAGAAGGAGACGGCCAAGGTGGCTAAAATGTCCCACACCCGAATCGCCAACTTACCCATGGAGACTCTGATCGTCCCAAACAAGCCCTACATAATCACCACAAAGAGTCGACGTCGTCGACGGGCTGTGGCCAACGGGCGGTGGTAAGCTTGAGGTGTCGAGTCTTTATAAGATGTGAGGTGCGAATTTTCATGGTTTATTATACCGATAAGCAGTATAGCTTCGCCCCTCTCATCACCATTTCACTTCGTCGGGTATGGCGGATTTATTTGCGCGAGTAGCTAGTGGCTTTACAAAAGTCTTTCCGGATTGTGATACAGGTGCCCTTAAGTTAGCCCTTTGAGATAAAATTCGGGCTTTTGTTTTCGCAGACCGCAAACTTGACAATTATAGATCGGCACTTGTTCTCGACGAAGGAGCCTAAGACTGTGTGCCCGAGAAATGCCATCAGCGGGCCGTTGTTCAGAAAAGGTGGTGGTCACAAGCTCCCGTAGTTTCTCTTCAGCTGACGCCCATGTATCTGGAATGACTATCGTCAATGTCATAAAAAATCAAATTGTCCTGCCGAGCCCTGTCTTCTGAATCATCGAGCCCGAGACAGCACCGCTGAATTTTCGCAGTTGACAATTTCAGCTACCTGTGCGGCAGTGGCAGCATCGTCAGTAGGGCGTTCCAGGGTGGATACCTTGTTCTCAACCACTGCTAACCTCTCGTTCGCATCTGTTTCTCGATCTTCGAGCAATTTCTGGCCGGCTCTTACTTCATTTAGTGCGAATTACTTCGGGCGTGGCGTGATTCTATTGTACCTGCGACGCAATTTTATAGCTTCCAGTTTTTTTCTATTGGTAATCTCGGTTGCCGGTTTAGGAGGCCCAGGGTTTAGTTCGATATCACCAGACATAATAAGCAATTGCGTAGCATGAACACAGTCAGTTGCAAACCTTAAAATTACATGGGGGCATGGGACAGAGCAGATACAACGGTTGCCGGTGCTGTGTTGCTGTGGTTCTTTCGGTGTAGATGCGCAGAGGAGCCGCGTCCACGCATGGCCGCGCATAGTCCACGTGTTGAAGATAGCAGCTGGTCACCGGGGTTGTCCAAGAACGCACGAAGTAGCCAGGCTGCGGCACTTATTCCGGGGTCAGCCGTAGGACGGTTATCGGTCATGGAGACGAGACCGCCAGTATCTGTATGAAAAACAGGAAGGCCTTCAGCAACAACATCTTCACTGCTGTTCACCTGCCCACTCATTAGAGTCATCATTAGAGTCATCATTAGAGGCATCATTAGAGGCATCATCGTCAAGTTTTCCATGGGCGGGAAACTTGAATACTCATAACGGTGTTGCGATGCGCCGGTTCTACTTCAACAAGCTATCCCCGCACATTCCCGGCTAGCTCCGAAAATTTTGACCATCCAGCCCTATTAAAGAAATATAGACCGAGCATCAAATGTTGGATTCCCCACGCAATGCCTAAAAAACACACACTGTATATGCTAAAGTCTCCGAGTTCTCGAAAAAAATCTGTAACCGCCAAATTTTAAGGCGGGCTCCCTTAAAATCTCCACACTCCACATTGTCCACTATACTCTTGTAAACTTGGTGCCCTTTGCGCTCAGCACGACTAAGCTTTAAAGCTGACTGATTATGCTGAACTGAGCAGAGATCAACATATATTTTGTTGGGAGTGTCTGGTCATAGAATTTACAGACTTTTTATTCGATTAAATTCAGGTAAACGAAGGGTCGATATGTTTTTCGCATTTGAGGACGCGTATTGAGCGGAATAAAAATCGGCATTGAAGATGGTAGTCTTTGTCTCTTTTAATGCCATCCTTGCCTTCGCAATCGACTTAATGAAGTAAGGAAGATTACGACTTTAACCTCTCGCATGTACTCGTTGTTCATCTGCATACACAATAAAGTTATACCTATTCTTCCATACCCTTAACGTCCTATTTGTTATTTCCGTTTTATGCTAAGCTTTCGAATGTCTTAGGAGCCTCTGAAAAGATAGTAGCTCTTTGTACAGGCTTTGTACAAAACGGCGCTCGTTAAATGCCTGCTTTCACAATTTTCTTTGGAAGCAGTTCCTGACATCCTAGAAACCATCAGGTAAACAGAAAAGATTGCCACCAATGTACGACGGCTTTTTCAACTTAGTCATGAGAGATGGTCGACCAACATTTTTAAACTAAGAAAAACAGCGCAAACGTCAAGCTTCATTCATACAACTTGGTCTCACAGGAAGGGTTGGCGAAGAAGGATGCTACGACTCTAGCCCGAAGCACCAGAATTTCAAATTTTTTAAGTTTTCCGGAACTCTGAATGAAGCAGTTCAGAAAATACGTAGAAAGTTGTCAGAACACGGTGAGTTTGCGGCAATTACTGCATTACCGCTCTCGACTCTTGTTTAGCACAAGGACCTTGCCAACGAGATGGTGGAAGAACTTCATTCTAAGTTATCTTGTAGAGCCAACTTTGGACGGCATCTGGGAGCACCAGCACCAAAATATTCCTTTCAGTAAAAAAAGAACGCTAACGGCCGGTGATTCACGGCTGCGCCCATTCCAGTTGGCCAAACGCGTGCCAATCGGTGCTGATGTTGTAGGGGCCCGATAGTAGTCAAGCCAACGCCATCGGAATCGTCCATCGAAGGGGAGCGTTGTTCACAGTAAAGGGCATAAACCGAAACAACAAATTCTCCAGCCCGCGTTGATTACGAACATCAACGGGAAGCATTGGCAACTCAAAAAGCACTTAGCCAAGCAGAAAAGCCCTACCCTTTCGCCATCGAACCGTCAACCCAGTATGAGCACCGCAGGTTCACAGCTTCAAAGACGCACTTCTATCACGATGCGTGCAGCAGGCCAACAACGGACAATACTGTCGCTGCGGTCAGCTCGCAAGACCATCATGAAGCCTGACGAATACCAAATCGAAAGGCGTTTCCGAAGCTTCAGCTTCAGCCATTTACGCGAACGGAAGGCAAGTCTAACATACGGAAGGTGTGTCGTGGAGTAAAATGTATCGCCGGGGCGTATGGTATCCATACTGACAGCTTAGACAATTGACAGTCTCCGCCTCGGGGGAAAGAATTGCCGCGTTTCAGCGAAGGGCGGATTTTGCAACAGAATGCGGGCTTCGAATTCACCGACAGTCGGCATAAAGTACGGGAACCTCGTAGCCCGAGACTACTCCGAGAGTGACACTTAATCGAAACGTGAAAAAATCAGCTAGCCAATTGCAGCCGACTCCGCCTCAAAAGACAGCGAGACCTTGCGCACCCTCCAGAAGAGCACCCATGACGCGCAAGGGCTTGGCACGATGGGAGAATTTCAGCACGGTTTACACGAAGAAATGGTATACTTCAGTCAACAGAGACTCCCCCAGCTTTCCAGACGGCATAAAAGTTTCGGTTTGAAACCTTCAAAATGCCGCAACGAATGAGACAATGGAGATCATAAAAGTACTAAAGGAGGGCAACACAGGAGAAGCAGGTTTGGCAAAGAGAACAACTACTTCAGGACCTGTATGGAAGCGCGTCCGAGAAAAGGCTTCAGCAAGAAATATGAAATGGTTCAAAAGTATAAGGACGTTGTGGAACATGAAGGAGGACAAGCTTCATTCATACAACTCTGCTACGGGAAGAGCTGGCGAAGAAGGATGCTGGAGAGCCCC
The DNA here is from genome assembly GCA_013339765.2 of Haemaphysalis longicornis. Classification (NCBI taxonomy): domain Eukaryota; kingdom Metazoa; phylum Arthropoda; class Arachnida; order Ixodida; family Ixodidae; genus Haemaphysalis; species Haemaphysalis longicornis. The sequence goes on along the minus strand of CM023457.1, from coordinate 89,822,983 downwards.
CAGAATATCAATTTTTTCAGCAAACGCCAGTTGATGGTCATCATTCACATTAGTGTCTGAAGGTGAAAGCACGTAAATTCTAATAACATATCATTGCGTGGGTAAGGGATGTTGTTCTGCCCCTTTTTTTCATTTGACTTTTATCTAACCAGATTTTTCTCCTAAATAACTTAAGTAGCTGGTGATTTTTATATTGAAAATAGGGATTAGTTGAGTACTTCTGTGAGAGGTATACTACGGTGGTACAAACGCACAAATGCTACCACTGAGAAATTGATGGTCGCTTACCGCGTTAATGTTGGTGCTAGTAGGTGGTGCGGAGAACTTTTAATGTGGCTGATTCCTGCATAGAAACAGTGCTCGTTGTGGGGGCGTTTTATTCTTTTGCACGCAAATTCTATCTCCAGTGCCCCAGCAACGCACTGATATTCTCTTTTTTTTTGCGAAAACTTGAAACTCCGCAAAATCCAGGTGCGGCTTGCGCACTGTACGCGTTTCGTTCCTAGACTGCTGGTATAAAGAAAGGTATATGAGCATTGCGTGGGCTCTTGCGTTATCTGTTCAGAAAAACGTGTGGCACTGGTAAAAAATCAGGTGTTTTAGTGCAAAACGTTTATTATGCTCAGGTTAGTCCTTGGGCGTGTTGCAAGGCCAATTCGTGATCAAAAGGCGCGAAGCGACTCCTTTAAAGAGCACACCTTCTAGGTGGAAATCTGGAGTAAGCAAAGCAGGCAAGGATATTGGTATATACCAGCTAGTTGCAGCTATACGTAAGCCTGTTCATAGCATTATGTTGCACCCGATGACTATTGCTGCGTAGTGCTAGTGGAGTCCAGGCCACTTTTTGGTCAATCATGTAGGGTCTGGAGCCTACTGTACGGTACGAGATCTTTAAACTAAAAGCGTTTTCCTAAATTCTTCTTGGTAAATATGTGTCTTTAAATTGCGGTGATGCTGCCACGTCCCCATTCCTGCCGCCGCGAAGTGGTGTCCGAGGTTCAGTGCCTGCACTGTGTCGCAGACTGTGATGAATATAACTTAATGAAGCGGGGACATTTTTAAAGCTAAGTGTTGCCTTCAGTGCCATAATGAAATACGATTGTCTTGGGCTCCATTTTCTGGCATCTTAAGTCCCAAGAATGCCGAAATACAACAATCTTTTCTAACACATTTTTATTCGGTTCATCATCCATAAGAATAAACGCAGAAAAAAGAATAGCAGAAACGCAAACGAAAGTAATAGAATTTGATGGTACCCATTTGGGACCCTACTCTGGGTTTCAGTGCGTGTGGAATGCAAGGACAAATATTTCCAAAATATTGAAATGCTTTAAAAATGCGACAAAAACGCTAAGACAAACTTTTATATGGTTCATTATCCACACAAATAAGGGCAAAAAATTACAATACCAAAAAAAGCAAACGAAAGGTATGAAATTTGATGGTACCCATTTGGGTACTCTAGGTCTTCTTACGCTGTGGACGCATTGGAGCGCTTGCGCCGGTGAGAGCCATTTTGGCCGCCTCGCTCTTCAGAGAGGCCTGGACACATCGCGCCACCTAGAGGGGCTTAGTGAAAGCAAACCGTGCTTTTTGCTGGGAGACAACTTTTGACGCGCTAATTTTGAATGGGGTAAAGCTATTGCCGTTATGGTTGTGGTACCCATTTGGGTACCCCGGTGCTGAGGAGAATACTGTAATTCTTTTTTGAAGCAAGAAGCATTTAAAAACAGTCATTTTTTAAAGTATGTGACAGACGCTTGAGCTTGTGCTGGAAGTTAGTTGCGTACTCGTATGTCAGTAAACAGGGCATGGGTGTGGGTGGAAGATAAAACAAAGCAATCACTGTTGAACTAGATGAATGTTCATTGCTGTTCGCATTGATAAGAGAATCTGCTTAGCAAATGGAGAGAACACCTTGAAAACAGTACATCAATGAAAAATAAAAAAACAAAGGCCCCAACTCAACAAGGCCACAGCAAAGCTGCACGACTCACGAATTAAAGAATTGTCCGTTGAGATAACGATTTCTTCTTAAAAAGGAATTCCAACCGTTTACGGCTGAGGTGAGATTTTTCGCACATGCTTGATTCACTGCTGTGCTCCACACTTCTTTACTTCAGTCCACTCAGGAGCAATCACAGGCCCCATGGATACATATAAAGGGGCTCCTAACAAAAATCATACAATGCAAGCACACGTTATGCCAGTATTTCAGGTAGCCTGCTCAAAATTGGCACCATTGCACAAGATGTCATTTAATATGAAATGCAGTTGCAACTAAAAAGATAACGTTTATTGGGCTTTTTGCAAACAAACCTTTAAAGCGTGAATGTTCACTACGTAGTGGTTCACGCAAGAAGATTTATTTTTCAAATTATTTCTTTTGAAAATCCTTCACATCTCTTGCAATGCTACCCTCTCTGATTTCGCCGATCGAAATCAAAAAGGGTAGAACTATTGGCAAGTTATACATCTGCCGTCTAGCATTTTTACCTAAGGAGTTCAAAATTGATTTCCTGGATGGCACACTTCGGCGTGCTACATTCCATTTTTTATTTTAATTACATTATCATCAATTCTTTTTTAGTCTACAAGCACATTCACCACGCACACACATTTTATTTTTTTGTTTACAGCACGCGTTTAGGTGTTTTCTTGTACCAAGTTTTTGCAGTGAAATTTTTTGCTTACGTGCCATGTTTTTGCAGGTTCAAACAACGATGCATTTTCACCCGACTGTTAGGTGATCTGGAGGAGGCAACTCAGCTTATAGTGCACATCACATGTTAAGTTCACTTCACTTGTATTTCCTACGTATCAAATGTTGAGATGTGGTCTTTGTGACAGGCCAGGGATGGACAATGTTTATCGGTGTCAGTGGCGACCATATAAATTATTTGCCCGTACTGTTAACATTTTTTGTACTTTAGTATAAAAAGCTTCCAACATTATCTCTCCTGGTTTTGTTTTTCTAGCCATTCACTCAACATTTATTGCGAACGACATTTAAATTTGTAGTGTTTAGATTTGTATTTACTAAAATTAGTTCATGGCAATAATGTTTCTTTTGGCATGCGTGGCTTACCTCACAAAATCGAAGCGATTATGTTTAATGCAGTCACCGATACTTCCTTTGGCGCTCTTGGCCTTATGAAACCCTCAACCCAACAGAACGTTCTTTCAAAAGGAGCCTGGCGATCCCCATTACCGAGGTCACAAAGTAGTCAACAAGATCCACTGTGTTCGCCGATTTGGAGTCCCAATGGCTACGTCAGATCGAGTCATTCAGACTCCCCTTGGACTCTGTCTGACGGAGTCTCGGGACTCTCTCCCAAAAAGAGTCAGTGGAAGTCATAGAGTCAGTGGGGTCACAAGAGTGAGTGAGGTCACATAGTAGTCAATTGGACTTTCTTTGATCAACTATATGGAGTCAGCATGACTACATCTTGAGGAGCCCCGCATACGCTCTTTCGACTCTTGGTCACGAATCTTGGCTTACGAATCCCGAGGACTGGGCCACACAAATGTAACACACTCACACCTGCTGACTGCACCTTCAAGACCCCTGTGTAGCAGGGGTGGGAAGGTCCTATCGGTACTCCACATCCTAGTTACATACAAGGCATTCGACACAACACGACATAACCACTTTCCTCAAACTCTACGGACAACACATTCCACTACACCCATCTTTGTGTCGGGAACGCGATAGCGAGACGAGACGAGACGGGACACAACTGAACGCTATGCCGTGCACACAAAAATGCATACAAAAACTCCCTCAGACCTAGAGCCATCTCTCTTGAAGCGCCCGGCGGCGGCACCGGTACATTTGTTTGTGGGTGACGATGCTCGTCGCTTTTCAATGCGTTTTGAAGTATTTGTGTGATGTTAAGTTTTTAAACCTCATGTGATATTATGCATATTCAAAACTCGCCCCATACACCAGCTATCACCATTACCTTTAATTGATTTTAGGGTTGTTTACGCTCATACGTTAAGTTCCTTTTTAGTTGTCTCCTTCTGTTAGGCGTTCTTTGCCCCAGCTGGCCTTGCGCCAAAAAATTCATCATCCTCACCATAATTATTAATTCCTCTATGCTACTCTTTATTTTTGGGGCGTCTGGAAGCCGAATATTTTCTTCATGTAGATTTGGATAGATACACTCCGAATCCAACACAATGTGCCGCATAGTTCCCGCATATCAGTCAACACCATCATTTTGTGCATACTTTCCCACACATCTCGTAGTTCGCGAGCAACCTGCTCTTGCCTAAAAAAGCAAAGTACTGACCTTGGAATTATCACACAAAAATGTTTCTTTCTGAAGTCAACTTTGCCTGCCGTGTACATCTCTAACAATGTTATAGCTTCGATTTTTTTTTTCAATTTATTTGTTTCTATCTGCCTTGCTTCATTCTTTAGCCTTCAAGTCTTCCCTAACCACTGAGTGTCCCTTCTTTTGATGCTTCTGCTTTGCACCTACGTTAATCCGTTGCTCTCAACCACCCCTCATAACGTAAGTTAATCTGAGCTTCTATAACTTCAAATTACGCCGAAACCATATCTCCCTGCACTGCTTCACAATTTTGTTTTACCATGCGCTCCAAACGCAAACGGGCGTACTTGTCTCGGGTTCACTTCAAAGCATGAGAGAGCACCTGATTTTAAACAAAGTACTGCATTCTTACTGCAGTCGGCACCCTCTGCGTTCGCAGCACCACCAAAGCGGGTGCCGTTGTAAGCTCGGCCTCCGATAGGGTTCCTCCATTCAACACGCGCTCTTGCGGCTCGGCTGGTCTTCCCCATCTCCACGCGTGCTGTGTCGTTCCCTGCCCTTTAATTACTCGGTAGCCATGTATGGAGGTTACCAATATTACTGACGAAACCAAAAAATGCGCCAAACCAAAACCAAAAAATGCCGCCCCGCGCACCTTTTTGGTCACGCGCACTAATTCGCGATTATTTGAGTATAACAAAGTGAAAGAATATCTTCTTTCTGTAACGTTTCTGCTCTCTTCTACACGCCTCTTTCTACACGCCCTGCGATACATAAGTGGTGCAGGCTGAGAACCTCTTTCTCTCTCACAGTCACCTCACTTCTCTTCTGCACGAAGTGACGAAGAATTTTTCTTGAAGACAGGTTACAAATAGGGAATGTCAGATGGACAACAGGTGGAGAAATCATTCGAGGGCGACAAATTGTACATACACAAATTACAATGGCTATGTAAAAGCAGCTGAGTATTTTGTTTACTTTCAATGTTTTATGTCGGAGAGTTTAGGAATGCTCCCTTGAAATATTATTTTGTAGATAAATAACATTCAACAGGTGACAAGAAGGTGCATTAATATTTATGGCCTCATGAGCATTAGATTATTGGAAAAATTGAAAAAGTATCGATCTAGTGCAAATAGGTCATTCAATATTGTGCTCAAATACATTAAACGGTCATACAAAGTGCATTGGCTAATACGTATTAGCAAATAGCCCAAAATCGAGACATGTAAGTGATGCCGCATAAGGCCACTATTGACGGGACGAGGGCACCATCTCTGCCTCCCAAGATGAGATAAATTGTAGAAGAATAGAAAAATTATGTAGCACTGTGAATGATTGGTTACATTCCCACATTAAAGACCCTAGAATGGACCGAAAGTGCGGAACACCTTGAAAAAGTCTGCAGTGTACGTCGTCGAGCAATACTAGTATGTCATATGAAAGAAAGTGATTGCGTTGCTGCTACTGTCTCCTGGCGGGCAACGTTACCGTTACGACGTTTGAAAGTCGTTAAAGATGTAGATTTAACACTGTGCCCTTACTACATTCTACGTAATCGATGTAGAAAATTATAACACTATAGAAATGGTTCGTGAAAAGAGCGATCAGACGTGAGCTACAAAGCTTACTTCTCTTCCATTTTCCACAACACGTTTCGTTCAGGCATATTTGATTCAGAAAATGCAGATAAATTTTCAGTTGCCCATTTCTCGAAAACATCACATGACAGCTCTCTTAACTAGACGGAAAACTCCTGTGATTCATTACAGGGTACCAGCACCATTTTCTAATCGCTGGGTGTCCAGATTTTCTTGCTTCTTTTTAGTAAACCCCTTGACAACAACAACCTCCTTATACCGTGCTTAAGAAATTCGTAACATAAAGAACATGTTTTTCGCCTTTCCACAAAATCTGTCAATATCACAGTGACCCACAATGCTGGTATTAGAATCATTCAGTTTTGACATGTTAGAATCTCGGCGTGCTTCCTAAACCCAACAATCCTCTCGACCTCGCGCATCTCCGGCCCAACTCCGTTACCTTTTGAGTAGGAAAGGTCCTTGTATATGTCATTCACGCACGCTTGCTACAGAATCTCACCCACACAGGAGAATTCCCCACACAAAGTTCGGCTTTCGGGCCGAACTCTCCACTCAGGACGTTCACCTCCATATAAAGGACGACATTATAACTCCTCGGTCTCGTATAGACTCTGCAGTGATACTCGCCCTCAATTTGGCACCCTGTTCCTTACCGACGCGCCCATTCTTCTTGCCACCCACATTCATGAGCTACTAACGGTGAGACCCATACTGGGCAATATCCACCCGACGTTTCATCGAGCACGCAGGGAGCATAGGGGGAGGACGTTAACCAAGCGGTACCCAGTCACCACCTCCACGGTCCACGTTGACGCTGCGATGTACAGAAGCCGTGAAGCTTAAGCCGTAGCTGTCATTATTGGCCCTGACGCCCCTGCGCTTGCTTCCCTTACTCTGCACACTCACCCCCCGGTGACCGCGGAAGAGACGAAAGTAGCCCTAGCCTTTACTCTCAGGCTGCCCACCTCCATCGTAATCTCCAATTCCAAAACGGCCATTCAAAATTTCTCCATAGAATCATCTCGCCTTTGGCACTTAAAATCCTTCTTCAAATTTCTCCCACCACCCCAAACGAGCTTCTATGGACTCCGGCCCATGAGGGTGGGGGGGAACGAGGCAGCACACAGGGCCGCTCGAGAGCTCACCGTCCGAGCTGTTCCTGGCCTTGAGCCCTTCCACGGAGCCCTATCAGACCGCGACAGACTTGCTACCTTCCACGACCTAACCCCGCACTACCGCCTCTCCCACCGCTTACTACCCCGAGCCGCTCCGACCTTTTCCAATGAAGAGGAACGCCTATGTCGACTCACCCAGACAAATGCACTCCCCTGCCGATATCGACTTCACCTTATCTACCCTTCTTTGTACCCTACCCCTTCGTGCCCCCACGGCGGGTCCCTCGATACCCAGAACCACTTTATGGGGCAGTGCCCCCAAAATCAATTCCCCCCTTTCACAGACGGAGAGCACTGCGCGAAGGCGTTGTGCAGCTCGGACCGTGAGGTCCAGGCTAAGGTCATTCAGCCAGCTTCCATGGTCACCGGCCGGTTACCACCGCCGGTCACCCGCCACCCAGACTGAATACCTACCCCTACGTGCAAAGGGTAAAAAGCACTGTAGTATTTGTAGCTGGGGTTTGGAATATATAAAATAATTATAGATACGAAGGCCAAGGCGGTGTTGGATTTGGTTCAATATATCTGTCCTTTGTTTAACTCCACGTAGCCAAGAGTCAGTGCACTGCTCCAGCGGCACGTATAAGCGCCGTAAGTGGAAGCTAGTGGTCGACCTCTTGATTACCGGCCAGAAACTCAATATAACTTCAGGCACTTATAGTTTACTAAACACTTATTATTTACTAAAACAAAACTTGAGAGATTTTTTCAAATATTCTGCTGTATAAACGGCACAGATTTTGCAGCAGCCTGCTTATCTGGAGCACCCAAAGAAGGCCAAGCTGAAATCCCCTCCTCATTTAAACTGACAAATGCGCAACTAAAAATTGAAGAAACAATAAATTACCTAAAAAGTCGCATAAAAATTTCTGGAACTTCATCTGAGCTTCAATGCTCTGACTTAGTCTGCAAATGTCACAAAGAATATTAGCTCCCACTTTGACGATAGGCTCAACGACGAAGGAAACGGGTCGCGTGTTGTAACCTCCTTTTTTAGGCAATTCCAGAAACGCAAAATGATGCAGGTGCCGACAGTGAAAAACATGTACAGATATTTGTAAGAATCTTCTTAAAAATTATAAACAAACAATTGCCATAGCAAGGCCAGACGGAATAGGGAAAATTCGGCGGACGAAACAACGTAAATTTTTGCTAACCTTTCTGATTTCAAAAACATCAGAATCGTTATTATCAATTTTTGAAGTTAACAGATATGTCGTTGAGTGTGGCTCGAGATTATTGCCTTAAAACCGGCACTATTCACACAGACGTGCCATGGTTTACGCGCGAGAAATCCGACACCATCGAGGTGAGTTACAAAAAATTGGTTATAGGGAAGAAGTTGTACCACTATGATGCGGCTTAAAAGTAACCGAAAGAGACTCCGCAAAGTGACTGATATCCATTTCGCACCTAATTAAGGTTATTGCCAGCAGGATCAGCCTCTCCGGACGGACGAAACGATCCTTTTCAAACACACAAATGACTTGGAGTTTTCTATTCCCAGCAACAGCATACTAAGTACTATTGCGAAACACGATGAAATGTGCACCAATACTCAGTCATCTAATTGTGATGAAGTATTGTTAACCCAAAAATGGGTTCAACTCCAAAAAACTGAAGTTCTGCCATTACTACCAGATTTCGCGTTGCATCGCCGCGATCGTTTGTCGAGTCGGGATGCTGGCGTGCTAATCGCCATAAACCACAGACCATCACTTCAAAGCCCAAATTAGTAGTCCCGAGGAAGCCATCTTTCTCTCTTCAGAGAGCTCGTATGGCGTAATCATACCGGGCGTATGCTTACCACCCTCCTCAGTCAGATGTGTGTTTAAGCGTAAATTTTAATGGCGCCCTATACACTGCACACAAAAAGCATCCCCGTTAGAAGTTTACAATTTGCCGGGACTTTAGCTACCGGACCACTGGTCGGCGACTTTGGCTAGTTTCGGTTTCCGAAGTTCTAGCGATTATAGCGGCACGGTGCGGCGGCGTGGCCCTCCTCTTTCCCTCGGCGTTTCATTCTTTCCACACCGTCAACGCTTCCGCGCCTCCTCACGCATGCGCAACAGCTCACCGGCGGCAAATTTTTTTTTTCTTTCTCTCGGCCCGCACGGCGGGCCAGTTCGGTACGTGCGTGAGCGAGCCGGCGTGCGAAGGGTTGCGCGGGTTGCCTAAATGCCTCCACGGGCTGAAGATTCGCTGCATTATAAAATACATTCGAATGTATTCTAAATATGGGGCAGCGGAGGAAGGAGCGTTACCACTTCTGCGGAGTTCTGTGGTGCAGCAACACAGGGCGGTACAGTTCCGGCCAAGTTTCTCGCCTTCTCCAAAGACGACAGGTAAGCAAATAAGCTTTGTACAAGTTATACTGAATTCCTTAAAAGCCGACCAATTGCACTCTTCTGTTTTCAAAATAATTTGTGCATGTAACGGTAAGGTAATGAGACATGTCACTCGGGTTGTAGTGGAAAATAATGTACAAAAATATCCCAGCTGTGCAGGTACGCAAAGTTTTGGTAGAAGTAAACGCGTCTTTGGCACGCACACTCTTGCTCGCGAGATCAACTTGTGGTGGCGTTGCCGTCTTTTGATTGCCTTAGTAACTGCTGGAACGTCGATTCAGTATAGTTATCACGGTATTTTTTGTTGTTTCGTGCAGCAGGTATGAGTCTAGGTTTGGGCTCCAAGTCGAGGACGGTTGCGACTTCATTGGACGTTTCTTCCGGTGACTCTCCTCAATCCATCCAGCGTCATCACGACGCACCTGCTCACTAAGAAGGCAAGCTCAAATGTACGCGCTTCTTGCATTTCACGGTGTATCTACTACCACAGGGATTGGCGGCGTAGAGGTGCTGCGCCCAAAGCATTTTTTCCTCCGCCGTATTGCTCCAAAAAGTATATTTGCGGCGAAACTACTGCCAAGCGTTGCTTTAGTAATCCGAACCTGACGTAACACCGCGGTGTTCAATGCAAGTCGATTTTCACACGAAGCCGTGGAAGGCCAAACCGAAATACATGCGTTGTCTGCAGCCGCCATTGCAGCATTTCACTCATTAAAAAAATAAATAAAACCAAGTAGCATTGCCGGCTTTGTTGTTCACTCTAAACTGCACGACCGCGCCTTGTGATCTTATCGCGAGTGCGTTTGGTGTTCCATAGTTCTGAAGTTAGAATGGTCATGCCGTATCGGACAGGATGAGATAAGAGGCGCTGCCCAGACACGAGCTAGAGAGTAGCTTGTAACAACCTGGCCGATATCTGCGGATTACAATACAGGAAACCTTTTAAGTGCGAAGCACTTCTTAGTCGGGCCTACTCGTGCTTCCACCGCCGTCCTCCGTCCGCAGCCTAGCAACGGAGCTAGCTACCGTGCCTAGCAACGTCACCGGATTTCCGACGCGTGAGGGCGCTCGCATAGCGCCTCCTCTCAACCCCTCGCCTACTCTCCTAAAGCCCCTTTACTACTCTCCAGCTCGCAACACCCTCTCTCGGCGCGCCAGCCAGGCCACTACACTATATAAAAAAAAACAGCATCCGGCGCCAGGTTTCGATCCGAGGAATTTGCGGCCGTAGCGCGACGCCCTACCGACTAAGCCACGGACGCGACTTTTTTTTTTTTTGAAACAATAACTTTATTTACACATAAATATACACGTTATGCCGAGTGTTACACATGGTTCAGGAGCAGCTCTGACAGCGGATGTGTCCGTTACATGTTTGAGTGGTAAGATGACAGCAAAAGTAAATCCAGGAGAAGAAAAAAGACACAATGGCAAAGAGAAACCAAACAAAAAAGAAGGACAAAGAGAACAGCAACACAGACTATACAAAAAACAAGGGCTGAAGGAATTCTGAGTGTCCTATTAGCTGGCGCTAATCTCTCTTGTACCTCAAAGGGGGGGCTGGTCAACGTAGATGCGCTGGCTCGTTAAACGGTCCAATCACATTTTTTATTTTATTAATAGCTTAGACGTGTCCCTTCCTGCATCTTTCCTCATTCGTTTTGTAGCGCTTCAGCGCATGGCTGTCTCGGGCGAGCTTCCTTCGCAGTTCCAGGTCACAGTCAGATGTGCCCAATGCACTAACCGTCCATTGGACCTCCCGCAGAAAGTGTCGCCATGCGGGTTGTGGGTGGAGGGCGCACTCCACTGCATCTACCCTCGCTTTCCAGAGGGAGTGGAGTCCAATGGCTAGGATACAATCACGGAAAGCGGGGTGCTCTGTGTCCACGCACAAGAACTTGAGGCCCGTCCAAGTGACGTTCCACGATGTTCTGAAGCGCGATTGTATTTCGTGCCAGAAATACATCGCTGTGTTGCAGTCAAGGAAAGCGTGTTCTGCGGTTTCAGGTTTGCCACACAGGAGGCATCCGGCGCCCCAGGGAAGGAAGAAGCCCCGCTCCTGCTGACGCGCCATGACTGGCAACACTGCCGCGTGGAAACGGAAAAAAAATCTTTTGTGCCGACTGGGATGGGCGATTGCCTGACTCGCTTGAGCACATCGCCTCCACCCTGAGGGACCGGAGGCTGACGGTACAGAGGTGGTGGCAAAGTCTGCGCTACTAAGTCCCAGTATAACTTTCTTGGGTTCACAGTGAGCAGGTATTCCCAAGAAAAATATGTCTGCAGTGATGCCACCACGTTCGCTATCTCCCCGTAGAACCCGGTGATGCGAGAGCCGTGATCGACAGACGCTGACGTGGCAAGCCACGGCCGCAAGTGAAAGAAGCCTAGGCATTGGATGGCCGCTTGAAGGAACGGGTCAACCTGGTCGCTGAAGAAAATGAAGCGCTGGACGACGAGCTTGAGTTCTACGTTTATCAGTCCTATGCCTCCCCCCTCCGCGCTCCAGAAGAGATTCGTTCGGCGCATGGGCTCGTATTGTGACCGCCAAACAAACACCGCCCACGACCGGTGTAGCCTCTGTATCGAGCCGGCATCGATGGTGGTGATGCGCGCTGCGTACAGAATCGCGGGGTATGCTACCATGTTGCACAAGAGGGACCTTGCGTAAATGGATATGTTACGGTTCCTCCAGGGGTGAAGCTTCCATTCGGCCGCGTCAACTTTTGCTTTCCACCGAGGCGCCACCGCCTGGCCCACTCCTATCTTTACCCCTAGATATGTCTCAACGCGGTCCGACCACCGCATGTTGAAGCACTCGCGCGGCTTTCTTTCCCAGCACCCCAACCAGGCTCCCTCGGATTTTTCAAGGTTCAGCTCTGCACCGGAGAAACCGCAGAATTGATGTGCCAGTCGGAGTACTTCTCCGGCTTGGGCAGGTGTTGTGCAGATAAGGGCAACGTCGTCGGCATATGACAACACTCGGAGTTCCCGTCCGCCCATAACGAGTCCTTCGATTTTGGTGGACGCAGCAACCATGCGACACAGCGGCTCCAGGTAAAGAGCAAAAAGTAGTGGAGACATTGGACAGCCTTGGCGGACAGAGTTTTGTACCATGATGGGGTTTCCTACTTGCCCATTACCGATTATGCTCGTTGTGATTTGGGTGTAGCATATCTGGATCCACTCCATCATGGCATCTCCAACTCCGCAGTGCCTGAGGAGTGTGAACAGGAAAGGCCGTTGTACCCTGTCGAATGCCTTCCTGAGGTCGAGCTGTAGCACAGCCAGTGGTGCCAACCCTAGCTCTCCCGCCTCACAAGCGGTCCTCATCCAGTGAAGGTTGGAATTTATTGTTCGCCCTTTAAAACCGCAAGTGTGGTGGGGCCCACCACCGGACTAAGGGCCATTTCGAGTCGATGAGCCAGTATCCGAGCCAGGATTTTGTAGTCCGACGACAAAAGGGAAATCGGGCGAAAATCGGATGTGCTTGGAATTGGATCGGATTGTGGTGTTTTCGGCAGGAGGACCAGGTGGCTATTTCGCATGGAAGGGGGAAGTAGCTTTTTGTGCATTGTGTCCTCGGAAACTGAAGCGAGTACAGGACTTAAAATTTTTTGAAAAGCCTGATAAAATTCTCAGACAATCCCGTCTGGACCTGGGGACTTGTTTTTGGGTAGCTGTTTAATTACGGAATTCTACCTCCGCTGGCAGTTATTGGAGAGTTTAATTAATTCTCTCAAATCATCCGATACCTTTGGGAGCTCGCAAAGAACGTCCTCGGGGACGGGGTCCAATCCGATCTGCAAATTAAACAGGCTGGAGTAAAAGTCCTCAAAGGCGCTTGCCACTTCACGCGATCCCCGTGCGAGCTGCCCTTGGTGTTGAACCTCGGTGATGTTTTTCCGGGGTAGCGTTCTCTCTCTCGAGCGTGCGGAAGATTTTCGAGGGCTGTGCCTCCTGCTCAACTCTCTGCTCCCTGCTGCGGACCAAGGCACCCCAGTAGCGATGTTCCAGTTCATTGAAAAGCTCTTTTTTAGTTACGCGGATATCCTCGCGAAATTTCCCCAGGCCTCTCTTCATCCGCCTCGATGAGGTCTCGGAGCGTTGACATGAGGCGGTTTTGGATAGCTCTACAACGCGCGGCCTCTCGCCTGCCTATGGTGGTTGCAACTTCTTTGATTTTAGTTTTGAAAGATTCCCACTCGCTAGACCCTATCGTGCGGGATCACAAGCATTTTATTTCTTCCCGCACGCTTTCTACGAATTCTGGGTTTTGCATGATCGATGCGTTCATTATCCATCGGGGATTTAGTTTGCCATGCTTTTGGTTTACATCGTACCTAATTTCACATGTCACTAAGCCGTGGTCAGACAGTGGGACGGGTGTCACAGCGTAGTCTTGCATTCGTGAGAGTAAGTCTCCTGAGACATAAACCGGTCCAGCCGGGCCTGAGACGCACCACTCCATCTGGTGTATCGTGGGGTGGCCCACCTCCGTCCCGAGGCCGCGTCGGTCAGGTCACAGTCGCGAACTACTGACTTTAAAATTCGCGACGAGGCATCGGTGCTGCTGCACCCACCCGCTCTCGCTGATATCAGCGTTAGTAACGCGCCTTATATCTTTAACGCATTCAAACTACGTCGTCAGCGGCGTGCGTTGGCGACTCAGCGGCGTTATAGCGGCTTGATAACTGCGTGATGTACACGTGATACTACAAACCCGCTAGTTCTGCATTCTCTCACGTGACTGCGCCTCCTCTCCCTTCACTCCGGTCGGCGCCTCGCAGCTGCGGTGCGCTGCGGTGCGGTGCGCTCCTCCTCTCGAACATACACGTTAATTCACCAAGATTTCCGCAGAGGGACAAACGAGGCGTGTTAAGCCGAACGTGATCACGAGGGGGTGTTAATGTAACTAACGGGCAAAATGCCACCAAACTTCAACAAACTCCCCCTCATAGCATCACCCCGTGCTTCGCACTTCCTCATACTCCCCTTCGGGGAAATGCGGGGGAATTTTTTATTTCTGGGTGTCTTCTCCAGCCCCCCCCCCCCCCCCGCCTTCCCTCCCAGCCCCGGTAAGCAGACTCTTGATTCACGCGCCATTAAAAGAAAATACGGGTGCGTTCGATTTGTGTTCTGTGTTCTACGACGTGCACATGGTTGCGCGTTGTTTTTGTACATAGATATAATCCCGAAATGAGTGTCTACAGTGCGGTCATTGTGTTACAACAGTTTTTTATGGCTGTATTTTTTTGGTGTGAACATGATTTCTAGTAAGTGTATGCAAGTTAATGGGCTGTTCAACGATTTCTTTCAGAGTTCGCGTTAACTCGCCCGAAAGGCAGGGCTTGAAGCACACGTGTGCGTGCTTTCTTTTAACATCTAGGTTCCCAATTATTGTGTGTCTGAACTGAAACGAATTTTTTAAATGTCTAATGAATATTCCTTTCTCGAGGTGAGCCCAAGAAATAAGTATACACTGAGTGGAACTTTCAAGTTCTTTTCTTCTCCCGCCGAAGTGTGCACGAAAAAAAAATCTGTGTAGGGACTAGAACTTTCGAAGTTCTTCTTTCGTAATCAAGTATTGTGTACCTAAATGTGTATTCATGGCTGTAACTTTTGCGCAATTTTAGACAGAGAGAGATACAAAAAGGGAAACGAAGACCTGTATCTGTCTCCGTCTAAAGTTGCGCAAAAGTTACAGCCATGAATTCAGAATACCAACTAGCCCGCCTAACCGTGTTATTGTAAATGTGTATGTAGCACGTTTTTTTCCTATTGTACAATATTGTATGCCTAAATTTGCATATGTCATATTTTTGCTTAGTCCATTACTGTGTACATAAAATGTATGTGCAATAGATGAGTGTAGTACATTTGTTTTCATGACTTCAAATCAAAGACGTCCTCATATAAATTTTGAATAAACACAAAGCAAAAAGAATGTTTGTGTAACACTCCAATTATTATCACCACAAAGACAACAATTCGACACCAGAAAACATACTATTACCTACATGTTTTCTTCGTTCAATTATTAAACACGTTTCCTCACACATAACAAACGACGGGCGGCGGCCATTTCGAGTCATCGCCGCCGCTCGTACAACTTTCGCGCCTCGTGCCATTGCCGAGCGGCCCCTGAGGCAGCGACCGGCGGCAGGCGCGTAAGTTGGGCGAGCGTCGGTTTCAGGGCCCGGCGAGCTGCGGCCCGACATGGCTGCCGTGGAAAAAATGACGTCAGCAGCATCCGTGATGTCACCAAACTCCTTTCTCTCTCACCACTCGTTGTCATGACGATAAGTGCAACGTTTTTCAGACGCCACGTACAACTAAGGGAGGATTTGGCGCTGTTGTTGCGAATTACGCGGGACCACGGTGGATGCTACAGAGGCCGCCCCGTGGCCGGATTATGAACTGCTTCAACGTGGTTCTTTGTTATGAAGGAATGGGCAGGATCGTGCGGAGATCAATGAGCCGTGTTACTGTCTAAACAAACACACGCGTTCTATTCAACAGACAATGCAAACGGGCAGGTGCGGAAAGCGGGAAAGCAATATTTACAAGACTCTCACAGGACTAATTAGAAACTGGTCCACTTCAGTCTGCTGGGGCTGGCACGGTGGTCGGAGCGGAGACGGGCTGGTGACTTCGGCGAGTCGACGGCAAGTGAGAGTCTGTCCGCCGGGCTGGCGAGCTGTGTTTGCTGAGAAGGTCCCACGGTGAAGATCGTGGCGGTGCCGATGACTAGCGGCGGGAGGAGAGAGCCTAGGCCCGACACGAGGCTTCAGTCGCGTAAGAGCGAAAGGAACAAGGACGAACAAAGTAGACAGGACACGGCGCTACCCGCGCTCCGCGTCACCGGCACACCGCTCACTCTTGGGCCATTTCCCGGTTTCTTCCGGCGGCATCCAGGGTTGTCGTTGAAAAATGGTGACATGGACGGCAGCACCGGCGGCGGATGTCGGGCCTACGCTGCCTACACATCGAGGGCAGCGTCTCACTGGTGGTGGTGGTGGTGGCCCGAAAAATGACGCATACCCACTTAGGGGGATTGGCCAAGAAGAGTTATGTTTTCATTACAATCAATCAAGCGAGGCAAAATAATGAATCAGAAGAAAGAATTTTGTCTAGGTAATGAGAGAGAGAGAGAAAACACGAAAAAAATCTGTGCCGACCGCTTCAGAGCTGCTTCATGTTTCTCGCACTCTTTCCTGCTGGACCTTTCTCTTCCGGAAGATCTCGGCCCTCTGTTCAGCGGATTGACCACGACACTCCAGTAGGCGCTTCCCTACATTCTTGCTTACTCCGGTGAATGCAGTATATTCTTAGCCTGTTTAAAAAAATACCAGTTAACCCAACAGATGCCACGAGAGAAACTTCACACAGCTCGAACATATTAACCCCATTCCGATGATCCACGCATCATTGTCTCTTCAATGGCTGAAATAAAAATGAGCGATAGCGAGATTATCCAGACGTCTTTCAGTTCTTCCTTACCAGAACACGAGACGGTTTGCAAACAGATAATAATGTGAGATCGGGATGACTGCCACAGAATAAATGTCCGGTTCGGTAAATTTCACAGTCAATATGAGCGGTAATGTGAAGCCGTGCTGTTTAAGCCAATTGGAAATTTGTTACCCTATAAAATAAACCAATTGACAGTCTATAAATAAAACCAATTAATAAATAATTAAAACAACGTATCAGTTCCATGGAATAAAGTCTCAATCGAAAAACCTATAAGCTAGAAACGACGTCTGTTTAGATCAGCAAAAACTAGAAACCAGACATATAATTGTCAGCCAGATTCTGATGCCGTCAAAAAACTTTTTGGTACTATTCATCATGCCAAACAAGACATATGTGGACCCCACTTCTTGGCATACTCAAAAGTAACGCTCAGAAATTCTGGAAACTAACTAACCCGACTTACGTCGTGCCATAAGGCTTCTCACATTCCGAGAAATAACCTCCAAAGGACGTAGTTAAAATACCTGGATCGGTCTCCCGAAGTATCGACCTCGGGCGACCGATGATCCGATGAGATGATCCATTCTAAGCTATAATCTGATGAGATGATCGCTGAAATGATGACTCGCTTTTTATTGGCGAACGGCAAATAGCCGACGATGGTCTACTCCTGGCGAACTAAAAATGTACAATATGTACAGTTTTTTTGCACTACTTTTTTACAACTTTCAAGCCTGATGATCGCATACAAGGGGTCGGACAAGGTTCGCGCAGAGCGAGGCTCGACGCGCTCTCCTCTCTTCTTCCTTCTGTCCGCCGAAAGCCTTTTCGACCGATCTTGGTCACGGCACCAGTTAACTTTTGAATATGTGACCCTCTATTGGATCGGTCAACTCGGCCTCCATTGGACGACGGGGAGGCCACTCCAAGGCTGGGGCGATATTTTGTTGAGAGGCCCCAGGGAGCAGACGCTCCAAGCTGCAACGACGACCGGGGTGACCGGGGTGACAGGGAGAGTCCGGGGTGACATCTTCGTGAGGACCCCGAGGAGCAGTAGCTCCAGGCTGCACGACCAGGCTGCAGGTCGTCCAGGCGGTGAGGACGACCTCGACAACAGGAGAGAGTTGCATTGTGGACGGCAGCACCCGACGTCAGAGACGTCCGGGGTTGGAGAGTCCATGCCGAAGTTCGGAGGTGGGTGCGACATCTTGGTGAGGTGCCCCAGAGAGCATACGCCCCACACCAGCGCGGCGACTTCGGTACCGGGACACAGCTGCATTATTTGAGGCAGCACCCGGACACAGCGATGGCGGGCGGCCGAGCGCTGGAGCGAGCGGAAGTGGTCAGCGATCTTGTAGGGAAAGCGCCAGGCAGACACAGGGCGAGACAAGGGAAGGGACGAGGACGAGCGCTAACTTCAGACAAACTTTATTACGAGAAGCAAACGACTATATTCCCCGGCCCAAAACACTAAAAAAAACACAATCATCTAGAGATAACACACCTGCCTTGCGCGAACATTCATAGCCTCAGAAATTTCAACTCTGTATCACAAAGCGCGAGCGAGGGGTTCTGACATATCCGGCGCCACTCTACGAATCTTTCCCGCTTCGATGATTTCGCGCGTGAGCCTGCTTTTGCTTTTCCATATCACAAAACGTTTTGAAAATCTGGCTTACAACACACGTGCTACAGTGCAGTGCGAGAATATTTTCGTTTGCTTCTCGAAATAAACTTTGTTGGAAGTTAGCGCTCGTCCTCGTCGCTTCTCTTGTCTCGTCTTGTGTCTGCCTCGCGCTTAGCCGACAAGAATGTATCACCAACAAGCCCAACTTTACACTCTCGACAGCGAGGCGACTACGAGGTCGGCCTGACAATTCAAGGCGAGCTTCGAGGGTGCGGCAGCTTTGTGCAAAGCTCCGGGAGCACAGCTGCAAACCAAGCGTCGAGACCGGCTACGGTAGATTTGGTGCGATTTTGGTACGGTAGATAGTACAGTTCTCTGGAATGAATAACCGCCTCTTTGATTCGCAAGGCGTCCTCTTATCTAAGATCCCTGTGTCTGTTGGTGATCCTAGCGACAATGTGAATAACTTGGCTGCACTAATTCACCAGTCTTCCAATTGGTAGGTTACCTTTGCTGTCGCTCTGAATGGTCAGTCACAGAACCTTAATGTGAGGTCTTTTGGCGACAAAGATGCCGTTGATGTAGACTTTCAGTTGTTCCTCAGCCTGACTTTTGTTATGGTTGGTGACGACCAGAAGCCCTGATTTTTCCGATGAACAGATCGGTCCTCCTTTTGAGGCATAGGCCTGGAATGCAATGGCTGCTTTTTGCAATTGTTATTCAATATATCCCGGTAAGCCTCAATTCATACATACCGTGATGTCATCCGCGTATGTATGAATAACTGCTACAGGCTTCGTACCTTCTATGCTATTGAGAATTTTGGGAAGATCCATCATGGCTATGTTGAATAGGAGCGGCGAAATTATCCAACCCTGAGGCGTGCCTCTACTTGCAGAACTTCTTTCTTGCCTATTCGAGGGAGCAGAGTGTTAGTGTCATGTGCCGATATCTTAGAAAGCTCCTCATGTACGTTTTTGCTACGCATCCTGTTGATTGTAAGCTTGTCAGAATAAGAACATTCGATACACTATCGAAAGCTTTTGACACGTCGACCGCAAGGATAGCTCGTAATTGGGCTGCACTGTGGTCATCTATTATGTACTTTGAGTTGTAAAAGACACTCTTGGGCTTAAATTGTGTTTCTGTAGCCGATGAGAGTTGGGGGGAACGCTCCCGTATCTTCAAAAAATTTCGCCAGCCGTGTGAAAACTAGGTTTTTCATTAGTTTTCGCATGCAGGAGGTCAAAGAAATTGGTCTGTGATTTTCCAGGCCCAGCTTTTAGCCTTGCTTTGGTACCAGTATTACCTTGGCAGATTTCAATACTATCGGCACTTAACCAATATCCCAGACTTGATTCATGAATTGGGCCATCTTCTCAAAGTCCTGTTCACAGAGATATTGCAGGACTTTATACGATACCCCTTCCGGTCCCGGCGTAGTGTTCCGGTTCTTTTTGTCAGGAGTTGCTTTATTTCTTCTTAGGTAATGGGTCTGTTGAGGTATCTGAGACTGTTTGGAGGCCCATCGTAGTCTTTGTACAAGGGGTTGTCCGTTCTGGGGAGATACAGATCCGCTAGCTCCTCAAGCGACTGTTCTGTGCTCCCCCTTTCTGCTTGGCGAGAAGACGCGTGATATCTTCCGCTTTGTCGGTCTTGGATTTGTTGGACTGTATCCGACTTATGAGCAACGCCCAGGTACGTTTGGGGCTCAGTGTGCCATTAAGACTCACACATGCTGTACCAGCTGTTTCGTGAGAGAGGTTCCATATACTCTTCGCCTTCAATCGAGAGTTTAGCTATTTTTGCTTTGTGCTTCCTGTTGCGTTTCTGATTTTTCCATCATATCACTAGACCTCTTATTGCGTCCTCTACGTGGACCAACGGCGCAATGATATATGGGTGTTTTTCGTTAGTGTACACACTTGAGGTGTTTGAGCTCATTCGGTCCATGAATTGCCTGAGCCATGCATCCATGTCCTCAGGTTGTTCAAGTGTCTACTGAATTCGATCCAGCTTGTGATGCGGATTTGTCTGCGTTCTTTCTTTAGGCATATAAGGTCTATTTCTGTCACTAGAATAGCATCATCGCTGTTAAGCGTCTCTCTGGTGTTTCTCCAAACGTATGTCTGCTTCCCTTTATAAAGCGTAAAGTGCGGATTAGAATCCCTTTCTACTGAGTTGCCCTCTCTTGTGAAGTCAATTACATTGTTCAGTATGGTGTAGGCCGGAGTTAAAAATTTGCGTCTCCAGTTTGCGTTTTTTTCAGTCGTTCCAGGGTCACCAATTGCGGGGTGTGGTGCATTAAGATCTCCGGTGACTAGGCTAGTAACTCTTTTGTCTGTGGCATACTCAAAAGACCATTATAAAGGTGGCCCCATATGCCATCGGCGGGTGGTAAACGTTCGTTATCGGGACGCACCTAGTTGTATGAGAAGCGCAGTACCGCTGCGTGCAGACGCACGTTGGAAAGCTTAGGCAAACTGCGCTGATGGCATGAGGAAGCGGCCCTTCCGGCCTAGAAAGGCGCACGTTTTTCTGGGCGATTCGGGGCTTGTTGAAGTCCGAGCTCTGGCTTTTCGGCCCCAAGCGGTCTAGCTTTTAATCGCCTGCCTCTTCCTCTCCTCCCATCAGCTTAAAACGTAACGGTTAGGATGTACGCCTCACTTGGGGTGTGTTACGCTCATTCGGACAGCGGTGCTAGTGTCGAGTTGTAGGATAGACGGGAACGTGTATGATTTTGTGTGTTAGACAGTGCCTTTGATGCTGGTTTCGGAAACCGAGGTGAGCTTTGAGTGAACCCCCCGGGTTTAACGCTGTTGAGTTCCTGATATGCATTGGGTGAGGTGAAGAGTGCGCAAGAACGCGATGAGCCAATGAACTTGTTTAAACGTTCTGTAACTGCTACAGAACTAGCCCCATTTGGTACATTTGGGTGTGTTTTAATATCTTTTTTGTCTTTTCAGAGTGAAAGAATGATCCTTGATTGCGTTGTATCCTGTATTGCGTGTATGGCCGACAGCTTCCCAGGCGCAGTTTCTTCCCTAGTATACTTAGTAAGAAACTCTATACGGAAATCTTGCGTGCCGGTTTCTTCCCGTGCTGCTGGCCGTTCAGTCGCTCGCTAGACTGTTACAGCGTATCTTCAGCCAGGCCTAATGGCGGTGCTCTTCTTAATCTTGGTTTCACAGGCTCATTTTTACTCATCGCATGTGGCGTGTATGGCGTATTTCGGTTGTCATATTTCGCTTTATTGCACTCTTTTTTTTGGTTAGACCTTGGGAATACTGCTTTCAAGAGGCCAAAATTCTGAGTGCTGGATCTTTAGGGTATTCTGTTTGCTGAACGATTAATGGTAACACAGCTCCAGGTATGGCACTATCGGGATTGAAGGCTACGTAAGGGTGTGCTTGTGATTGGAAATGCCACAAAAACGATAATAAAGTTAAGAGCCTTATCCACGGCAGTTAAATTCGAGTTATAGTTAAATTCGATCGGTCGCCGAAGTCGATATTCGAAGCGAATATTCGATTGGCATGATGGTTCGGGGTCGACAGCATGTCGCAAACGATGACCTACTCCAAGCATGATGTACAACGTACAATATGTACACTTTGTTACAGTACGTATTTACAACTCTCAAGGCTCATGATCGCATAACGGAGGTCCGGCTAGGCCCGCGTTGAGCAGGGATCTTGTGTGTACATTTTCTCTTGCCTGTACCAAAACACAGTTGAAACACAGAAAAGCAAATACAACAATACTCCTCATATCCTTCCGAAAGGTTTTACCTTCCGCACAACTCCAACCCTAAACAAAAATGCTCAGCCACGCAGGGTTGTATACTCTAAACTCTCCTAGAGGACACATATTACCAAGAAAAAACATCAACACACCCACCTTCAGCGTCCAAAAACGCGAAATCTTTCAACATTTGACACTTAAAACGATCTCGCTTTATGCCCAGCACACATGTGCGAGACACTTCCTTATTACCCCTTGACACTTAAAGCAACTAACCCCACGAAAAATGCAAACTCCGAAAAAGACAATTCAAGTATTATTATGCACTGCAATACAGGATGACCCCGAGCCATCGTGTCATCGGATCATCGCTTCGAATATCGACTTCCGCCGACCGAACGAGTTTAACTTTAACTCGAATTTAGGACGTGGATACGGCTGATAACTTTAATATCATTTTTGTGGCATTTCCGCCCACAAGCACACCTTTAACGTAGCCTGCAATCCCGATACTGCCATACCAGGAGCCGTGTACCAATAATCGTTCCAGCGAACAGAATACGTGAAGGTCCAGCACACAGAATTTCGGCCTCCTGAAAACCTCTTTTCCCAAGGTCTAACCTAACAACAGTGCAATATAGCGAAATATGATAACCGAAATATGCCATACATGCCGCATGCGATCAGTAAAAATGAGCCCCTGAAAAAAAAAATAAGAGCGCCGCCGTTAAGGCCTGGCTGAACAGACGCTGTAACAGTCTAGCGAGCGACTGAACGGCCAGCAGCACGGAAGAAACCGGCACGCAAGGTTTCCATCTAGAGTTTCTTAGTAAGTACACTTGGGAAGAAACTGCGCCTGGAAATCCATGTTGGCGTAGGGGGGGGGGGGGGGGTGGTTGTGCGAAGTACACTGCGGCTGTGTCCGCCTCTCTAGCCCGGCCGTGGCCGACTCTGCTGCTGCGTCGGAACGTCACCCCAGGGAATTCCAGGTAACGGCTGGCAGAATGTCTGGTTTCACTCTGAAGATCCATGTGTGTGAATTCAAGTGACGTCGCCTCGGCAATTGTTGTGGGTGTCGTTTTAAGGGGTTTGCTTTGCCAACCACGTTCACAGCGTCGATTTTGAGCCAATTTTTGTTGTCTGGCTGTTTTGTTGTTTTGCTGTGGTTTTGGCATTAGGCATCTGCTTTGCTGAGCTCGCTGCTTTTATCCACGTCGCCCTTTATCCTTTCCGTTCATCTGTACCACCAACCCTCACGTTATATCGCTTTCCGGGGATGATTGAGCGAAATAAACGTATAAACATTCTTCTGCGGCTTACTGGATGTTCGTTATGCTCACCAACGAATATCCCCGGCTTAGCCTAGATGCAATTAAAGGTTTAAACCTCTATGCATCCTCAGCAAAAAGCAATTTTTAGGCCGCCTTCACAACCCACAACGCCATTCCACGCCGTGGAAAGGCGTTACAGCTCCTGTGAAAATGTTTTTGAGGAAACAGTGTCATGCTGAGAGTGCTAAATTCGGGCTCATGGACGGATGTTGCAAAACGTCACAGCGTTTACACAAAAAAGACCGAGCGCTCTGCGTGTATCCTTTCATTCGTTCGTGATTCTGTGAGCACTGTCATTCTAAGTGCGAATGCACTTCTTAAGCGAGCCTGAAGCGTCCGCCGCCGTCCGCATAGCAACAGCTGCGGGTGCGCGCGCTCCTCGTCTTCCTTGGCAACGGGGGGAGATGGGCGCGCGCTGCCTGGCCGCTGACATGGCACATACCCACGTGGGGGATTGGCCAGGAATCTCCTCGTCTTCCTTGGCAACGGGGGGAGATGGGCGCGCGCTGCCAGGCCGCTGACATGGCACATACCCACGTGGGGGATTGGCCATTATTCGGGCGTGAGAAGGGCTAATGCCACCCGCTTAAAGGAGTACTGACACGAAATTTCAAAGCTGAGATCCGCTCGTAGCAATCAAGTACACACGACAACACAAATAGGTATCTGTGAATAAATGCATCTTTCTTTCTTTTGTAGTTGTGTGTGTGTGTGTGATCTCTCTTTCGCGAACATTACCGAACCGCGCAAATTCAACTCGTGCATTCGCACTTTCACATTCTTCCCCTCGGGAAATGCGGGGAATTTTTTTTTGTTGTGCCGAGATCAAGCTCAGTTACCAAAAGCTTGCTTGTACTGCCAGCGGATGGTTTTGTTTGCATAATATGAAAACACGATAACCTTCCACAGATTTTTACGACTCCTACGTTGGCCTTGTCGGAAGGCTTTTGAAAAACTGCCTATATGTTTAACGCAAATGTTTGACTCCCTATTTAGTAGCACAAACATATTTGCTCCTTCCGGAACCAACGTTTTCGCGCGGGAGAAGGGTAGTTATAGTCCTATCTAAATTTCAGCACCATCCTCCAGCTGTTATACAATGTAGCGATAATTTTATGACCCAGGCCAGTTCAGAAATCTTCATGGCAGTGTTTGGTGCTAGAATTTTTTTCTGGCGAAAATTTGGCAAGATGTTTTTTTGCTTTCCTGTACAGATCGAAGCAAATGCACTTCACCTATGGTTTATATTACACCTAGGCCCATACTTTCACACTTATTCCTCGTAGTTATACGTAATTTGGAAACTTCGGGTTTTATTTCTTCTTTTTAATGCAGGTTCCCTTCTTTACCATACAAGTTTCTTGGCAAACATCCGGGGTGACCTTTTCCTGGACAACGTACTCTCCATTAATTATGGTGAGATGTCGGCGGGTTGGCGGGAGAATGGCTGTTCTTCTTTGGTTCTGGATGGATATCAGTGACATGTGCGTAGCGCAGACGCAGGACGTAGGGAGCATGACTTCTCCCTCGGTAGTTGGCGGCCCATCGGAGCCCTCTTGCTGTACAAAACAACGAACCTCGTGTACACTTCCTGGCACCGAAAGTCCCCCTTCTGGGTGCACAGCCTGTCCGGGCAGATGCACTTCACTTTTGGCAGGAATTCGGGCAATCTGGTTCGTCCGCGTCAAGTTCTTGTACAAAGGGACAGGTCGCACGTCTCCCGATCAGAGGACTATACGAGTCTACCGTGCAGTTTATCCGAAGATGCTCCAACCGCTACTCTGGGACGGCAATTTACGTTGTGGATGGTTGTGTGCAAGACGACGAAAAGAACAAGTGCCAGGAGGTGCATCCTAGAGTCTTGACAGGGTTCTTGCTTATCTCAGAATTTCTGCATATGAGAAAAAGAAAAAAAGATTGGAGTTTTCTGTTGCGTTATCGTTTTACTCTAAGGCGAGTGGGCTTTTGCGGAAAAGAGAAAAGCGGTCACGCACACCTACTAGCATTTCGGTGGTGCTAACATAATGAAAATCAAAACAGCTTCGCTCTCGAACAAAACACAGTGCATGTAAAATACCCTCAATTAAAAATCGAAACCACAATGACAAAATCACAACTAGTGCTCCATGGTCTAAGTAAAGTTACCAAAGTAAAACTGAGCATATCTGCCCAATAATTCAAACAAAAGTAGTTGAAATGGGGAATTCTAGTTTTAATGCTTTACGAAAGAAATCAGGTCAGTAATACCAACTAACCAGGAACATCGCCGGTTCGAATTGCGCTAGTTTTAATGCAAAAAAAAGAGTGTGAGTACATTATGCTCTACAGCCAAGGACGTTGACCTTGCTTTGGTAAGAGAGGCGTTCGGGTACGATTGACAAAATATGTGACCAGCAAGATTTCGGTACACGGTTATGGTAATTCAAGTTTCTCAATGCTAAAAGCGGGACACGTTGCTGCCTCTACAAATATTGGCCCCGGGAAAAATTAACAAGACTAACTTTATTGGTATTAGGTGATAATTTGGAAAATTAGTTCAGCCCCGGAGCAGTTATGCACAGAAAACAAACACGTCTAAGCTACAGCTAAGCAGTGAGGCGAGCGTGGAAGATGGCTGTATAAAAACTTTGACCAACTGGGGATGCTTTACGGGGGCTGAAAATCTTGCTGCACAGAGTTTCTTGCTTTTTGATATGGAGCCATCGCATTTTGCTCAACTTAATATTGTCAGTGTTGAGGAGACACGAGGCAATATAGATGTAGCGCAATAAATTCCTCGATGAATATAGGAAATACAACGTTCTCCTTAAGGGGAGATTACGCGAGAGGAAGTGAGTTCTCCCATACCTAGCTACTCGGTTAGCATTGGCCACGACATAGTGAATGCATCGTTAACTGGGCACTGTTGTGGGTGTTCAAAGACACTTATATGGGCCATGTAGCCAAAATGCAAGTTTTTGTATTGAAAACGTCTATTGTTAATAGTATCCCAAGCGCCTGTCTGGCAGCAGAGGATGCTGAAAAATTGAACAATTCAAGCCAAAACTTTCATTCTGCTAGTCCACCACATGTTTTGTGATCTCACAAAATATGCATTTCGGGAGGTCCCTAAAGTGAAAGTTTGTATGATGAATGAGGCGGTAACTAACTGCAACACGCCTTTGGTTTCCTTGGCTACCGCCCGTCCTTCTAGATTCCGTAGCGGTACCGCTCTAGTGCCGCTGTTCGCATTACTCTTGCTTCCGACACGAGGGTTACCTGCGTCATTTCTTGCTAGTTTATTACTTAAGGCATGACTCAACTAACAGGGTTCGTAAGTTGCAATGTCACTTATTCTGGTTGGCCGTTGTCGTATTACGCACTCCAAATGGTCCCGATGGCTTAGTTAAGAAGCGTTAAGCGCTATACTGCCCTATTCACCCCTTTCCACGTTGAAGTGTTCATTCCTAATGTCTATGATTTACCCCCTTATTCGTACTGCTAAAAAGCATACACTAGGTTCAAAAGCAAATATCTCATTCAGAAATATTATTCCCTGTGTAATTTATGTTCGATTGTGTTGGGCTCAGCCCAATCTTGACAAGCCCCCGAAATACGTCATAAATTCAATGCGATAGGTGGCCGGCGGGCAACATTTTCAAAGAGCCTTGTGGGATACCGTCCGTGACGCACCTGGATCAAATACCCGTGTAGATGGTCATGAAACCATGTTAGTTGTGTTTTAGACTGCGATGGGCCAACAACCAAATTGAATTGAAGAAAGCACCCTGTTTGAAAATATATCTGTATATACTCAATACTGCTACGAGAAGGAATAACTTGGCAATAAAAAGGGGTGTCTGAGATTACTCTGCCTTGTAATAAAAACGAACAAACTATTTCCTAAAATTTCTTTTTTGTCGCTGTTTGCGAGATATGGTCTAAATTAAATACGAATAGATAAAATTGCACTTTACTATGTTCAAAATTCTCGGCCTCAGGTCGACGTGGAGTAGTTCGTTAGAAGCTATTATTAATACCAGCACAACTCCAGTATGATGTCAAGCACTGTTCGCTACGCGGGTCAAAGAATAACATCTCCACATGAGAAGATTGGCTTGCGACAATGTACGGCATGAAGGCAATAAACGCTAAAAGCTGTTAGCAAGAAACGACACTACGTCGGCCAGCCTGCGTCGTTTTCGTAGCAACCGGATATCATCCAAAACATTGATAAACACTAAGAGGTGGCGTAGCTTCGTGAAACACATGCACTTCTTGTGGATAGTTCGCCAAGTATTTGCAGCAGAAAACAAGTACTAAACAATTGAAAATTATAGTTCCACGCACCCACGATTTCAAAGTCTCCTGAACACTTGCCTTTTTTGACCGGGCACAACCAGCGTGCTGTAAGCAAGAAGTTGTGTAATCTTTCTAATACTCGTAGCAATGCACGGTGGCCAAGTGAAGATTACGGAGGCGTTCAGTCGGGTCCCCAGAGAGATGTACGAGGACACGACATAAATGTGTGGCTAATATATGTTCTCCTTATCGCAGCAATACACTCCGCAAACAATCGGACATACTGGGCTAGATGTTTGCTTACCTACCTCCTTGATGTGGCGCCTGGCCCCATACGCCCTTTTATCACAAGCTATTGAGAAAACTTCGTGAAGTAGGAAAGCAAATTCAGGGATGCAATGAGGTATCATTGTTCTATTGTTCTGTTGCCCGGGTTTTCCCAGTGAATGAAATAACTGTGGGGTCCCAAAGTTCCTCAAAAACAATTTCTGTCTTGCTTTAATCTGACTACGCGGAAAGCATCTTTCTTGCACTTCTTTTGTGGGCACGCATAAAGTAAAAGCATGTCCAATTTTTTCGTCGCTGTTGAAATTCTTCCTTAGGCTACCAATACGCTTTCACTCACTCTACTGACTGACTGACTCACTCACTCACTATCTCACGCACTCACTCATTCACCCACTCACTCACTCCCAAAGTCACTCAGTGGCTCACTTTACCAACAGGCTTTGCAGACTGAAACTGAACGGATGGTAGAAATTTATCCTAATAACCGGCGGGGGGATTTTCGGAACTTGTGTATTACTCATGTCACATCAATTGTTTGTATTTTGCAATACAAATTGCTTAATCCTAATTGCAGCGATCAACTCGCAAAGTGTTGGAAATCAAATTGCGGACTCGTAAATAATGTGTTGACCGTGAACACGCGAAAAGCAAAAACGCCCGTGTGTACGAGATTTCGGCGCACGTTAAAGATCCCCAGGTGGTCAAAATTAATCCGGAGCCCTCCACTACGTCGCGCCTCATCGCCTGTGTTGCGTCGGCGCGTAAAACCCTACAATCAAGAAAAAAATAATAATGTGTTGACCATGAACACGCATTGTTGTGTTTAGCTCTCACATTGGGGACGGACGCACCACACAGAGCAAGACATTCACGAACCACTTGTTGGTTCAATTGAGGAAGCTATGGGGCAAACGTTTCCGAATTAACTATGCATTCTTCGCGGCAGTGCCGCACCCGTGTGGAATATGCTCTCTTGAATTCGATAGGCTCTTTTTTTCATATTTTTCTCTTTTCTGGTGAAGAGAAGACCATTCTTCTACAGGAGACCTTTGCCCTAAAATTCAATACGTTGTGAACAAAATGTGGAACATCTGTGCGCATGTCACCAGGGATTTATAAACCCCCCCGAACACCCCCCCTCCAGCACCCCCCAAGAGGATTTCTACACCCCCCAAAAAGATTCCACACGAGCACCACGCCCACATGCCCTCTGTCTAGACAGAGGAAAAGGGAGGGCAGAGTTCTCTTATTTGAAAATGTGAAGCAGACCTAGTTTAACTATGTAATAGCTCTTCGTGTTTTATTTCGACACCCTATATTTCCCTAGTTTGTAGTTGCCATACGGTATTAATGAAGAAGGTTAATGGCAAAACACAACAGTTTTATGCATTTCTCTTTCGACTGCATGTGAGAGTGCTTGCAGCTAAACGCCTACTTTCTTTAGTGGTGACTTGCTTTTTAAAGGCTGCAAATTATGGTCAAAAATGGCTGCGGCTTTGCTCGGCTAGGCCCGGTTATGCTGACATAACCAGCTCGGCACAGATGGACCAGCGCACTCACTCCTTCCTTCCATCGCGCAACGGCTGAACTGAGTACGGGCCCTGCCGCAGTAAGAAACTGTGAGGTGCCAGAAAGAGTGGCGCCGTCTCTTATAACGCTCGTTCTTGCAAAGTTATAGAGGACCATGAAGGACTACTCCACACAAGAGGTTGCATCATCAGAATGACACTCGTGCCGCCGCGAAGAAAAGTCGAATAATTTATATACAATTAATGGTAAAGGTGGCGATCGACAACCTTCTTTCTCCCATTAAGGCGCGTTCACACTTGCGAAGAAAGCCAGCGAAAGCGACGGAAATTCCTTCCGTCACTTTGTCGCGCGACGACCGTTTTTGCGAATGGTCGGGACCAATTTTAAATGCGAATGCATTTCTTAGTCGGGGGATGTCGTGCTCCGTCGGCGTGCGCCCGCAGGTGTAAGGCCGAGCGCTCGTGCACGCGTGCCTCGAGTGCAAGTTCGTCCAACTAAGCATACCCACTTAGGGAGATTGGCCAGCATAAAACTCCAGCGTTCGCCGTATGGTGGAACCACTTGCTCGGATCGAGAAAGACGCGTCATAGCGTACGCCCCTCGTTCGTTCGTCTTCGTGTCGCCGTGCGTATGTGCGCTGTACCGTAGAAGAGCCGCGACTTCAATGTCGAAGCTGCTGTAGGTTATCATTGAATCCCCCTGGCCAGGCCGAGGATAGTTCGCACGGCCGTGGAAGAAGCCGCGATTCGAGAGGCTCAGCGTGCGAAGCATCCGCTGGAGACGATACGTCGCTCTTGCAGAGTGGCGCACGAAAATGTCGGCCAAAACGACGGGCTCACTCTGGCCTTGTTCAACATAAGGTCCTTCAAATGCCATGTGGCTGACGCCAACCACGACACCACAGCGGTACTAAAACTCAACTTTGTGTCCGCCATTCAAGTCCTGTGCACCCAATGCATTCGCATTTCCGCACGATCCCCTTCGGAGAGGTGGGGGGATTTTTTTGTCGCCGCGCGACAAAGCGACAGAATTCGGCTCGCTTTCGTCGCAGTAAGAATGGGCCTTTAGAATACTGATGTAAGCCATTTTTGCGTGATTAAGTAGTGCTGACAAATAAGCAACTAAAAATACAGATAACTGTGTTTTTGTGGCCTTGCAACTCAAACTCGTTGTGTTTAAATAAAAAAAAATGCTTGTTGTTTTGGAGGTGATAATAGAAATAAGATATCACCCCAGGGCAAAAATGCAGGATAAACTGCATGGGGTCGGAGGCAACCACTATGAGCGGTGAGGATGCTGCACTATCTCTTAATGGCTCCTATAACAGCGACGCAGCCGCTGAAGTGGCCACATTGGGCCCGTCCTTTCCGTGAATTCGCTCAAGTGAGCTCACTAATTCAAATAGGTCGTTTAACAGGTCAGCTCAAGTCATTCAACATTATCCAGTTTCAGTGCGTGAAGCCAGACAAACCCTATAATTACGCCATCTTGTTGGATAAATGTCATTACATGGTAAAATTCCATGCTATGTTTCATGAAGCTTAATGGGGATTTCAAAGTGCCTGTTCTTTCTGGACAGCGCTGAGCCAGTGTACTTGGTGACAGTTTTCTGCAGGAGTAGATAATACCCACTCAATTGTCCAGCATGGTGGCGGATAGCCTAACAGGTCACATATCTAGTTGTAGCAGCTAATCGCAGGTAATCGACAACCCATAGTGTCACTAGGGCTGGGTCAGTGGGTGTCGATTAAAAACTTTCTTTCGATAAGTCGGCTTCCTTTTATCGATGAGTTACCCATTAATCGGGTGCATTCATTTCGAGGCACAGGTCCTGAAAAGATTAAAGGTTAAGGTTTTCTTTGATTTCTGTTTTCATTGTCACGTTGTCGATGCTTCTGAATACAGATCATTTTAGACTATCAATAATAATTCATCAAGTTGCGGAGTGCGTTCATTTGGAGGCCTAGGGCCTGAATCAATAATAGTTCATCAAGTTGCGGAGGTAAAAAAGATTGTTGACATTTTCCCGCAGCAGAGAGGTTCTTTGCTTGTTATAGCTACCCTCGGAAGTACTTTCACTTCTGAGTCAACGCTGTATTTGTGTCCTTCTCACTTTCAGTGTGTTTACGTCTTTTCGTGCTGTTTTCCCGCCCAACTTTGCACAAGCTTCCAGCCATCGACAGACAATTCATTAATTGCAAGTACACGCGACACGGAAAGCTCCAAAGAAGCTGATAGTGACGCCTACACACACGTGCGTCCCCACTGTCCCGCCCTGTTATCGGAAAGCGTATCTCAGCTTTTCGGTTGGAGACGAGGTTCGACGCAGGCGGTCTCTTTTTAGAAACATCTTGGGGGCGAGGGTTCGGTGGCCAGCACACAATAGGGCTGAACAATCCGCTTACGGACCTTGAGAGTGCGCAAACAGCCGCCGGCGCCGACCGCTTTTTCTGGGTGTGGGCTGTGGAATGCGGGATCATGTGGTTTCTTTATGGAGGACGAACCTCCGAAAAGCATTTCCTGCTCGGAGCTTCGTGGCGTGCACAGCGCGGAGTCCTCCTTCGGTGGTCAAAGCGACGACAATGAATCTTTTCCACGATCTGGACAAAAGCAACGCGGCAGTCGAGGGTGACGGCCGCTAATAGGAGGGGAACAGTGGTATGTGAAACGTAAAACAACAGATAACAATAACAACACAAAAAACGCCGCTTCGCACGCATCGTCGAAGGCGGCAGGCCTATCTCTCTTGGCTCACTAGACTTCAATAAATCGCCTGAATAAAAAGTACTCGCGAGTCGGCGACTAAAGCATTATTTGATTACTCGGCAGCTTAATCGACCAATCGCCCACCCGTAGTTTTGGCATATAATTATACACAGAGGGTAAACTGTTTTTTTCATCCCCATGAAGCTTCTGACAGTACTTGTATGACAATGTGATACATTTGACAAGGATCAAAACTAAAACAAATTCTGTCTCCATTTATAGTGGCAGAATCTGGTCAATATTCCTTCAGAGCTGAATTTTATCTTTTAAAACAACGTGCTCAGCAGAAGTAAAGTTCTGGTGTGCATTTACTCTACATTTACATGTATTTACTTTAATCTGCCTTAATGTTTGTTTCATAAAAATTCTCACACAGGCTCCACCTGGCCTGTTTCATCACTAATGACTGGTGATGCCGCAAGAAAATTGAATAAGGCAATTATACTTGTTTTTAGTGCTTTCGCGTTTTCTTTTTTAATAAGCAACTGCTGCTGCCGTGAATGGCATATTTCTATTCAGTGTACTGTGTTCTGGGATCTACCGGAACATGCCCACTTGCGTTCGCACTTTGGTGACTCGTTAACGTACTACCGTATCACGTACATTGGTGATAACGAAACTGTATGATGTTCAATCAATTTATGTTTTGATAAAAATATTCTGGAGGTGTCTTAGGCTTAACGTTATTATAAACCATTTTGATTAAACCCCGCGACCCCATCGCAAAACAGTGTCTTCACGAACTAAAACCCAAATCACACAGTACCTGGCATTGGTACACGCGTCGACATCTCTTGTTTTGACGAGAATTTTATATACAGCTCCTTGTGCACAGGGGTAAACATATCGGAAGTTAATTTGTGGACAAAAATGTTCTTCCTAAAAAAATTCACAAAGTCGGCTGAGAGGCTCGCGTAAAATTTGAAACTTCTACCATAGCAAAACAAAAACTACTGCAGCTCTAGCCCTAGTTATTTTTACATGAAGACTTTGCACACTCCCAAATGAATACAACGTATTCGTGTTTGGCGTCCAGAACAATTTTTCTAAAAAAATCCCAAATTAATTTTTTTTAAATTTGGCAAATGTGGGGCCTTTTTCCCCTGCATCTAAACAAGGTAGGCAGTTGAAATTTTTTGGTGTTATTCTTCTGTTCTTGTTCAATTTCAAAAAAGCATTCCACTGCAGCTATGCAACGAATTTTGGTTTCTTTTGAAATCCAATTAAACAAAAGGCCAGCTTCAATTTCTTTTTGATACTTTCAGAAATTAAAGCCGAGGTTGCTCTTCATCACCTACATCAAAAACATGATTCAAAAATTTCGTTTTTGTTTTTTGCAGCTAGAAAGCATCAAATATGGCCTTGTTAGCAGTACTGGGGTAACACACAAGTGGTTGCAAGAAGCTTATGACCGCAATGTCGAGAGAGAAATGACAGTTACACAGAGAAAATAATAAAGAAAAACATTGCGGTGAGCATACATTGTTGAAATTGGGCGTGTATCAAGTACATTGCACCTGAATCTCATGTTGAAGCACCAGCTTCCGAGCCCATGTTTGGTATATATATTCCTCGACTGGTTGCGGCTGCACCACGCAATGGGAGACGTGACCTATTTAAGGCCGCTGTGCTTTTAATTATTGCTGTAATATTTAGGATGAAACACAATGAAGCCATAGAGTGATACAAAAATGTCTAATGAACCAAGGCTGCCAATTATGCTTTTGTTTGAACTATATGAATTTCAGTTGTATGATCTGGTACTCGCGCTCTCTTCAAACTTAGGAAATAGCACCCGTGGGCTGTTCACTGAAAATCTGAATCCACACGAAATGGTTCCCAAGGATCTCTGTGGCACCATGTGCTACTTCGGAGCGCTTAGCACCGACGAGGCCGTACGTCATTACTGTCATTTACTTTGTATGAAGCAGGAGTGGCTAATGGCAGGTTAGCGGCAACCAAAGAGTTTTAGATGCAAACACTCCCAGTTTGGCAACTGTTTAGTGACCTTAAATACGGGCCAAGATGTACATGCTGTTTAGTCGGCTGAACGGGATCTTTTGTTCCAGTGTCTAGATCTTTCACGCTACGGAAGTTCCTTCTTGACGCAATTTTTTTTTCTTATGCTGTCTTCAATAATCAGCACAAAACACGTGCTCCACACTACTTTTGGGCTATTGGACCTTCTTGGGCTCGTCGATGTGCGTGAATCGCCGAAGGCGATGATCACACAGAAACAGTTCCGAGCTACGGCGTTTTTTTTCAAGCTGCCTCCTTTTATTGCTCACGGCGGCTAAGTTCGTGGTTATATGTTCTGTTTGATACTTTTTTATTTTGCTGGGAATCATGAGATCACATTGTACTAAAACTAGGCAGGAAGTTCAGCCGCCGCCCGTCAGTACTTATTTATTGCCGCCGGAACGATTCCTCCGATGTTACAAGTTCGCCTCAGCTCGGGCATTGCCTATGCTCCCCGGAGGCTCCCGAGAGGCCCGGTGTATATGCGAGTGGGCCTACGCAACGCGCCCAGAAAAACAGTGAGCAGTGCATGAAGAGACGCATCCAGAAGAGCGAGTGCGCTAGCTTGAACGATCCACTTCGGGTGCCTTTCTACAACCTGTTAAATCGCAGGGTACTTTAGACACGCTTAATTTCAACAAAGCCGCTCACCGCAATGTTTGCTTAAGGATTTTCTTATTGTAACGACAATTTGTTGACCTACGTAGCGTTCGTAAGCTTCTTAAAAACCACTTGATTACGTCACCGCAATACTGCTAACAAGGCCATATTTGGAGCTTTGTTGCTGCAAAAAAATATATTGCAATACGTTTTTGATGAAGATGATGTAGAGCAACCTTAGCTTATTTTGTGAAAATTTAAAAAAAATCGAAGGTTGTTTTTTTTAACTGGCTTTCAAAATATACCAAAGTGCGTTACCTAGCTGCAGTAGAGGGCTTGTTTAAAATTGAAGTCTTGACTGCATAAACTAAAATTGGCCCGAAGATTGAACAAGAACCAAAGAATAACTCTAAAAAAATTGAACTACCTAGTTTTTTTAGATGCACAGGAAAAATACCCCACATTTGGCCATTTTTAAAATAAAAATTTCTAATTCAGAAATTTTATTAAAATAACATTCGCTCCGCACGCCAAACACAAATATACGTTAAATCATTTGAGAGTGTGCAAAGCCTTCACATCAAAATAACTAGGGCGTGACCTGCAGTAGTTTTTGTTTTGCAGTGGTAGAAGTTTCAAATTTTGCGCCAGTTACCCGAGCCGACATTTTTTTAAGAAAGGAAAGTTTTTTGCACAAAAAAACTTCAGATATGTTTACCCCTGTGCACAAGGAGATATATGTAAAATTTTTGTCTAAATTAAAGCTGTCAGCCAGACACGCCTGTCCCATCTCTTTTGAAAAAAAAAACCCGTCGAAGTTGTTTGCCTCCCACAATGTAAAAAAATTCCCGCGCCTTCCCGCGAGGGGAACACGAGTAAATGCAGAGCATTGGGGGTCGTTAACGCAGCGTAAAGTCGCGTTAGGTTGGGTAGTTGGGTCGTAGTTGCGTTGGTGTTGGTTTGGGGTAGACAGAGGAGAGGAAAGTCGCGTTAGGGTGGAGCGAGTGTCAACCAAGGAAGGAAGAAGCAACGCAGTGACTGAAGTACGAGCGACCGCTGGCCGATTTATATTTGCAGCGCGCGCAGTAGAGGGAGAGCAGTACGGGGGGGGAGAGCGAGCGCGCATGCGCAAGCAGCGCGCGCCCTTCCACGCCCCACCGCGCTGCTATCACGCACCTGTTACCGCGAGACCGCGACGGAGCGAACGGGCTGACTACGACGCATGCGCGCGCCAGCTGCTGTTGAGAGAGAGGATGGAAGGAGGAGAGGCGCACCTGCTGCGGACGCGGAGCTTTGGACGCCGTCCGACGCAGGAAGAGGCCAGGCTAAGAAATGCTGTGCATTTAAAAATGCCTAGATGTGTGCGCCCACCCATGGACGCACAAGAACACGAAGGGAGAAGCAGAACTGAAACCACATGTGAGTGCCGAAATGCAAGTGCGGCAGAAAGTCTGGATTGCCTCGAAGCAAGGACAAAGGTGGAGAAGAAAAATCGGTGCCAGATCAGCGCGTCAACTTGCGGAGCGTGCATGCAACGCCGAACGCCAAACGTACGAGCGCGTGTGTGAAAAAAAAAGACAGGCAGCAAAATTTCACGGAACCCGCCGCAAAAAAAGAAAAATCCCGCCCGCATCTTCCCACGGGGGGAACTCGAGTAAATGCGTCGCAGAGTGGTGGGGGTATCGCGTGAATGTTGCGTAATTGGGTATGGTTTGGGAATGCTTAATTGTTATTTCGTCTTTATTATTATTATTTATTGAATGAAGGAGAAGCGAAGGTGAGGTTAAAGTCTGTTAAAGTCTGTCGAAAGTTAAAGTCTGTCGAAAGTTAAAGTCTGTCGAAAGTTAAAGTCTGTCTTTATTGCTTGGTGCCGTCGTTGTATTGGATGGAGAAGATAACTGCTTTGTGGTCGCTAAAGTGCACTGTCAAGGGGTCTTTGAGGAGCGGTCGTGCGATTGCGTAACTGGTGAATACGTTGCTTCCATCGCATCTACTCGAGTCAAGCAAAGCGTCAAGTCAAGCGAAAGCAAAGCAAAGACGCCTTTGACAGAATTCCGAACGCGCAATCCGCCGCTTATATACACACCGCCCGCGATCGAGGGAGAGGAGGACAGGGAAGAGACGCGCATGCGCACACTTCCGTACACACCCTTACGAAAATGCCATATTTTCAGTTTATTCCCAGAAGCATCTGGACGACTTCCTGGCTAAAAGCTGCTCGAGCAGCTTGACAAAGGCGCAGGAAGCCGTTACAAGGCATGGAGGACGGACCACGTAACACAGATGTAATCATAACTAACAGAAAAACAAAAAACAAATATGGCCCAAAAAACAAATATGGCCCATATATAAATTATATGTGGCCATATATAGCTATATATGTGTTCATATCAGGCTATAACTTGCCATATATGGGGGAAATAGGGCCATATATGGCGTGGTCAGCCCATATATGGCGCCAAATATGGCCATATATGGCCCCACGTGGAGCCATATATGGCGCGTCCAACCGATATATGGCTGCAATTGCATCCATATATGGCGCCAAGTACAGCCGTATATGGCCTAGTCAACCCATATATGGCGCCTTCTACATCCATATATGGCGATACGTTCGTCGTTATACAGGGTGTCCCATGCAGCTATCGTGCACCAAGATTAAAAAAAAGAGCAATGGCGTTACTCAAAGAATACCTAGTGCACAATGTTTGCAGTACCGTGGAGAAGCAGACAGTAATTTTTTTGTTAATGATACTTAACTAATTAATTGTACTTAATTACCTAACTCGAGAATTACTGTCCTACTCACTAAAGTGTCAATGAGGAACTTGTAGGTACCCACGAGGGGCATCTAACTGCGGTATTTTCACCG
Source organism: Haemaphysalis longicornis (assembly GCA_013339765.2). NCBI lineage: Eukaryota > Metazoa > Arthropoda > Arachnida > Ixodida > Ixodidae > Haemaphysalis > Haemaphysalis longicornis. The sequence goes on along the minus strand of CM023457.1, from coordinate 89,785,036 downwards.
ACGAACTAATTGCCTACTTATTTATTATGACTGACAAAGAAAACCCGCGAAATATGAAAAATACCACGTGAAGGTGGTATTTATATGGGGATGCTGCTTTACCACGTGAAGGTGGTAACACAGCATCCCCATATAAGCTGATTGAAAGCAACTGCTTCCCTTGTCACCTGCCCGAAGAGACAGCGCATCACCTTGATAATGGAATGCATGGAAGGAGCAGCAACAGCAAGATTTGCGGGGCGCGTGTGCAGATAAGGCACAAACTCGGTCGCGAACCATACATTGGGTTTGTTTATTTGTGTTTTGCTTTTACCGCCCGGCTGTGCCGGTCTGTGTTATCTCTGCGCCAAGGAAAGCGCGTGTTCAATTCTTTCTTTCTGTGCCGCATGTGTTATCTGTTGTGATAGGGAGAGCATTCCGATCTAACGTGAACAGCCCAGAATAATCTTCTTGGTCTACTATGTTCTCGATGCGAATCGACGTTTCGAGAACCACGCGCGCCAAAGATAAAAAGCCTGCAGTGCGGACGCCGGGGCATTCGATTCTGCGACGCTCGCTGACGCAAGTCACTTTGTTGACCGCTGCTTCGCCGCCTCTGTATTCTTTTAGTTGTTAGGGGAGCACAAGTTCGCTCCAATAAACTTGTTTCTCCTGCAAGACAACTGCGTCGTCCTTGGCTTCGTGACATCTGGTGGAGGTGCTGGGTACGCACCCTTCATGCCCACTACAACCTCGAGAAGCCGCCAAGCCAGTCCAACAAGAGCCAGCCCCCGCCTGCAAGATTTACCACCCGAGTTCGGTTTGATGCCAGAAGGGCCCAAGAAAAGAACGCTGCAACCAACACCATGGTGCAAGAAACAACATCGCCAATCGTCCTGCAGCAGCCCCGGGAACCGCCATCGTTCCGGGGAGCCCCCGCTGAAGACCCCGAAGAATGGTTGGAGAAGCTGGAGCGCGTCCGCATCTTCAACAGGTGGGACGACGAAGAAACTTTCCGGCATGTCTTCTTTTACTTAGAAGATGCTGCTCGAACTTGGTTCGAGAACCATGAGAGTTCTTTGACCGACTGGACTCACTTCAAAAGGGAGTTCCTGAAGACATTCACTACCGTTGTGAGAAAAGAGCGAGCTGCGCTTTTGCTTGAAACTCGGACACAACACCCCAACGAAGGGGTCGTGATCTTCGTTGAGGAGATGAAGCAATTATTTCGCCGCGCGGACCCTGAAATGACGGAAGAAAAGAAGTTACGCTTCTTGATGCGCGGTGTGAAGGAGGAGCTGTTTGCTGGACTTGTCCGCAACCCGCCCAAAACCATCGCTGAATTCGTGACCGAAGCCAGCACGATTGAGAAGGCTCTCGAAATGCGTGCTAAGCAGTATGACCGGAACTTTGTTGGCGCGGCCAGTGCGAACTACATCGACAACATGCGGGTTCCGGCTGATAGCCTACGCGAGGCTATCCGCGAAATAGTGAGGGAGGAGCTGCGGAAACTGCTCCCGACGACGCCGCAACCACAAGTCGCTTCTCTTACCGACGTCATTAGAGAAGAAGTGCAGCAAGCGCTGGGAACTTCAACGACGCCAGTAGCACCTCGCGAGCCGCAAGCCATGACCTACGCGGCTGCTGTACATCGCCCTCGCCCACCTGCACCCTATCGTCACGAGGCTCCGTACCGTCGTCCCCTCTCGCCGGCCCGACCACCTGCGGCGCAACCCCCTGCCCCAAGGAAGACCGACGTGTGGCGAACGTCCGACAATCGTCCGCTGTGCTACCACTGCGGAGAGGCCGACCACGTCTACCGTCGCTGCCCCTACAGGAGGCTCGGTTTGCGAGGGTTCTCCGTCGACGCACCCCGCCCCCGAACTGGCCAGCGCCCATCGGAGATCGAAGAGTACCTGTCCAACACCAGCCGTCGACCAGCCCGTTTCAACCGTTCGCCGTCACCCTACCCATACCAGTCGCCGAACCGCCGTAGCAATGCTGAGTTCTCACGTGGAAGGTCCCCCAGCCCACGCGGGGGAAACTAAAAGCAGCAACTTCTGGAGGTAAAGTTGCACGATCGCGGAAAAATGAAAACCCTCCAACGACGCAACGACTCGCGGAAGACAGTGACTCACAACATGCCCTCATCCCGACGACCCGACCCAGACCTGACGAGACTCCCGTACACGACGAGACGTCCGCTGAGAAGACGATGACAACGACGACGCACAGTGCCCGACCGTCAACACGCACAAGCCGAGATGCGACGCCCCGACGCACCCGGAACTCGAGGAAGGCGGCATCCGACGTCAAGGTGTCCATCGACGGCTTTGACGTAGTCGCCCTCGTAGACACGGGAGCCGACTATTCGGTAATGAGCGGACCATTTGCGTCTAAACTGAAGAAAGTTATGACCAGATGGGACGGTCCGCACATACGCACAGCAGGAGGCCACCTCGTGACGCCAAGTGGAACGTGCACATCGCGCGTCACCATAGACGGCACAACGTACCCTGCGGCGTTCGTCGTTCTGCCTAACTGCTCCCGCGACGTGATTCTCGGAATGACTTTTTGACGGACAACGGCGCAATAATTGATCTGCAGACCAAGTCGATAACATTTTCCTCCGATCACTCCACGACGCCGCAACCGAACCCCGATCACCGTGCTGCTGTCAGGATCGCCGACGATCACATCACCCTGCCACCCCGCGCAAGCTTGATGATCGCCGTCTACTGTGAGGATGCTGCTTCTGACATCGACGCTATCGTAGAGAGTGATCGAAGGTTGCTTCTCGACCGCGGCGTCTCCGTCGCAAGAGGCATTGCGCACTTTAAGCAACGCCAATCTCACGTTTTGGTCACTAATTTCACCGAAGAGTACCAGCATTTAAACAAGGGAGCTGCAATTGCGTTCCTCGAAGAAACGCAAGAAGCAAGTGATGTGATCGCAGTCGCCGACTTTGAACGCACACCCGTAGAAACCTTCAAGCTCCCGCAGCCATTCGACGTGAATCCGGCGCTACCGCAAGAACAACGGAAAAAATTATTGGCTTTGCTGCGTCGCTACAGCGAATGTTTTTCGTCGAGCGCAAAACTACGTCAGACCCCTCTAGCGAAGCACCGAATAATAACCGAAGATGGAGCCCGACCTACCCGACAGTCACCGTACCGCGTCTCTTCACACGAACGGGAAGCCATCCGGACTCAAGTCGACGACATGCTGAGCGATGACATTATACAGCCATCGAAAAGCCCCTGGGCTGCGCCGTCGTACTCGTAAAGAAAAAAGACGGCACATTAAGGTTTTGCGTTGACTACCGGCGACTGAACAAAATCACGAAAAAGGACGTGTACCCCCTTCCCCGAATCGACGACGCCCTCGACCACCTCTGCCACGCGAAGTACTTCTCATCGATGGACCTGAAGACCGGCTACTGGCAAATCGAAGTGGACGAGAGAGACCGAGAGAAGACTGCATTTATAACCCCAGACGGCCTATACGAGTTCAAGGTGATGCCGTTTGGGCTGTGCACAGCACCAGCGACGTTTCAAAGAGTCATGGACACTGTGCTAGCTGGCCTTAAGTGGCACACCTGCCTCGTATACCTCGACGACGTAGTGGTATTCGCCCGGACTTTCGACGAACACCTTGCAAGGTTGGAGTCTGTACTCGAGGCCATTCGTACGTCGGGGTTGACGCTAAAGCCTGAAAAGTGCCGTTTCGCATACGGGGAACTCAAGTTCTTGGGCCACGTCGTCAACGCCGCGGGAGTCCTACCTGACCCGCAAAAACTTCAGCCATTGCGAACTTCCCAAGGCCGAAAGACAAGAAGGGCGTGCGAAGATTTCTCGGGCTGTGCGCATACTACCGGCGCTTCGTGGCAAACTTCGCACGCATTGCAGAGCCACTCACGCGCTTGACGAAAGATAGCACCCCTTTCAGCTGGGAAAACGACCAAGAAAAAGCATTCTGCGAGCTGCAAAACGCCTGCAAAGCCCGCCCGTGCTCGCTCATTTCGACGAAAATGCCGAAACGGAAATGCACACGGACGCCAGTGATATCGGCTTGGGTGCCGTCCTTGTCCAAAAGCAAAGCGGCTGCGAAAGGGTAATCGCCTATGCCAGCCGTGGTCTGTCGAAGGAGGAGAAAAACTATTCTGCCTCTGAGAAAGAGTGCCTGGCTATTATATGGGCGATTTCAAAATTTCGCCCATACGTGTATGGAAGGCCATTCAAGGTTGTAACAGACCACCATGCGCTGTGTTGGCTCGCCAATTTGAAGGACCCCTCTGGCCGTCTTGGGCGGTGGAGCTTGCGCCTGCAGGAGTTCGACGTTACAGTCGTTTATAAATCCGGCAGGAAACACTCCGACGCCGACTGCCTGTCCCGCGCCCCCGTCGACCCACCACAAGACTCTGATGAAGACAGCGCGTTCTTCGGGATCGTGACGGAGAGCGACCTAGCCGCCCAGCAGCGTGCCGACCCCGACTTACGCGTCATAATCGAGTACCTCGAGGGATGCAACGTTGCCGTTCCTAGGACCTTCAAACGCAGCTTACCAGCATTCAGCCTGAGAAACTCCGTCCTTGTGAAGAAGAATTTCAGCCCCGGAACAAGAGCGAATTACCTCCTCGTCATCCCCGCGGACCTTCGTGACGAAATTTTGGAAGCGTGCCACGACGACCCGTCTTCCGGACATCTCGGCACAGCCCGCACTATTGGAAAAATCAAGGCGAGGTACTACTGGCCCGGCCTTACCTCTGACGTCACCCACTACGTCCGGAGCTGCCGTGACTGCCAGCGACGAAAAACGCCGCCGACAAGACCCGCCGGACTTCTGCAACCGATCGCCGTCCCATCGAGACCATTCCAACAGATTGGAATGGACCTTTTAGGCCCGTTCCCTACGTCACGATCACAGAACAAGTGGATTGTCGTAGCGACAGACTACATGACGCGCTACGCAGAGACCGCCGCTCTTCCGAGGGGGACTGCACAAGAAGTGGCGAAGTTCTTTATAAGCCAAGTTGTGCTGCGACATGGAGCCCCGGAAGTCCTAATCACAGACCGCGGAACGGCATTTACTGCAGAGCTGATGCAAGGAGTATTACGCTACAGCAACACGGATCACCGAAGAACGACGGCGTACCACCCCCAAACGAACGGACTAACAGAACGTCTGAACAAGACAATCGCAGATATGCTGTCAATGTACGTTGACGTTGAACATAAGACTTGGGACGAAGTTCTCCCGTATGTCACGTTTGCGTACAACACGGCTATCCAGGAGACGACGCAGCTGACGCCGTTCGAGCTTGTCTACGGTAGAAGGCCGACTACGATGCTCGACGCCATGCTTCCGCACGTAGAAGACGACGACCTCAACGCCGACGTCCACGGATATCTTCAACGTGCGGAGGAGGCCCGCCAGCTCGCTCGAGTTCGTATAAGGACCAGCAGCTGGTGGATGCCGGCCGCTACAACCTCCGACGCCGAGACGCCGAGTACCAACCAGGGGATCGTGTGTGGGTTTGGACTCCCATCCGACGACGCGGACTCAGTGAGAAGCTCCTGCGACGGTATTTCGGACCCTACCAGATTCTACGACGTGTTGGCCAACTTACCTACGAAGTGATCCCCGATGGTGACTCCGGCACATCACGACGACGCACGCGGCCTGAAGTCGTCCACGTGGTTCGCTTAAAACCTTTCTACGAACGATGACGAACTTTTATTTTCATTTGTTCGGACTGTCGCTTATGTTAGCATCGGGTCGATGCACTCTTAGAGGGGGGGTAATGCCGCGAACCATACATTGGGTTTGTTTTTTGTGTTTTGCTTTTACCACCCGGCTGTGCCGGTCTGTGTTATCTCTGCGCCAAGGAAAGCGCGTGTTCAATTCTTTCTTTCTGTGCCGCATGTGTTATCTGTTGTGATAGGGAGAGCATTCCGATCTAACGTGAACAGCCCAGAATAATCTTCTTGGGTCTACTATGTTCTCGATGCGAATCGACGTTTCGAGAACCACGCGCGCCTAAAGATAAAAAGCCTGCAGTGCGGACGCCGGGGCATTCGATTCTGCGACGCTCGCTGACGCAAGTCACTTTGTTGACCGCTGCTTCGCCGCCTCTGTATTCTTTTAAGTTGTTAGGGGAGCACAAGTTCGCTCCAATAAACTTGTTTCTCCTGCAAGACAACTGCGTCGTCCTTGGCTTCGTGACAATATGTGTTCATATCAGGCTATAACTTGCCATATATGGGGGAAATAGGGCCATATATGGCGTGGTCAGCCCATATATGGCGCCAAATATGGCCATATATGGCCCCACGTGGAGCCATATATGGCGCGTCCAACCGATATATGGCTGCAATTGCATCCATATATGGCGCCAAGTACAGCCGTATATGGCCTAGTCAACCCATATATGGCGCCTTCCTACATCCATATATGGCGATACGTTCGTCGTTATACAGGGTGTCCCATGCAGCTATCGTGCACCAAGATTAAAAAAAAGAGCAATGGCGTTACTCAAAGAATACCTAGTGCACAATGTTTGCAGTACCGTGGAGAAGCAGACAGTAATTTTTTGTTAATGATACTTAACTAATTAATTGTACTTAATTACCTAACTCGAGAATTACTGTCCTACTCACTAAAGTGTCAATGAGGAACTTGTAGGTACCCACGAGGGGCATCTAACTGCGGTATTTTCAGCGACGAACTAATTGCCTACTTATTATTATGACTGACAAAGAAAACCGCGAAATATGAAAAATACCACGTGAAGGTGGTATTTATATGGGGATGCTGCTGGAAACTGCGTTTTTCTCAATTTTGCGTCCTACCATGAATAACACTTGTTTTGTTGCCCTATTTATTTCCTGCAGGAGCGTGACGACATACGCTTATTGCCGACAGCGTCACGGAGGATGGCTGTCTCCTCTCAACGGACAAGTACATCAAGACAAGTGGAGCAGGTTTGCGCCAAGGACAGCAGCCATGTATACCCGGAATAGCCCAATACTGGGCGCATCGTCTCAACAAGGTGTGCCGTACAGGCCTTCGAAATAGATACTCCAACGTCAAGAGTAGAGTACGGTTACTTTTGTTGTGTATGTCGCTCACACAGTGTTGCAATAAAAAGCTTGAAAGTAACATTTTCTTTGTCTTTACTTGTCGTGAACAAGTGGCCAAGAAATACTGCTTCTGGTCTCTTGTGTTTACTCTTGTCTTCTGAATTGTCGGTCTAATGGAACGACAGTCACTCATGGAGTACTTGCACGAGCCAGCACTTCGTCTTTTAGTATGCACGATTAATGCAGAGCGGAGCATTTGCAGGGATGAACATTTAGTCTTGAAAGCATCAATTGGTCTAGGGAGAGTAATGAGAAAGATTAACGATTGATACTCAGAAGGACCAACGGTTGGTCTCCAGTCCGACTAACAGGGGTGACTAACAGTTGATCTGCAAGGGACCACAGTTAGTCTCTATGGCGGACCAACAGTTGAACCATCAGGGACTAAGTGTAGAGGACTAACAGTGGTACCCTTGCCGTTAGTCCCAAACACGGACTACTTGTAGTGAACACGCAGTTAGTCATCAAAAGGACTAACGCCGGATGCCCCGTCGTAGTCCTTTTTTGGCTAAGAGTGTACGACGCATGCACATCACAGACGCGCTGCCCCCGCACCAGCCGCCAGCGTGTTGAGTGAGAGCGACGGAGCCGCACGGGGTACACGCGCTCCGTCCCGCACCGCTCGCACCTGTTGTGAGCAGCAAGGAGGGTACGGGGGTGAGACGCGGCACCTGTGCCTCGGACGCGACGCGCATGCGCAGTGAGCGTGTGGACGGTCGCCGACGCCCGAAGCGCGACATCGTGCGACTAACGAATGCTCCGCATAAAAAAAAACAACGCGACGTCACACGTGACGTACGTTTAGTGGCCACGTGATGTCTTTCGCTCTTGCACTTTTTCGCCGTAGTGCAGAGCAGTGGTGCAGAGATGCATCTATAAGTGCGGCGTGCGCCTCCTTTTGCTCGAGCTGTGCCTTCGTTCATACGAGCATCGGACTACTACAACAGTAGCTGCCTCGAAAAGGCATTATGAGCAGGAACTCTTCCAGCCGCCCCTCAGTGTAAGCGCAAGCGACAAGCACAATCCCTGGAGCTGACAAGTTTTTTAAAGACGATAGTCTTTTTGGGCTTCTTAAACCCAGACATTTTGGTCTGTCTGTCCGTCGTCTGTCTGTGACTCGATTCAGCCACCCAACAAAAGTAAAAATGATATTGCGCAATTGTCTTATATACTCACAGCCACATGTAAACAACCCGGTTTATATGCTCATACTTGTCAACTTTGTCGAACAAGAACAAGACATTACCGCAATATAAGACAGGAAATTAGTACACAAGGGATATCTACACAGTTCCTTTATTAAAAAATTCATGGATGCTTGGTTTTTCGATAGTAAATGATATTATAACATCTACTGTAGAAAACCGCCGCCTCCTGGCGGCATGTAAAAAATCACGCGGCAACAGCAACGAAAGGTTCCACTAGCTAGGTTCCACGTTCTGCTTGGAACGCACGTGGAGCACGGCTACAGTGCCTAGAATATTCTAGGCACTGTAGCACGGCCACGCGGTTCTATAAACCTTGTAGTGGGCCGCCTCCATTCACACGCGTCTCCGCCGTACTGCAGCGCTGGCATCGAGGAACCCGGCCTGTAGCAGTGGAACGCGGTAAATTCAAATCGCCTTGCGCAAACCTTTAGTGCGTTTACTTTGGAATGAGCGCAACGGTACAGGAACAGCATGAGAGGTGAGCGAGAAAGCAAAGGGGGCATTTCCTTGGAAAATGTCTACAAAGACTATCGTCTTTTGACGACATTTGCAACGAAAGGTGCAGATACGCGGCCAATTTTTTCATAAAGTGTCCACGGTAAGCGCTCCACTTTGCCATCAATCCCAGTGGTGTTGTTTGGGCGTGAGGTCTTGTTCGTGAATGAAATCTTGGTGCATGTTTGATCTGATTTTTCACATCTAAGTCAATGTACGAACGCTCGATGCGCCGACTACGAGCCCTCCTCATATTTTTGTTTATAAAATTCACAATGTGCCACATCGCTTTTGTTGTATTTAGACTTAGGATGAGTGGACAAAACATTCTGGTTCTTAATCTATGGATGACGCAAAGAATATTTCAAGCGTTTCGTGCTTTAGCACTCAGCGAATCGTCACACGCAAACCTTAGGGCCCACTCGTGCACTGTGGGAAAACAGACGGTCAGCGTGTACCCCTACAAAAATGCCTTATGGGCGTCTATAGAAAAATGTATGGTGAGCTATGGCCGCCTATGGGTCCCTATGGTCACCCATAAAAGTGCATAAATTAGGCTATAGCCAGCTATTGAAGTTTTTATGCATCCTGCACTAAATAATGTAAACCATACAATTGTCTTTAGACGACTATAGAACATCCTAGTGTGTTTAGTCTATAGAGTCACAGCTATTCAGGCTACTGTAGCCAGCTAAAGAAAAATCTATGGCTTTAGTTCTATAGGCTAGCCGCGACAGAAGCTCTTTTGGCTGGCTGCAGACCATTGTTTAGCTTTAGGTCTACAGACTTGAAACCATTGAGCTGTCTTTTGCCAGCTATTGAAAAGAATTCGTCTAAAGCTAAAAAAGAAGCCATTAAAGCTCATTTGGCTGGCTATAGGCCGTTGTTTAGCTCTAACTATACAGACTCAAAACCATTGAGCTGTCTTTTGCCAGCTATTGAAAAGGATTCGTCCTAAAGCTAAAGAGAGAAGCCATAAAAGCTCACTTGGCTGGCTATAGGCCGTTTTTTAGCTCTAACTCTACATACTCAAAACATTGAGCGTCTTTGGCCAGCTATTGAAAAGAATTCGTCCTAAAGCTAAAGAGAGAAAGCCATAAAAGCTCATTTGGCTGGATATAGGCCGTTGTATAGCTCTAAGTCTACATAATTGGAACCATTCAGCTGTCTTCTGCCAGCTATTAGAGGGAATCTGCCCTAAAGCTAAAGAGAGGCACCCATAAAAGTTTCTGCGGCTGGCTACAGCGCAATATAACTGTAAACCTTAGACGTGTGACCATTAAGCAACATTTAGCCGGAATTAGGAAAGCGTTTGGCGCAGAATTTAGAGGCTTGCATCCATAAAAGCTTCCTTAGCTAACTACATAGTGACATAAGCCTCTAAGTCTCCAGCCGCTAAATAAAAAAAGTGTTAGTCTATAAAGGTATAATTCGAGCACACCATTAAATTCTATTCCGCTGGTTCCAATATGACTTATGACGCGTAATTTATACACTCATGATTTACCTAGCTACATCTACAACACAGACTGAATAATGATGATGAGGTTCATCGGCCAGTTATATGAAAGTTTTTGTTCAATAACGTTAGGTACCTTTGTTTTTGTTCAATAACGTTAGGTACCTACCCGCCGCGGTGGCTCAGTGGCTAAGGCGTTGCGCTGCTGAGCACAAGGTCGCGGGTTCGATTCCCGGCCGCGGCGGCCGCTTTTCTGATGGAGGCGAAAAGCAAAAACGCCCGTGTGTACGAGATTTCGGCGCACGATAAAGATTCCCAGGTGGTCAAAATTAAGGCCCTCCACTACGGCGCGCCTCATCGCCTGCGTTGCGTCGGCGCGTTAAACCCTACAATCAATCAATCAATCAATCACGTTAGGTACCTAATATACCAGCAATACTGGAAAAGTACGATTAACGGCAGCTACAGACAGATTAACGCTCAAATTCAGGTTGCAACTTTGGATACTGGGCGTCGGCAAAGCTTGCGAATGAACGTCGACCCGAAGACGTATAAGTTCGGAGAATTCTTCCTCTGCGGCCCTTCGCTGCCGTGGTCAAGTGAAAAAGCGGGCTTCTCTGAAAACGGCCTTCTCAGCGTCGAAGCAAATTGGAAAGAACTTTTGCGGCTCCCGTTCCTGCGGGCGCAGTCAGAAATATGGTGGAATCTGCGAACAACCGCATTCCTTCTCCCGCGGAGCTCACTTTGAAATTAGTCATTGAGAAAGGGGGAGAGCTACCTAAGCTGGACCGAAGGAGGCAGGGACAGGAAGTTCTTGGAAGCGTTGAAAAGGTAGAGGGGACCACGACCGGCCGGGGAGGTGCGGCGTGAGTGCCACGCGCGACGACGCTGTAGCCCCGTGGTGCGAAGGGAAGTTTTCGTGGAAAAGAGGGTCAGGCGTTCTGTGCTGTGTTAGTATTAGTGCGCGCAGCAATAATAGTTGCAGAAAATTTTCCCTGAGTACTGATAACAGATATAGTTTTTTCGGATGAAGAAAACAAAACGTTAGGCGATGTTGTATTTGCCAAATAAAATCATTACCAGAAAACAAGTTTAAAAGAGGTCGAAAGATGGGCACGTATCTCCGCACTATTTGCTAGCGCGATAGACCTGCTTATACCAGGATGTACTCAGTCAGCCACATCTCGTCTCCTTGCTCATGTGCGCGGGCATTACACGTGTTGCCTAATGTTGGAAATTTACGACTCGACTGCAATGTGTTCGTGTTGATGGTGTGGCGCCAAGCAAATGTGCCGCTTTTCGCTGTCGGAAATTTCGGTGTTTACGGTGACAGTGTTATGATTAATTCAACATCAACTCGAAGTCATGCGAAAATGGATACCTGCGATACCGCGACAGGAATTTCATCGTACGCAAAACACCAGGGTGAGTGATCTTACGAACTGAAGAGGCTGTATTGTGCGAGAAATGCAGGACTTTTTTTGGTGTTCAAGAATACGTTTCCAAGCTACCCTGCACCACATGGCCATTGCAATGTACTCAAAAGTGAAGATTTCGCCGCGGTGATGCGACAAATATTTAAATTTTTTTTTTGCGAACTGAGAAAACGTACAAGGAACTAATTGAACGGACTTGGAAAACGTTTTTTATTATTGCATTATGTGCGACCATCTTCATTGTTTATTTTAAAAGTGCATTTCCATTTTAGCCACCATACTTGCAACTTCGTGCATTGAGTACTGAGTAAAATGAACGACTTCTGAGTGTTCTATTTTCTGTGGACTACACAGCACCTGTAGGTATATGTGTCTCGGTGGGCGTTCGTGGAAAATGTGCCACGTAGTGTGGCTGTCGAGCGAATGACGTAAGCGTGAGCCAGAGTGTTGTAATGCGTGTGCTGTGTGTTTCGATCGGCGTATGTGAACAGCAATTTACTGGGGGCGAAGTAGCGTAGATAGTAGCTCTTTATGTAATGAATGGGATGAATAAACCCCTTGGTTTTGCTTTCTTGTTTGCCTTTGTTTAAGCCTTTTGTGAATGAAAACTGGCGAAGTGTTTGCAGTCGCAACCTTGCACTCCCCCTATATCGCTGAAGTGTTCATGGAACATATATTACAGAATGCAGATAGCCACACAACCTAAGGGCCACAGGAGAAGTTCTAGAGATCCGCAAGGCTATATGCCGGCATGGCAGCGTGTTAATATTTTCCCAGAGGCTGCTGCTGTCGCTGTGTTTCAAGTAGTGGTGATTCTCTTCTGGCTGCAGCCCATGCAAAAATATCGTATGGTCGGCTATTGAAAATACTTCTTATGGTTGTCTTTAGCTATTTGGCTCAATTATCTTTAGACATTTCTATGGCTGTCTTTAGCCATTTCTATGGATATTCCTATTGGTGTCTTTAGCTTCTTCTATAGCCATGGCGATGTCGAAAGAAGACCTAAAGAAAGCCATAGAACCGGCTATAGAAGAAGCTAAAGACACCCATAGAAATGTCGATACGAATAGCTAAAAACAACCATAGAACCGGCTATAGAAGAAGCTAAAAACACCCATAGGAATGTCGATACGAATATCTAAAGACAACCACCGAATCGGCTATAGAAGAACCTAAAGACACCCATAGAAATGGCGATACGAATCGCTAAAGACAACCATAGAACCGGCTATAGAAGAACCTAAAGACACCCATAGGGATGACGATGGGAATATCTAAAGACAACCACAGAACTGGCTATAGAAGAAGCTAAAGACACCCATAGAAACGTCTAAAGAATATTGGGCCAAATAGCTAAAGCCGACCATAAAAAGAATTTTCTATAGCCGACCATACAATATTTTTTTATGGGTATGTATATCGATTTTGCAGAACGGTGAGCATAGAATATTTGTTCATGAACTGGGCAAAGAAATATTCCACTTCAGAGTTTTCATACTACCGCAGAAGCATAAAATTTGGGAATTGCTCCGTATGAAAATTTTCTTAGATAGACGAACGGTGCTAAAGTTGGCCAAGGCGCACGGGCAGGTAGCAAGGGAGGGGGGTCCACCTTGTCGCGTTGTAAACATTTTTACATTTCGACAAAAAATTTGCAGGGAAAATGTTTCTGAATCTGGACATTACAATAATCAGGTAACGATATGAATATTTTGGCAAATTTAAAGCGACCCTTTGTGCATCTGATCAGAAATCACCCCATATAAACCCCGATTAATCGACACACGTGCAATTACGACGAGTGCCGCTGTTCCTAATTATAGAAATAGTGCGAGGGACAAACGCTATGATCAGCGTACCACACTCATCAGCGCCATAATAATGGCGCTCACATAATCGGGACTGTCGGTGCGACCAGGTCGAAAAGCGTATCTATGTTATTTTAAATATTGCTATGAATATTAGTAACATATCTTTATCTTTCTTTTTTAACCAACTCATTTGAATAATCAATCAATGAACTTGTTAAAGTGTACCGAATAATCAGTTTAAAATTTTTTAACCGACGCCCAGCCTTATAAATTTGTTTGATTCCATAAGAAAAGGTAGACTTTCTAACGACCGCAATCAATATGTTGGGAGCCTTGCACGCTCGATAGAAACTCAATACGAGGTGCAATAAATTGAGTGCATGTGTTTTCGCAATAAACAGTTTATTAAGTTCATGACAACCACAGTCTATAAACCTTGAGCTTCTTTTCGTCGCCTTAACAGCCTTGAAGGTTATTTCCTCTATGCTACCATTTATATTACGGAATCTGGAAGCCGAATATTTTACTCGTGTAGATTTGTATTGATACACTCCCATTCAAACACAATGGGCCGCATAGTTCCTGTAGACCAGGCAACCCCATCATTTTGTGTATACTTCCACACACATCTCGTTGTTGGCGAGCAACCTGCTTAGCTTAAAAAAGCAAATTACTGGCCTTGGAATTGTCATAGACATTTTTTTTCTGAAGTCCAGTTTGTCTCCCATGTACATCTCTAACAACGTTTTAGCTTCCATTTTTTCGCTCAATTTACTGGTTTCTGTGCGCCTTGCTTCATTTTTTAGCCTTCTAGTCTTCCCTAGCCACTCAGTGTGCCTGCTTTTGGTGCATAGGTACCTTAAAACTTCCGCCGTCCACCTAGGTTGATACATTGTTCTCTAGCTCCCCTCAAAACATAATTTACTCTGAGCTTCTTTAACTTCAAGCGACACCCAACCCATATCTCCTGCACTTCTTCGTTAGTTGTATTACCATGCGCTCCAAAGACCAAAGGCCGTACTGGTCTCTGGTTCACTACAAGGCATGACAGAGCGTCTGATTTTAATCGAAGTAGTGAATGCGCACTGCATTCGCCACCGTCTGCGATCGGAGTGCCACCAAAGCCTTTGTCGTAAGCTCGGCATCCGATAGGGGGTCTCCTCTCAACACGCGCTCTGTGGCTCGGCTGGTAATCCCCATCACCACGCCTGCTGTGTCGTTCACAGCGCTTTAATCACTCGGTAGCCATGCCTTGAGGCGACCAATACTACCGACGTATTGTACCCACAATAGCGAAAACCAAAAGGTGCGTTTGGCGCACCTTTGGGTTTACGCGCACCGATTCGCGACTATTTGAGTATACCAAAATGAAAGAATGTCACTTTTCGGTAACGTTCGTGCTCTCTTCTACACGAAGCGACAAAAAATTTTTCTTGATGACAGGTTACAAATAGGGAACCTCATATGAACAACAGGTGGAGAAATCATCGAGGGTGACAAATTGTACAAACAGAAATTACAATGGATATGTAAAAGCAGCTGCGTATTTTGTTTACTTCCAATGTTTCATGTGCGGAGAGTTTAGGAATCCTCCCTTGAAGTATTATTTCCTAGATAAATATAATCGATAGGTCACAAGAGTGGTACCTAAATATTTATGGCCTCATCAACATTTCCATTGTTGGAAAAATTAAAAAAAGCATCGATCTAGTGCAAATAGGTCGCAAAATATTGTTCTCAAATACATTAAACGGTCATAAAAAGTGCATTGGCT
Source organism: Haemaphysalis longicornis (assembly GCA_013339765.2). NCBI lineage: Eukaryota > Metazoa > Arthropoda > Arachnida > Ixodida > Ixodidae > Haemaphysalis > Haemaphysalis longicornis. The sequence continues at coordinate 89,769,732 of CM023457.1, read as the reverse complement.
AATACGTATTAGCAAATGGCCCTAAATCAAGACATGTAAATCATGCCGCATGAGGCCAATATTGACGGGACGAGGGCACCATCTCTGCCTCCCAAGATGAGATAAATTGTAGTAGAATCGAAAAATTATGTAGTACTGTGAATGATAGGTTACATTCCCACATTAAAGGCCCTAGAATGGACCGAAAGTGCAGAACACCTTCATAAAGTCTGCAATGTACGTCGTCGAGCAATGCTAGCATGTCATAAGAAAGAAAGTGATTGCGTTGCTGATACTGTCTCCTGGCGGGCAATGTTACTATAACGACGTTTGAAAGTCGTTAAAAGTGTAGATTTAACACTGTGCCCTTACTACATTCTACGTAATCGATGTAGAAATTTATAACACTATAGAAATGTTTCGTGAAAAGAGCGATCTGACGTGAGCTACAAAGCTTACTCCTCTTCCATTTTCCACAACAGCCTTCGTTCAGGCATATCTTATTCAGAAAATGCAGATGAATTTTCAGTTACCCATTTCTCGAAAACATCACATGACAGCTTTCTTAACTTGACGGCAAACTCCTGTGATTCATTACAGGCTACCAGCACCATTTTCTAATCGCTGGGTGTCCAGATTTTCTTTCTTCTTTGTAGTAAACTCCTTGACAATCACAACCTCCTTATAGCGGGCTTAACAAAATCGTAACATAAAGAACATGTTTTTCACCTTTGCAGCAAAATCTGTCTTTATCACTGTGACCCACAATGCTGTTATTAGAAGCATTCAGTTTTGACATGTTAGAATCTCTGCGTGCTTCCTAAACCCGACAAGCCTCTCGACCTCGCGCACCTCCGGTCCAACTCCCTCACCGCTTGTGTAGTGTTGCGCTGCAGCGCAAGAGCACCTTCCATCTGGCCAAGCATCTCCACTAGAGCGGTCGTGTTAGAACCAGCCATACCAGCCGATAGCTGTGGCGCTAGAGCGCAGGTGTGTTTGTGTGTGTGTGTGTGCGTTCAATCAGCGTCGAAGCAAGACCAGTCGTTCCAAAGCGTCTGCAGTCGAGCGAACGTGTAAGAAACAGAAAACCGCCGGCCAGAAGCGATCGGCGTTCTCGTGTGACGCCAGCGCACGTGGAATAACTATGCTTGTGCTGTTTCCCACTCTCCCTCGCGACGGCGGGGCTTAAAAGCAAACGCGAACTCCGCCGCTGTGTTCTTTTTAGATGCGACTGCATCTCATTCACTCGCCTTGTCCCTGCATCCCGCGTCGTCGGCGTTGTTGTCGGCGTCCGCCCCTCCCCCATTCTCCTCGCCGCGTGAGCTGCGCTCTCCGCCGCTCACCCCCTCTCCTCTCAGATAGCGAACACTCTCTCGCGAGGGGCATTGGATTGGATTCGAATGGATTGGCTTGGCTTCGCTTGGCTTGGTTGGATTAGATTGGATTGGATTGGATTGCCAATTGGATTGGATTGGATTAAAGTGGATTGTGTTGGATTGTGTTGCGTCATAGCCGCGGCAGACGCACTGGCGCCGGCGCGTCCCCTCACCGTTATGCGCACTATAAAACGCGGTGCCTGCGCCGCTCCGCTCCATCGTTCCAGCGCCGTTCCTCCGCTGTCCCACGCTGCAACGTGAACCCCCTATGCGTCGCATCTACACAGGGGTTCCCGCGAGGGGAGGTGGGAGTTTTTTCTCTCTTCTGTCGACAAGTGAGCCGCAATAAACGTGGCGTCTTCGGCATCCGGCGTCGACTTTCTGCGTCGGCCTAGATCACAGCAGGGCCAAAACGTAACAGTGGGAAAGGTCCTTGAACATGTCATTCACGCACGCTTGGTACAGAATCTCACCCACACAGGACATTCCCCACACCATGTTCGGCGTTAGGGCCAGACTCTCCACTCAGGACGGTCACCTCCATATAAAGGACGACATTATATCTCCCCAGTCTCGTATAGACTCTGCAGTGATACTCGCCCTCAATTTGGGAAAGGCTTTTGACCGAGTCTCACACAAAGCCATTCTGCAAAACATGACAGCCCTAGCCCCGGGGGCTCGTGCTTACAATTACATTCACGATTTCCTTACCGATCGAACTGCAGTCCTTCAGATCAACGACCTCCGCTCTGACATAACACACCTACCCTCAATTGGCACCCCACAGGGGGTGTGCTGATGCTACTGTTGTTCAATATAGCGATGATTAATATCCCCCAGCAGTTGAATAATATATCATACCATCATCACAGTCTTTATGCCGACGACATCACCTTGTGGACGACGGGGGGCAGTGATGGCAATATTGAGACACCATTCAACATGGAACAGATGTAGCCGCTGCCTACGCTCGTGGCATTGGTCTTGACTCCCAGCCGAAAAAAACGGAGCTACTTATCATGCCTGCTTAACCTACCAGCAGAGACACTTCTCCTCCGGATATTAAAATCCTAGTTCACGAACAACCCGCTCCCCAGGTGCAATGCGTGAAGACCTTAGGCCTATACATACCAAGCAACCGTGCTAACACCACGTTCATAGCACGCCTCCCTTCACAGGTCAATCAACCTATCAATCGCATACGTCCTATAGCTACCCGACATCAGGAGCTCAGAGAGGCAGAGCACCTTCGGCTGATAGAGGATTTCATTATTATTTGCATCACTTACTCTCTTCCCTACGTGCTCCCTTCGCACACGGAAAATGCTAAAATTATATTGTTTAAGTCGGAAAATTTATAAAACACCACCGCAGGTACCTGAGAACCATCCACTGCCGGCCATGAATCACTTGGGGTCTTTAACACCGCCCAGGAATTGATTGAGGCGCATATCTTCAGTAAACTCACTCGTCTTCCAGCCACGCTCACAGGCAGAATGCTTCTCCGACGGCTGCGCGTTGACAGCCCATTCCTTATTGACGCGTCCATTCCCATTCCTAGCCACATTTATGAGCTACTAACTGTGAGACCCATACTGGGAAATATGCACCCGACGTTTCATCGAACGCGCAGGGAGCACAGGGCGAGGAAGTTAACCAAGCGGTACCCACTCACCCCCTCCATGGTCGACGTTGACGCTGCGAGATACGGAAGCCTTGAAGCTTATGCCGCCGCGGTCATTATTCGCCCTGACGCCCCTTCTCTTGCTTCCCTTACTCTGCACACTCACTCCCCGGTGACCGCGGGAGAGACGGAAGTAGCTCTAGCCTTCACACTCAGGCCGCCCACCTCCATCGTAATCATCAATTCCAAAACCGCCGTTCAAAATTTGCCACAGAATTATCTCGCCTTTGGCCCTCAAAATCCTTCTTCAATTTCTCCCACCACCCCAGTCGAGCTTGTATGGACTCCGGCCCATACGGGTGTAGGGGAGAACGAGGCAGCACACAGGGCCGCTCGAGAGCTCATTGTCCGAGCTGGTCCTGGCCTAGAGCCCTTCCAGGGAGCCCTATCAGCCCGCGATAGACTTGTTACCTTCCACAACCTAACCTCGCACTACCGCCTCTCCCGCCGCCTACTACCCCGAACCGCTCCGACCTTGTCCAATGAAGAGGGACGCCTATGGCGACTCACCCAGACACATGCACTCCCCTGCCAATATCGACTTCACCTTATCTACCCTTCTTTTCTACCCCACCCCTTTGTGCCCCCACGGCGGGTCCCTCGATACCCAGGACAACTGCATGTGGCAGTGCTCCCAAAACCCATTCCCCCCTTTCACAGACGGAGAGCACTGGGCGAAGGCGTTGTGCAGCTCGGACTGTGAGGTCCAGGCTAAGGTCATCCAGCGAGCTCCCATGGTCACCGGCCGGTTACCACCGCCAGTCACCCGCCACCCAGACTGAATACCTACCCCTACGTGCAAAGGGTAGAAAGCACTGTAGTATTTGTTGCTGGGGTTTCGAATATATAAAATATTATAGATACGAAGGCCAAGGCGGTGTTTGCTTTGGTTCAATATATCTGTCCTTTGTTTAACTCCGCGTAGCCAAGAGTAAGTGCACTGCTGCAGCGGCACGTATAAGAGCCGTAAGTGCAAGCTAGTGGTCGACCTCTTGATTATCGGCCAGAAACTCAATATAACTTCAGGCGAAACACTTATTGTTTACTAAAACCAAACGTAAGAGTTCTTTTCAAACATTCTGCCCATAAACGGCATAGATTTTGCAGCTGCCTGGTTATTGGAGCACGCTAAGAAGGCCAAGCTGAAATCCTCTTCTCACTTAGGAATTTTGGCTTAGGAATTTCGCCTTGAAATAATAATTTCTATATAAGTAACATTTGATAGGTCACAGGAGTGGTGCCTAAATATTTATGACCTCATAAACATTTCGATCGTTGAAAAAATAGAAAAAAACAACCATTTAGTGCAAATATGTCAGACATATTAGCTCAAATACCTTAAACGGTCATAAAAAGTTCATTTGCTAATACATATTAGCAAATGAACAAAAATCGAGATATGTAAATGATGCCGCATGAGGCCAATATTGCCCGGACGAGGGCACCATCTGTGCCTCCCAAGATGAGATAACGTGTGGTAGAATCGAAAACATTCAGTTTTAGCATGTTCGAACCTCTGGGTGTTTCCATTATCTTATACGGGGGCAGTGTACGTGCTGAATACCCCTACGTGCAAAGGGTAAAAGCACTGTAGTATTTGTAGCTCGGGTTTCGAATATATAAAATAGTTATACATACGAAGGCCAAGGCGGTGTTTGGTTTGGTTAAATAAATTCGTCCTTTGCTTAACTCCACACAGCCAAGACTAAGCGAGCTGCTGCAGCAGCCCGTATAAGCGCCATAATTGCAAGCTACTGGTCGACCTCTTGATTACTGGCCAGAAAGTCAATGTACCTTTAGGCGAAAAACTTATTGTTTACTAAAACCAAAACTTCAGTTTTTCTTCAGGTATTCTGCTATATAAACCCCATAGATTTTGCAGCGGCCTGTTTATCTGGAGCACTCAAAGAAGGCCAAGCTGAAATTCTCTCCTCACACAAACTAAAAATGTGGAACAACTCAAGAAACAATGAATGACCCACAAAATCGCATAACAAAAACAAAGAAAACGTGCTCTTCATTTCTGGAACTTAGTCCGAGCTTCGCCGAGCTTCTGACTCAATTGGCAAACGTCACAGAGAATCATACCTCTTAAGGCTGACGATAGGCTCAACGATGGAGGGAACAGATTGCGTCGTTGTAACCTCCTTTTTTAAGCAATTCCAGAAACGCAAAAAGATGCAGGTGCAGACCACGAAAAACCTGTACAGATATTTGTTAGAATCATCTTAAAATTAAATACAAACAAATGTCATAGAAAGAGCACGCCGAATAGGGACAATCCGGCTGAGGAAAGAGCGTCCAATAGTTGCTAACTTTTCTGATTTGAAAACATAGGCTTCTGTATTGTCAAATTATTTCAAGTTAGTAGATATGCCGTAGAGTGTAGTTCAAGAATATTGCCTTAAACCGGCACTATTCACACAGACCTGCTACGGTTTACGCGTGACAAATGCGGCCCCATCGAGGTGAATTACAAAAAAGTGGTTCTAGGGAAGAAGTCGTACAACTATGAGGCAGCTCGAAAGCAACTGAAAGAGACGCCGTAAAGTGACTGATAGATATTCGCACCTAATAAAGAATATTACCAGCAGCTTCAGCCTCTCCGGACACCCAAAACCATCCTTTTCAAACACACAAATGACGTGGAGTTTTCTATTCTCGGCACCAGCCATGCGAATTACCATGGCGAAACAAGATGAAATCTGCGCCATTATTCAGTCATCTAATTGTGATGAAGTAATGTTAACCTAAAAATGGCATTCACCTCCTCCAAAAATCATAAATTCTGCTACTACTACTCAATTTCGCGTTGCATCACCATGAATGTTTATCGAGTCCAGATGGTGGCGTGTTAATCGCCATTGAACACAGACCGTCACTTCAAAGTCGGCAGAAGTAGTCCCCCGGAAGCCATCTTTCTGTCTTCAGAAAGCTCCGATGGTGTAATCATACCGGGTGTAGGCTACCACTCTCCTCAATCAGATGCAAGTTTAAGCGTAAACTTAAATGGCACCCTATGCCCTGCACACAAAACGTATCTCCGTTAGAAGTTGATAATTTGGGGGACTTTACCTACCGGACTATGAATTGATTCAACGTGGTCCTTTGTTATGAAGGAATGCGCAGGATCGCGCGGAGATGAATGAGCCGGGTTACTGTCTAAACTAACACACGCATTCTATTCAAAAGAAACTCCAAATGGGCATGTACGGAAAGCGGGAAAACAAAATTTACGAGACTCGGAGAGGACTAATGAGGAGCTGGTTCACTTCAGTCCGCTGGGGCTGGTACGGTGGATGAAACGCAGATGGGCTGGTGGCTGCGTCGAGTCGATGGCAAGTGAAAGTCTGTCCGTAGAGCTTACGAGCTGTGTGCGCCGAAGAACACCGAAGCGGTTTTATGGACCCACGGCGAAGAACGTGGCTGTGCCGATGACTAGCGGTGGGAGGAGAGAGCTTAGGCCCGAAACAAGACCACGCTGCCCACGCTCCGCGTCACCGGCACACCGCTCACTCGTGGTTTGGACACCGGCTGCTTCCGGCGGCGCCCAGGGCTTTCGTGGGGCCCTCTCGGCAACCTTCGTCGGCAACCTTCGCGGCGATCGAGTATCTCGAGCTCGAGATTGCGCAGGTGACACGCGCTCTAGATCAGCGGCTGGCGAGGGAGAAGGAGCAGGCAAATCTTGCGAAAATTCCTCCGGTAGCGGCCTGCCCGCCTAGATCACGTGCCGTCGAGTTTACTCCTTATGTAGAAGCGCCTGCTCCCAAATAGTATGTATCGCCGGCCGGCTGTGCACCACTAGTGAGAGCATGCGACCACGCGCCGGATCGTAGAGGGGCAGGTGTTGACGTGGAGTCCGCAGCGCATGTTATAGAGCTCGAACCAGAGGTAGGCGCCCCGAAGGGCGATTCGTTAATGCCCATTGTCCAGCTTGAAAGAGAGAGAATAGACTTTAATACGCCAAAAAATTATGGCGCCGTTAGGCTCCAGATGAGGTGGGGCTCTCTTCACGGGCTCCATAAGCTGTTCGGGTCTGCAGGCCTCTGGTGATCAGTGGGGTCTGGTCTTCCAGGGCGGGACTGGGCAGGAAGGTCTCCCATCACTCAAGTAAGGCAGTGCTGGTCGGGGTGAGGATAAAAGGACGGTGTGGGAAAAGTCGCACACTCCAATTACGTGGCGGAGCGTGCCAAGTCGCTTGCAGAAAGGGCATTCCTTGTCGTATCGCGCGGGGTAAATTTTGTTATGAAGTAGATGGTGTGGAAAAGACCTGGCTCTAATTTTTCGATAGATGCATTAGGGTGAAGTGTGGGGAAAAGTGCGCTATCCTCCCTGTAGTATCTGCGTATTTCGCGGTAGCTAGTGATGGGTTGTTGTGCAGTCTCCTCGGCCCGGGGGATAGCTGCGCGGGCCTGTTGATAGGAAACCTCGTTGCCCTCGACTTCGGAGTGCGCTGGGACCCATAGTGGCGAGCAAGAAAGTGAAAAAAGCCATCCTGTTAGAGGGCAGTGGTTCCAAAGATAAAGGACGGGATCCCAATGAGCGTGGCCCGTTATCGGTAATTCCGTAAGTGCACGGGTTATCACATCAATTAAAGAACGTGGCAGCGCGATTTGGTGTGAAGGTGGCGTTTTCGCCGAAGAATAAGCTGAGTAGTGTGTGCTCTCTGGTTCGAAAGAAGTTCGAACAGCCCCAAGGCACACAAGCATGTACAGTACGTTATTCGCGGCGTTTTGTTGAATGCAAGAAAAACGTCATATACCGCATCCCGATGACGTGCGGTCATGTGTATGTAGGGCAAACTAGACGCTGTGTCAATATCAGATTAAGAGAGCATTCGTTGAGCCTCCAGGGGCGGCCCTTCACTCACTCAGCCCTCCACTGCGCAGAATGTGGTTGCACACGATGTTTCGATAACACAGATATTTTATTTTCCCACAAGAAACAGGTGGCAAGAGAGTTTACAGAAGCCTTCCACATTACTTCTCACAAAGATGACTGTGTGAGTCACCCATCGCTGGTCTTACTAGATAAAGAGATTAACCTGTTAGCAACGCACGTGTAACATGTATTCGGAGTCCCCGTGCGCATGTGTGCCCCCAAGAAATCATGTGACATAGCCTATATATGTGTGTTTTTTCTGATAATAAATTTAGTTGAAAACTGCGTTGTGTGTGTTCTCTTCCCTTGGTCCAGTTTTTTGTACGCAGTTCCAGTCATGAACCATTTTCAACTATCCCGGCTCTACACTTTGCTTCAGTTTTGACCTCTATGAGCTCGGTTTTGGGATTTGGAGTGTGTTTTTTTGGAGAACGCGGGTCGCTGCGAGAGACACCAACGCTTTTCTGTAGTTGCTGTATGCCCTCTGGGAGTCCGTGATGATGGTCTTGGTGCCGGGTTGAGTAAGGGCTATTGCTATGGCCACTTCCTCAGTCTCTTCGGAGGAGGTGTGACGAGGGAAGCGCAGCGGATGAGCTTGTCAATTGTTGTGACGGCTCTCGTTGCCAATGTAGAGCCGATCGGGAGTGAGGCATGTTGTAGAATACTGCATCGTTATTGTGCAGGAGTTTGTCCAGGGTTTCACTCTGGCCATTCGGTGGCCTTTGTTGCGATCGGGATTCATGTTTTGGGGGATTCGTTTACTTTCGATGGTGGTGGCCCAGATAGTCGGTATGGGTCTTTTGTGTTGATGGTAGGTCACCTGCCATCCGATTTTGGCTAGGGAGGCTCGTCCCGCTGAGGTCTGGCTTAGTGAGATTAGTTGGTTGGAGAGATGGGCCTTTATTAGTTCGCGGACGGTGTTGTGCTTGGCGATGCCCAGGAGGGTTTCATTGGAGGAATGAAGGGGGATGCCCAGGGCCAGTTTGGTAACTATCTGATTATAGCATCGAGTTGGTCGATATACTTTTTGAGGAGTTAGTGGTATGGGGCTCAGTATCGTATACGGGATATTACAAAGGATTGAACCCGCCGAAGTACGTGTTCCTGCTTGAGTCGCCTTCCACGATTGGTTATTTGCCGGATCATGTGGATGATCTGATCGGATGTAGTTTTCAGTTTGGTGATTGCCGCACCGACCTTGTCGTTTTCCTGAAGAGTGAACCGAGGATGCGAACTTGATATGTAGGTTTGATGTTGGTGCCGTCGACGGTGAGGGTTATTGAAGGTTAATCACTCTTTATTCCGCTTGGTGTTATACCGAGGAGTTCAGGTTTTTGGGGAGAGCAGCTGAGGCAGCATGATTGTGCGTATTCGCGGATCGCGTTGACTGCATGTTGGAGGGCATCTTCCATTCGTCATCTGCGTAGAGATCGGGGTCTATTCCTTCTATAGTGTGGAGAATAGCCGGAAGGGGGAGGAGGGCCAGGTTAAAGAGCATGGGCGAAAGGACGGACCGTTGCGGTGTGCCTCTGACGCCCAGCTCCATCGGCTGAGACCTTCCTCTCCGATGTTGATGACTGCTGTTCGGTTGCTGAGGAAGTTTTTGTTGTATATAAAGAATTTCTCGCCACGTCCCACCTTGTTGAGGTTGTAAAGTATGCTGGTGTGATTGACGTTGGCAAAACCCCCTTTTCGTTCGAAGGCCAGGATGGCTCTTAGCGTTTGGTTTTTCGCTCTCTTAAAGAAAAGCTCGTGGAGATGTAGGAGGACGTCGTGGGTGTGGAGACGTTCGCGGAAACCGTACATGGTTCCAGGTTTCATTGGAGGCGTTTGAGAACCATAAGTTCTACAACCTTTCCCGCGCAGGAGGTGAGGGAGATAGGTCGCATGTTGGTGATGTGTGGTGTTTTTGTCGGTTCGGAGTATGAACCGCACCTCGGCTTCTTTCCACTTTTTGGTACTATCCCGTGTTCCAAGGTCTTGTTGATGTGGTTTAAGAGGTCTAGGCGGCTCTTGTCGCTGAGATTGTTGGGTAACCGGTAAGTGACGGTGTCTCTGCCGGGTGCGCTGCCTTGGTTGGATTCGTCAATTGCCGCAATGAGCTTTTGTTCTGAAAGTGCGACGTCAGGGTTTTGGTTGGTCGTTCCCTCGTAGTCGGGGAGTGGTGTGGTGCTCTTTTCTGTTAGTAGATACTTGTTTTTGAGGTAATGAATAAGTTGAGAGCTACGCCCCCTCTCCCACGGTATAGTGCTGAACGTACGCATGCAGTTGATGTCCTTGAATTTTTGCAATTTAGTGGATCGATCATATACCGGACGAGTTTCCATGTTTTTCTGGTTGATCGGGTTCTTTGTAAGCCATCATAGAGCTTCATCCAGTTCTCCCTACAGAGTTCGGAGGCTTACATTGCCAGTCTGTTGAGGTTGTGGGTGAGCCTGCGAAGCTTCTTTTCGTGTCTGTCTCTTCAAACGTTTTCTCAGGGCGTGCCGACCTGGCCGTAAGTGTGCCAGTTTAGTGTCAACTTATGGGTGGTGGCTATATTTTGGGTATAATTTGTCGACCAACTCGTGATGTTTCTTGGCCCAGGCTTGATATGTCCGCGGTACCGTTTCGGATGTTGGCTCGGGATTCTCGTTGTCCGTAATGTTTTTACGGAGTCGGTTCCAGTCTGTTATCCGGGCCTATCCACTTGTGCTGTGAAGTTTGACCCCCGTATTTTTAAGCTAATGATGTGATGATATCCGAATTTTGTGCCAATGCTCTGCTATGTCACGTGTAGGCGACCTTTCAACCGAGTAAGATCCGGGGTGCTGTCCCTGGACGTACTCGTGCCCATGGCGGTGGGGATGCCCCGTTCGTTGAGGATTGTAATGCCGTGGTGTTTTATTGCTTGAGGGAATTGTTTATCTCTGTTTATTTGTATCGGTATCCCCATTTTGTGTGGGGTGCGTTAAAATCTCCTAAAATAATAATCCGCCTCGTCATTACCGCTTGTGGGCAGTCATAGAAAGTGTTCTCCAAATCCGGATCCTTTTTCAGGGGGCGGGAGTAGGCGTTGAGGACAAAACTGTTTTCCTCGTTTCCTATGGTGCGGTTGTGTATTTCGATCAGGACGTGTTCACAACGGCGTTTGGGAGTTACGTGTTGTGTCGCAGCAGTATTCCGGCGGACTAAGTGTGCTGTATTCCATTCTATTAGGTCTGTGTGGATAGTGCATCCGGAAAACTTGGGTCTGCCGTCAGTTTCCTGAAGGGCAATGACGGAATGTTTTGGGTCAAGGTTGTCTATTTGGAGGTGAAGCTCCCCGAGTTTGTATTTGATTCCTCTGCAGTTCCACTGGTAAATGAGCTTTGCACTTTTTGTTTTGGTTACTCTTCTTCATCATCTTGGCTTCGTTCGTCGTTTCTGAAGGTATTCGCCGTGTGTGGCCTGCCGTAATGTTCGCCTGTTAGTCCCTTTCTTTTTGCCCTTTTGTGTGTATGTGAGCCTGGCGTCGAAGGTTGTGATGCGTGCCGTTACTTGATTGTATTGCGCTTCGGCGGTATCGAGTCTCACTGTGACGTTGCCCATTCGTTCTTGGAGGACTGTGACCTGGGTGGCGATTTGTGTTCCTTGGGTGGCCATTTGGGTCCAAATGTTCACTATGGTTTGAGTAGTGGGTGCCGGTGGCTGCGTCGAGGGTGGAGTGGGTGTTGGTTGCTTTTTTGAAGTTTCTTCCGGTGGCAGATCCGCTGAGGTGCTTTTCTTGGCTACCTTTCTTTTACCTTCGTCCTCTGCATTCCGACTGTTAGTTAGTGCCTCCACTTTTTCTATCAGTGGCTGGATTAGGAGGTTCTGTTTTTCAATCGGCTTTTTTAGTTCAGATCATTCCTTGCAGTTTTTGGTTGTAGAGAGAACTAGAGGAGGGAAGCCGGTGGTATCCTTTTGGGAGACAGAAGACGCTGCTGCCCAGCCCACCTGTTTTTCGGCGAGCCGCTTCGGCGTTGTGGTCCTTGTTGCGGAGCGGGTGACATTTGGGCCTGGAACACTTGTGGTTTTTCGTTGGGGTTTTGTGTGTCGCAGCCATGGCACATGTGGGTCTTGGGATTGGTGCAGACGTCCTGCCGATGGCCGACTCTGGCATCGGCAGGACGTTTCGGGGTACGGACGATTACAATATTTTGGGGCTTGTTGGGGCAGATGATGTCTGTTTCGCTTCTCCGCTGACGTTCGCGGCGGCGGCTATGGCGCGGCTGACTTCGACGCCCGAAGCCCCGCTGACAGCGAGACCAGCCCGGGGGCGCATGATGATTCTGATGTCCTCGCGTGGTAGTTCCGGCATTCTGGCTGCCTTGAGAAGCTTGCTCTTGATTTCAAGCAGCCGTCGGTCGTTACCCGTAGGCTTGTGCATTTGTGCGCCTGTCTTGGGCCCCGGGTAGGTTGTAATGCTTGAGTTAGTTTCTCGCCGGGAATCCGCCACCCTTGCGCTCGGCTGAGAAGTTTTGGGAAACATTAGACGTCTTCAACCTCAACGCGCATCGCGGAGGCCATGACGGAGCGTGGCTTTGGAGAAAAAGTGGTCCCTGCGGATCCGCCGCTGCGATGACTTCGGCGTTAGTCCTTGGGTTCGGGAAAGCAGGGCAAGGCCTAGCGACGACTTCGGCCAAAGGCCTCGTGGCCGTTAGGCCTAGCTGCCGGCGGCACGCGCGAGCACAGAAATGTCCGTAGAAGTTTGAAAAATGATCCCCTACCTTAAAGACAGGTATCCACGTATTCCGGAGCACTTCACAATGCACGTTGTGGTAACACATTGGAGGTGCGGGTTTAATGACTGAAGCAGTCGTTGAAGGTGGGCAGAGCCGGTGTCAGATACGTCCGATAGGCTCAACGACGGTGGCCCGAACCACACTCCCCTAGCGGCGAGGATGCAGCATCGGTTGCTGGGGTACTAGCGGAGAGCCCGCAAGAGTTTCTAGCGGGCGCATGCGAGCCCGACGACCGAGGAAGCGGTCGGGATGCGGGGCATGCGGTTCAGGATGAGGCGCATGTATGCGTATCAGGGGAGCCGATTTCACAATTGGCGGTGTCCCGGCGTTCTTGTTTTCCCGTTCCCTATCCGCCGAGTGCCAAAGGGCCGGAGTTGAGAGTGCGTCAAAGGGATGCGCCTAGTTGTATGAGAAGCGCAGTACCGCTGCGTGCAGACGCGCGTAGTAAAGGCTGCGCTACCTGCGCTGATGGCATGGGGGGCGGCCCTTCCGGCCTAGAAAGGTCCAATTCTACTCTGTGCAGGCCCAACGGCGACTTTTCGTTAGGTGGGCGTTCTGGGCAATTCCGGGCTTGTTAAAATCCGAGCTATGGCTTTTCTGCCCCAAGCGCTCTAGCTTTTACTCGTCTACCTCTCCTCTCCTCCCATCGGCTTAAAACGTCACCGTTAGGATGGAGGCCCGACTTTGGTTGCGTTACGCTCATTCGGACAGCGGTGCTCGTGTCTATAGTTGTAGGATAGAGGGGAACGTGTATGATTTGTGCCTGAGCCAGTGCCTTTGATGCTGGGTCTGGGAACCAAGGTGAACTTTGAGTGAACCCAACCGGGTTGAATACATTTGAGTTCCTGATGTGCATTGGGTGACAAGAATCGTGCGCGAGAACGCGAAGAGACGATGAACTTTTTAGACGTTTTGCCACTGCTACAGAACTAGCCCCATATCGTACCTTTGGGTGTGTTTGAATGTCTTTTTCTCTTATCAGAGTGAAAGTATGGTCCTGCATGCGTTTGTACCTGTATTGCGGTTTATAATATTACTTCCGTTGTCTTTTTCGGAGTTTGCACTTTTCGTGGGGTTGGTTGCTTTAAGTGTGAAGGAGAAGTGCCTCGCACATGTGTGCTGGGCGTAAACCGAGGTCGTTTTCGTGTCAAGTGTTGAAATATTTCGCCTTTTTGGACGCAGAGGGAAGTTTGTTTATGTTTTCTTTTTTTGTAAAATGTGTCCTCTAGGACAGTTTACAGTGTACACCCTGCATGGCTGAGCATTTTCGTTTAAGGTTTGAGTTTGCGGAAGGTACACCTTCTTTCGGAGGGATAATGAGCAGTTTTGTTGTTTTTGCTTTGCTGTGTTTCAAGTGTGTTTTGGTACATATAGGAGAGAGAAGGCAGACGGCGGCGAGCCCCGCTCAACGTGGGCCTTGCCCGACCTGTGTTATGCGAACATGAGCCCTGAGAGCTGTAAATACGTAGTGTAATAAAGTGTACATATTGTAAATTGTACATCTTGCTTGGAGTGGCTCATCGTTTGCTTTCGTGGCATCGGATCATCGCTTCGATCGTCGAATTGGGCGACCGATCGAATTTAACTTTAACTGGAATTTAACTGACGTGGATGCGGCTGGTAACTCTAACAAAGTTTTTTGTGTCATTTCCTCCACAAGCACAGCCTTAACGTAGCCTGCAATCCCGATACTGTCATACCAGGAGCCGTGTTACCAATAATCATTTCAGCAAACAGAACACTTTAGGGCCGAGAACTCAGAATTTCGGCCTCTTGAAAGCCCCATTTCCCCAAACTCTTTCTAAAAAGAGTGCGATATGGCGCAATATGACAACTGAACTACGCGCATGCAGGCCGCATGCGATCAGTAAAAGTGAGCTATTGCAAACTAAGATTAAGAAGAGCGCCGCCATTAAGGCCAGGCTGAAGAGACGCTGGAACAGTCAGGCGAGCGACTGAACGACCAGCAGCAAGGAAAGAAACCGGCGCGCAAGATTACCCTATAGAGTTTCTTAGTAAGTATACTAGGGCGGAAACTGCGCCCGGGAATCTTTGTCGGCGTTGGGTGATAAGGGAAGAGCACAGCGCGGTGTCCGCTGCTGTAGCCCGACCGTGGCCCACGCTGCTGCTGTGCTCTGAACGCCGCCTCTAGGAATTCCCGGTCACAGCTGGCAGAATGTCTCGTTTCATTCTTTGAAGACCCACGTGTGCGAATTCAAGTGACGTCGCAAGGGGAATTGTTGTGGGCGTCGTTTTAAGCTTTGCTTTCCAACCACCTTCATAGCATGAATTTGAGCCAATTTTTGTTGTCTGCCTTCACACAGGCATCTGCTTTGCAGTGCTCACTGCTTTTATCCCCATCGCCATTTGTCCTTTCCGATCATCTGTACAACCAACCATCACGTAATATCCCTTTCCAGGGATGATTGAGCAAAATGAATATATAAACAATCTTCTTCTGCGGTGTGTTCGTTATGCTCACCAATGAATATCGGCGGGTTAGCCTAGATGCAATTAGTAATAGTATACGATTTAGAATATCTACGCATTCTCAACAAGAAGCAACTTTTCGACCACCTTCACAACACACAATGCTATTTCGAGCCGTGGAAATGCGTTTAAGCGACAGTAAAAATGTTTTCGAGGAAACAGTGTCGTGCTGAGAGTGCTAAACTCGGCCTCATGGAAGGACGTTGCAAAAATTGGCAGCGTTAACACAAACAAGGACGAGCGCTCTGTGTGTGTCCCCTCGTTCGTTCGTGATTAGGTGAGCACAGTCAAAGTGTCGTTGTGCTGAGATCGAGCTCAGTTACCAATTAGCTTTCTGGAGTGCTAGCGCAATGGTTACGCCTGCATAATAATGAACACACGATAATGTTACCCAGATTTGTCTGCAAAAAACGGTTTAAAAAAACTGCCAATACGTGTAGCGCAAATTTTTACTCCTTGCTTTGGAGCACAAAATATTTGCTTCTTCTCGAAGCAACTTTTTTGCGCGACAGAAGAACAGTTCTTGTCCTATGTAACTTTCTACGCCATCCTCCTGCTGTTATACATTTGCGATAATTTTATGGCCCAGGCCAGTTCGAAAATCGTCATGGCAGTGTTTGGCGCTGGAAGGATTTTCTGCCAAAAAATTTGGCAAGGTGGTTTTTTATTTCCAGGACAGATCGATAGCAAACGCACATACATATGCTTTATATTATTCCTCGTAGTGCTACGTAATTCGGAAACTTCTGGTTTTATTTCTTCTTTGTAATACAGGTTCCATTCTTTACCATACAAGTTTCTTCGCAAAAATCCGGGGTGACATTTTTCTGGGTAACGTTTTCTTCGTCAATTTTCCTGAAATATCGACGAATTGGCCGGAGAATGTCTGTCCTTTTTGTGTTCTGGATGGATATCAATGACACATGAGTTGCGCAGACGCAGGACGTAGGAAGCATGACTTCTCCCTCGGTAGTTGGCGGCCCATCGGAGCCCTCTTGCTTGTACAAAACAATAAACCTCGTGTACACTTCCTGGCACCGAAAATCCCCCTTCGTGGTGCAGAGCCTGTCCGGGCAGATGCACCTCACTTTTGGCAGGATGGCAGGTAATCTGGTTTCGTCCACGTCCACGTCTTGTACAAACGGACAGGTCGCACGCCTCCCGATGAGATGACTGTACGAGTCTACGGTGCAGTTATCCGAAGATGCTCCAACCGCTACTCCGGGACTGCAATTTACGATGTCGATTGTAGTGTGCAAGACGGTAAAAAGGGCAAGTGCCAGGATGTGCATCCTAGAGTCTTGACAGGGCTCTTGCTTATCTTAGAAAGCCTGCACACAAGAAGAGGAAAAGAAGTTTGGAGTTTTGCGTTGAGTTATCGTTTTACTCTAAGGCGAGTAGGCTTTTTTGCGGAAAAGAGAAAAACGGTCATGCACACACACTTGCATTTGGGTGGTGATAACATAGTGAAAAAAAAAACAGCTTCCCATTCGAACAAAACACAGTGCATGAAAAATACTGTAAAAAAACCACAATGACACAATCACAACTAATGCTCCATGATCAAAGCAAAAGTTGCGAATGTAGAAATCAGCATATCAACCCAATAATGCACACGAAATTAGTTGAACTGGGGAATTTCTATTTTTAATTATTTGCGAAAGCAATCAGGGTGACTAATGCCACCTAGTGAGGAAAACCGTCGGTTCAAATTGCGCTAGTTTTGTTGTACAAGAAAAAGCATACGAGTAGGTTATGCTGTACAGCTAAGCAATTTGGCCTTGTTTGGCTACTAGACGCGTTCGGGTACGACTGCCAAAGTATGTGACGAGTAAGATTTCGGTACAAGGTTATGGTAATTAAGGTAAAGGGTAATGGTAAAGGCTTAAGTACAAAGGTAAAGGCTTAAAGTAAAGTATGGTAAAGGCTTAAGTACAAGGTTTAAGTTTTTCACTGCGTGAAAGCGGAACAAGTTGCGTTCTTTACAAATATTGACCCGGTAAAGAATTCACAGGAGAGTTACTTTATTGGTCATCAGGTGATAGATTGGAAAAGTTAGTTCAGTCGCGGAGCAGTTTGCACACACACAAAAACACGTCTAAGCTACAACTGAGCCGTGAGGCTATCGTGGAAGAGGGCTGTGTAATAATTTTGACCATCTGGGGATGCTTTACGGGGCTGCAATCTTGCTACACGGTGTTTCTCGGTTTTTGATATGGAGCCATCGCATTTTGCGCAACTTCAATATTGTCAGTGTTGAGGTGACGCGAAGCGATATAAATGTAGCGTAATCAATTCCTCGATGAACATAGGGAATATTCATCGAGGAATTATAGGGAACGTTCTTCTTAAAGGGATATTGGGCGAGAGGAAGTCAGTTTTCCCATACGTAGCTATTCGATCAGCATTGGCTATGACAGAGTGATTGTGTTGTTAACAGAGCACGTGGGTATGGGCATTCCAAGACACTTATACGGGCCATGTAGCCAAAATGCAAGATTTGGATTCAAAACGTCTAATAGTAATAGTATCCAAACTGCCTGTCTGGCAGCAGGCGATGCTGAGAAATTGAACAATTCAAGCCAAAACATTTGTTCTGCTGCTCCACCACATGTTTTGTGATGTCAGCAATTATGTATTTCGAGGAGGTACCTAAAGTGAACGTTTTGTATGATGAATGAGGTGGTCCCCAACTGCAACACGGCTTTGGTTTCCGAAGCTACCTACCGCCTTTCTAGATACCGGAGGGTTACCGCTCTAGTGCCGCTGTTCGCATTAGTCTTGCTCCCGACCCGACTGTTACCTGCCTCATTTTTCGCTATACTCGGTTACAACTCAAGAACGGCACCACCTTATGTAGGGTATCACTCCGCCAAAGCGCCGGACCCGCGAAGTAAGTGCGCGCCCGTTTTGAAAGGGGTTTGCTGTGAATGCGTGATATCGTCTGCCTTGTCTCACGCAGTGTGCCGTCACTGGAGTCGTTTATAAGCATATTAAGTCCACAAAATCACGGGAACGGCTCACGCCATGTTCAAAATATTCCCAGTAACGCCCTACTTGCGCCGAGGGGAGAAACATCCGGCTACGGTGATAAAGCTAAGCGCCAACTTTCGGTGCCGTTCTTAAGTTGTCACCGAGTATAGGGTATTACTTAAGGTATGACTCTACTAACTGGGTTCTTAAGTTGCAATGTCGCTTATTCTGGTCAACCGTTGTCGTATCAGGCAAGCCCAATAGTCCCGACGGCTTAGTTAAGAAGCGTCAGGCGGCATACTGCCTCATTCACCCCTTTTTATTTTTACGCGTTCATAAATAATGTTTATTATTTACCCCCTTATTAATGCTTCTAAAAAGCATACACTTGGTTCAAGAGCAAATAACTCATTCAGAAATAATATTACCTGTGTATTGTACGTTGGATTGTGTTGGGCTCAGGCAATCTTGACCAGCCGTACAAAATACGTCACAAATTCAGTGTGACAAGCTAGCTGACGGGCGCACGCGGATTCTGTTTACCTCACTATATACTTCACTTGAGTAAAGTGTCCCATGAATGTTGTGACAGTGGTATTTTAGTACGGCAGTTACGTGGAATCCAAGAAACTTCTATTTTGTCTTCCCGGACTTTCGAAACGATGGAAATTACTCGAGTGGGATATCGTTATAAACATAATCTGGGTTATGGAGAACTTTATTAGCTTTATATTTAGCGACATTTTGTGTAAATGGCGACGCTGCACCACAAGATGATAGTATCCACACGAGATTTATTACTTGCAGTGCAAGGCCGCTGGCAATATTGCGGCGGAGACTACAGGCACCAGTACAAAGAGACAGCTGAGGGTACCTGTTACAGTTTTGTACAAATGTTCATTAAGGAGAGTTCAGTACTGAGTCCTACGGTGAGTTTTAATATATGATAATGTTTTAAAACGCATGTAGAACTAAACTGCCATTTTTTTCAAAAGCAAGTGGATCCGTTGTTTATGCACCTCGATCAAAATACACATGTAGATGGTCATGAAATCGGATTAGTTGCGTTTCACACTGCGATGGACCAAAAACCAATTTGAATCCAAGAAACAGTCCTGGTTTAAAGTATATCTGTATTACGCAATACTGCCATGACAAGAACCAATTAATTTTGCAATAAGAAAAGGGGTGTTTCTGATTTATACCTTGGTAAATTAAAACAACTAACCATTTTCTGAATTCTTGTTTGTAGCTGTTGTCGAGGCATATAGTCCTATTCGAAACTATTATGAACGCAAAAAAGCTGCTAGCAAGAAACGACGCTATGTCAGCCAGCCTTTGTCGTTTTCGTAATAACCGGATGAAATGAAAACCTTACTAAACGCTAAAAAATGCGTAGGTTTGTGGATCACGTGCACTCTTTTTTAATAGTTCACTTAATATTTTGAGCCGACAACAACTTCGAAACAATACAAATTATAGCTCCACGCACCCACGAGTTTCAAAGTCCCCAGAACACTTGCCTTTTTTGCCCGGACACAACCAGCGTGCTGAAAGCAGGCCGCTGTGTAATCTTTCTAATACTGGTAGCAATGCACGGTGGCCCAGCGAAGCTTCCGGCGTTCAGTCGGCTCCCAAGACAGATGTACGCGGACGCGACATAAATGTGTGGCTTAATATATGTTCTCCTTATCGCAGAAATACACTTCGCCAACAATCGGACCATTCCGGCCGAGATGTTTGCTCAGCTACCTCCTTTATGTCGCGCCTGACCCTATACGCCCCTTTATCGCAAGCTATTGAGAAAACTTCGTGATGTAGGACAGAAATCCGGTAGCAATGAGTTATCATTGTTCCATTGTTCTGTTGCCCGCAATTTTCTAGTAGACGAATTAACTGTGAGATCGCAAAGGTCGTCCAGAAAAAATCTCTATGTTTTCCTTTAAACTGACTATGCGGCAAGCATCTTTCTTGCAGTTTATTTTCTGGGCAGGCATAAAGTAAAAGCATTTCCAATTTTTTCTCGGTGTTGAAACTATATATCAGGCTACCAATGAGCTTTCACTCACTCACTCACTCACTCACTCACTCACTCACTGCCCCACTCACTCACTCACTCACTCACTCACTCACTCACTCACTCACTCACTCACTCACTCACTCACTCACTCACTCACTCACTCACTCACTCACTCACTCACTCACTCACTCACTCACTCACTCACTCACTCACGGAATCAGTCACAAACTCACACGGTCAATAGCTAACTGTATAAACAGGCTCTGCAGATTGAATTGGCAGGCTGTGCAGAATTTCATCTATGAACCTTCGTAGCACTCTAGCAAGCTGTTTATATTCGTGTTACATCATTTTTTGTGTTTTTTCTAATGCTTAATCCTAATTACAGCGATCCACTCGCAATGTGTTGAAACAAACTTGCGGTCTCGTAAATAATCTGTTGACCGTTAACACGCCTTGGTGGGTTTAGCTCTCACATAGGGGACGGGCGCACCACTCAGAGCAAGACAGTCACGAACCACTTCTTCTTAGTTCAAGTGAGGAAGCAACGTGTCAAACGTTTCTGAAGTAACTATGCATTCCTTGTTGCAGTTCCTCACATGTGTCGAATCGGCTGCCTTGAATTCGATACGCTGTTTTTTTTTCATTTTTCTCTTCTCTGTTGAAGAGAAGACCCTTCTAACGGGACCTTTGCCCTTAAATTTCATACGTCGTAAACAAAAAGTAGAACATCGCTACGCACGTTACTCAATCCAAACCTGGGAACAAGAGTGCCTCGGACTCCTTTTCTTTCGTTCACGCCAAATACAGCGCGTAAGGAGTTAAGGTAGCTTTTTCCGAATAAAATGGGGAGGCAACGCAAGGTGCTTATTCAGAAAACGCATAAACAAAGTAAACAGAAGGTAGTTGAAGCATTTTTATTTACTGGCACAGGCTGTACTGATGCAGGCAGTGCAGCATATATGTTCATTTTTAACTAATTGCAGATCCAATGGCGCTCTGCACTGGTCTGCACGACACTGTGCTCGTATGCACCAGCTCAAATAAAAATTGCCTCTGGTGTTGAAGACGCAACTTCTGTTCCATTTACACATAGACGTTGCTTTGACATAGGGTGCGACTAATCGCCAGTCAGTATTTTTCGCGAACATTTTTGTGAGCGTCGATGGTATAGACGGTTTTCACACGCTAATCCGTACTTTATATATTTCGGGGTTGGGTAACTTTTCTATCGAAAAGAGTGCTGTCGGAGCAATTGTAATCTCCTTGTCAGTAGCAGTTTAAGATTGATCCTGTAATTAAAAATGACAGAATGTGTCTGCCCATAGCCAGGAATCGAGAAGGCATTGTTGCTTGGAGGTTCTCGGAAACCATTCCTCAAATACGGATACCCAGCACAGAGATACGTCCCATCTCGAAGTTTTCAAACCCTGATGGTGTGATACCCCCCTCATAACCAAACACTCTTCCTCACTCGGCGTAACCTCTAACCTTCTGCTTTGAACCACGTTGTTTTCTACGAAGGTCAACTGTAGAGTTAGACGGCAAAGTCTGAGCTTTCGTTTTTTTGTGGGGGAACATTGATAGAGCGGTTTCCGAAAAATAATTTCGAAAATAATGAATGACGTTTCTCCAACCTTCCATCGAAACTGATTGGTTGCATTATTATTTGCTGTATCCCATTCGCAGGTGGGATCGACGTAATGTGAAGCGTCTTAGGTGGCGTACTGAATTCGAATTGAACCTGCTTGTGGGATTGTCAGAGTGTTTGTCAGAGCATTGTAAGAGTTGGCGATCGTTAAAAATAGTGAGCAGCGGTGAGTGCGTGGAGACGTACTAGAGACGACAAGAAACGTTAACTGTCTCAATATTCATAGCAAAGATGGCCACAGCTCTAAGCGGAGAGAACGGGATACACGCATGGACAGGGGCTTTCGCCAGTTGCTCTGTCGACACTAACTTCCTCGACCTGCCCTAGCGTCGAACGACGTTGGCGAACGTTTTGAGGTGTACGATTCCCGGAGATGACCAATCAGTCGGCTTTCGGGCCCCAGTGGGCGAATGCACACAGGCGAGCATTATCTGGTGTAAGATGAATTTTAGGGGCTCTCTCAGCAAGAATGCAGTAGCAGAAGCTTCTGCACCATCCAAAAGAACACTGATATAAGAGCCAAACAAAGCTTCATTTAATCATTTACAGTAGCCGACCAGATTTTCTCACCTCAAGGGGCACAAAAAATAGTCCGAATAAAAGAGCAGTTCGAAAAATCCGTGAGCCTCGAAAACGAATTTTATTTCATATAAGTAGGACTGAATAAGTCGCGAATGGTTTCTTGCCTTAAATTCCTCCTTCGTCTGAGAACATCTCCTTGTACCAGTGCAAGCGTCACGGTTTAGTTGTAAACGTTGGACAACAACGTAAAAGCGTTGGCTATGTCTTGCGTTGGTGCCTTGCGAAATCACATGCAAACTTATGGATTTTGCGACTACGTGTAAAATTATGGTCTCCAAGCCCTTCCACGCTCTTCATCTTCAATGCGGTCCCACATTACTGTATCCACAATTCCTAACAATATGTACCCAGAATTCAACCAATCCCTGATTAAACATCTTCGATCCCAATTCCCTTTCACCCCGATATTCGCTTTACCGACAACGCCTTCTACACCTCATCCCAGGCTTATGCTCTGGCGGTTGTCAACTCAGGAGGCACACTTGTCACCTCCCTCACAACTCTCTCCACGTCAACCACCACTACCGACGATATGGTCATAGCTATCGCCGCAACCACTGGCTCCGAATACCTTAAAATTACAACAGATTCCCAGCAAGCCTAGGGTAACATTCCACGAGAACGCATCTCACTTCCTGCCTTACGCGCATGTTGCATCAATCAATCCCCTCCTTGAGCTTCACATCATCTGGACTCCTGACGACTCCTCCCTCGAGGGAAATAAGACGGCTCACACCACTTCCCGCACCCATCCACACCGGGCATTTCCCTCATGGTTAGAACCCACGGTTCAGCCTCCTTCACCTCCCGCTGTTCCCTCACGCTACCACGATTTCCTCCACCATTATCGCAACCTTCGCCTCACCTTGCCTTAACCGCACCCTCAACTAACCAAGAAGGAAGCAATCATCCGGCGTCGATTACAGACAAACACCTATTACAACGCACCCGTCCTCCAAGATATTTCTCATACCCAATACACACTCACCTGTTACTTGTGCCCTTTTCCCTTAATACTGCCTACCACATAGTGTGGGCCTTCAAAACACCCATCCTCCCCCAATCTCAACCCCCCCAGAGCAGTAAAGGGCCTGCTGACCAGCTCTAGTCACGCTGACCAGATCTTTCTGGTCACCCGTGCCTGGGCTACAGCCAAGGCTGCAGCCAAGGGTCATTGGAAACTGAACTGAGGCAAACCACCCCCCGATAAAGGCTCAACGACCACCATTTGGTCTAATAATATCGTCATCACCTTTCCAAGCCTATCTAAGCCCCTGCGGGGAAATGGTCTCTCCCATAATCTCTAATATTCCGGTCCTGTGCTAACTGACCAATTATCCCCTCAAACTTATTGATCATCTGCCCTGAAACATTCTCCGCCCTGCAACGCTTCCCTTCTCTTGGGATCCACTCTGTTATCTTAATGAACAACGGTTATCTTGCCTTCGATTACTTCCTGCCCACGTCCATTTCTTCTTAATTTTACTAATAGTCCTTAACACGCCTTTGTCCTGACCCACTCCACTCTTTCTTGTCCTGAAGGAGCCATAAAAGAAAACAAAGTTGTTTTATTCGAAAAGATTAGGTGTTTCATGTCCCCAGCCTTTCCCGGAGCAAAATGCTTTATTCACTGAGAATAAGGCAATTTAGCGAAAATTTTAAATCTCTCGCTAAATTGCACATTTCGTTTACGTGAACAAAGGCGTCATACGAGCCGGTCCATGAAACAATAATTAGTATGTCGACTCCATATAGCACCCACACGCGGGAGTCGCCGAGACGGCGGCCATTTTAAAAAATTCTAGTAAACCTAGTGCACCCGCAGCTAGTCATGGAATCGCCTGATCCGGGGAACAAAAATCTCGCCGAGGAGCTCGGGGTTGCATTTAACAACCTCACACCACTGAAAAAGCTCATGCTTCCAAGTGCACGAGCGGCAAGAGTTGTGGATACGCGGTGGACGGGGAAAACGACCATTCCGCGATAGCCACAAAAGACGAACGCCCAGCCGTCGGCACCGCTGCCTCGTCAGGCCCCGTCGCGCGGACGAATACAGACTGGTACGTATGTGCCGTATTTTCAATTTCAGTAGCAGTATCGCTTATGCCAGTTGGCCGGTTCGTGTATGGAAAGCCGTTCCTCGAGCTCTCTGCACCGACCAGAAAGATTCGAGCGTCATGCGCGGTGTGTACGGCAAATTTTTTCCCCAAGATCAGAGCGCTTTGACGAAGTCGGCGACGAGCGCCAGCATGTCCGGGTCCCTGCCGTAATCATTCCTCGGAAATGAAGCCAGCACACTCGTACTTCCTTTTGCTCTCTTTCTCCTCCGTTTGCAAAGTTCACAAAAAGTAGCCACTTGCTTCGCCGAGGTTCGTCGTTGCGCCCTGACAGGGGATCTCACCGGCGGGGATGTCGCACTCCCTCGACGATGGGCCGTACTACATGGGCCTGTCAAAACACAGCAATGAAATTTTATTGTAAAGTACTCGTACAAACTGAAGTTTTCAGTGGGTTTTAAACTGTAAAAGAGCTGTAAAGACAGCAGCGAGCCAACACGACCTCCATACCTAAACCGTGCGAGGGGGGGCACATCTCGTTGCTGCTCTGTGTTTTCCCCCCCTTTTTTCGGCTACAGCTCTAAGCGGAGAGAACGGGATACACGCATGGACAGGGGCTTTCGCGGGCGATCTGTCTAGCGTCGAACGACGTTGGTGAACGTTTTGAGGTGTACGATTCCTGGAGATGACCAATCAGTCGGCTTTCGGGCCCCAGTGGGCGAATGCACACAGGCGAGCATTATCTGGTGTAAGATGAATTTTAGGGGCTCTCTCAGCAAGAATGCAGTAGCAGCAGCTTCTGCACCATCCAAAAGAACACTGATATAAGAGCCAAACAAAGCTTCACTTAATCATTTACAGTAGCCGACCAGATTTTCTCACCTCAAGGGGCACGACAAATAGTCCGAATAAAAGAGCAGTTCGAAAAATCCGTGAGTCTTTAAAACGAATTTTATTTCATATAAGTAGGACTGAATAAGTCGCAAATGGTTTCTTGCCCTAAATTCCTCCTTCGTCTGAAAAAATCTCCTTGTACCAGTGCAAGCATCACGGTTTAGTTGTAAACGTTGGACAACAACGTAAAAGCGTTGGCAATGTCTTGCGTTGGTGCTTGCGAAATCACATGCAAACTTATGGCTTTTGCGACTACTGCAAAATTATGGTCTCCAAGCCCTTCCACGCACTTCATCTCCAATCCGGTCCCACATTACCTGTATCCACAATTCCTAACAATATGCACCCAGAATTGAACTAAGGTGGAAGACCCTCCCTGATTAAAAATCTTCGATCCCAATTCGACTTTCACCCCGATATTCGCTTTACCGACAACGCCTTCTACACCTCACCCCAGGCTTGTGCTCTGGCGGTTGTCAACTCAGGAGGCACAGTTGTCACCTCCCTCAGAACTCTCTCCACGTCAACCACTAGTGCCGACGATATGGTCATAGCTTTCGCCGCTACCAGTGGCTCCGAATACCCTAAAATTATCACAGATTCCCAACAAGCCTGGGGTAACATTCCACGTGGACGCATCTCACTTCCTGCCTTACGGGCATGTTCGCATCAATCAATCCCCTCCTTGAGCTTCACATCGTCTGGACTCCTGACGACTCCTCCCTCGAGGGAAATAAGACGGCTGACGCCACTTCACGCGCCCTTCCACACCAGGCATTTCCCTCAAGGTTAGAACCCACGGTTCAGCGTCCTTCACCTTCCGCTGTTCCCTCACGCTACCACGATTTCCTCCACCATTATCGCAACCTTCGCCTCACCTTGCCTTTACCGCACCCTCAACTAACCAAGAAGGAAGCAATCATCCGGCGTCGATTACAAACACCTATTACAACGCACCCGTCCTCCATGCTATTTCTGCTGCCCAATACACACTAACCTCTCACTTGTGGCCCTCCCTTAATACTGCCTGCCACTTAGTGTGGGCCTCTCAAAACACCTCATCTCTC
Source organism: Haemaphysalis longicornis (assembly GCA_013339765.2). Taxonomy (NCBI): domain Eukaryota; kingdom Metazoa; phylum Arthropoda; class Arachnida; order Ixodida; family Ixodidae; genus Haemaphysalis; species Haemaphysalis longicornis. Next base: position 89,743,333 of record CM023457.1, on the reverse strand, counting down.
ACCCCAATCTCAACCTTCCCCCAGAGCAGTGGAGGGCATGCTGACAAGCTCTAGTCAGGCTGACCAAATCTTTCTGGTCACTCTTGACTGGGCTACAGCCAAGGCTGCAGCCAAGATCAAGGGTACCTGAACTGAGGCGATCTCACCCCCCGACTAACGGCTCAACGACCACCATTTGTTCTATTAAACGTTTATTCTCTCTCTATCTAAGATAAAAAATTTTTGCTCCGACGGCAGTCGAGCCTATCCCCATCCAACCCAAAGCTAGGCAGCTGGCTTAGTATTTTAAATGACGTCGTGCCGTAGTAGTTCCGTGGCTGTGTCGCGGAATATTTTGTCCGGAAAGTTGATGTTTTGGCTCAATTTTGTCCGAAATATTCCTTGTTCATATACGTTGCTCTTATAAGACAACTGGCGGTTTTTCGGGAAAGTGTCGCAATATCCACCAATTCCGAATTTCTAGAGTGCAGAAAAACGGTCGGCTACCGTACCTGAAAAAGTTATCATTTATCACGTGACCTGCTACTGCAAAAATAAATTCTGCAATATAATTTTAGTGCCTTATTACTGCCATAGGCGAGTTAGATAATGGTGACCACAGTCTGTGTGCGCGTTCACAATTGTATAACGTAAATTGTAACACTGGCAACAATGAACGCGCAATCAAAGCCATATTCCGGGTCGTCACAACAATGCTTCCAAAAACATACCCCCCTGCAGCGGGAAAACAATCATTTGGGATCACGTACTGCGAACCACTTTTTATATACGCCATCAAACCACTGCTCGAAGAATTGTGCTTAGAAATTATTTCTTAGTGAAACGCATTAAACCAGAAAACACGTTTAAGGCTTTGAATATCAAGTAGATCTATGCATTTAAATAAAAAATGGCTGGGGCTGAGTTCCAGCAGTCCTGGATATGCAAAGCGAAAGCTTGCTTTTGTCTGTTTAAGTCAATTTTGTGAGCCCATTCTCAGTTGTCGGCACTAGCTTCGCGCAATTGGCATTACGGACCCTCTGTTCTCTAGCAGCTTGCCGAGCAGTATCCGCGGGCTAGTTGTCGACGACGGCTCAAAGCCTCTCACTCCCGCGCAACTTTCAGAGAAGACGGCCCGGCTTTGCCCTCATCCATGGCAACGGAGCAAAAATGTATAGTAGGCGAAACGGCCCATTGCGGCAAGCGCGGGCTCGCGACCAGATAATGTCACAATGAAAACCAAGGCGGAGTGCAAAGCCAAGTAGCTGCGATGGCGAAGGAGAGGGTAGCGAACCTCATGGACAAAAGATAGCGGCCGCAATTCATTCCGTGGCTGCGCACTGAAATGCCGGTCGCGGTAGCCGCGCAGTTTCTTCACCCATGGCAGATGCCGCTAGCTCAACCTATGACTAGCGCATGTGACATTATCTGGCCGTACTTGGGGTCTTTGTTTCACCTCCTATCTTATTCGTCCTCCGTGCCCATGGCCGAGCTCGCACTGACTAGGCGAAAGAGGCACGGCGAGCCACGTGATGCAACGCCAAGGCTACGGCGCAGCTGTGGTCAAAGTAAGATCATATTGCCGGCGATGGCGAAAATGAATTCGATTAGGTTGCTAACGATTTGTTATAAAATGAGCTAACAAAGCGTTTCTTCTTTCATTACATGAATGTGAAGAGTACGGCAGGCAGCGCTGCACTCACCAAAGTGCTTCGGTACCTAAATATCGCAGTCGGAATGTATGCGCAGTAAAAGTGCGGTGAGCCGTGTTTGGTGTAAAGCTGCGACCGTTTCATTGGCTCGAGCACCACTGTAACCAAATCGACAGATTCGGGTGCAACCGATGTGGTTACCCCACCACTTGGGAACGTAACGTTTTTTCGCTGATCTGTGTCAACGGAGGCGTGTCCTCTGCTACAATATAGAGTTGTGGCATTGCGGCTAGCGTACGCTACGCTACCGGCGGCGCGTACCGGGAAACGACTGTGAATGCGCGCGCGGGCACGGTGAGGAGGACCGCCCCTGAGCGGAACGAATGCGGCGACACAGCAAGGCGTGAATGGGTACGAATGCTAACATGCCCGGTCCAATCTCTGTACCAGTCGCTGGTAGCGTAGCGTATGATAGCCGCTATACTAAAAGTATCTCATGTAGTCCTCCGCGCCTGGACCGGTGGAGTGTAGAGCTTCTGTGATTGAGGGGAAGAGAAAGTGGAAAACTAATATCTCGGTTGGTCTCCTCACTGCCCCAAATCCTTTTATATTTGGCGCCCAACAGGATCCCCCTAGTGTAGCTCGCTTTCTTGGCTGTGAGCTGAGCTTATTTATTTGGCGCAAAGTGATGGAAGTAGTTACGTGTGAATCAAGAGCTTGGAGGGCGCCCCAGTAACTACTTTCACCTGTTAACTACAAAACAAAAAGATGGGCTAGTACCCAATGCGCTGAAGAACGAACGGATGAAAGCCCGAGTCACACACTCTTGTACAACCCCTAGGACGTCATTGGGGTGGAATGGCGGTCGACGAGAAAAGCAACGGTGGCTAATCGTGGTTTTGGAGGGGATTTTGGTGCATACGGGTCCCTACTCGGCCACTTATTTGCTATAGCGATGTTCCCTACATTACTGTTATGTCGCTCTACAGCGCCAAGAACAAAGAATTACTACCAGTCCACAATGGGAAGGTGGATGACTGCAGGAGCCGAGGAACGCAACTGGCATAACTTGCACTATGCAGTGCGTGGTGTCACTAGCCAAAGAATGAATGAAGGAATGACTTTATTGCAGAGAGGAGGCTATAAATGCCTGTGGGTAGGGAATGGAAAAGAGGATTGGGAAAGACAACACTAAGTAGTTGTAGTACATCTAAGTAATGTTCAAGCTTTACTGCAGCTATCACTGTAGCTGTGTCTCAAGGTCCCGTTGGAGCAACGCACCCACACTGGCCTTCCCCTGAGGGGAGGGGGTGTCTGGCATAGTTCTTGATGGCACATTACGGTTGGTGTGGCAAGATGGATGCGCACCGGTGTTCATTTGTAACTGGTGAACTTGAAAAGGTAGCCAAAGAGACGCACAATTTCCCACTTTGTATGCAGTTTATTATTTTGTATGTGCGCAGAATTTGCTCTAGCGCGACGCTCCTTTACAAACAGGAGGACCGTGGGCAAGGTCACGACCACTGTTTTGCGAGTGCAAGTTATGAAATCGCTCGGGGATTCTGTTGTTTTTTTTTTGTGAAAACAACATCCTTTAAGGGCAAAATTCAGCCAAGCAAAGTATTAAAACCACTTTTTACACTTGAAATGGGGTGTGTGTTTGTTCTTGATACATTTATCTTTGTTCAACAGCCCCTTTCTCTTTCCATACATTCTTCACATTTTAATCGTGGCATTGGCTAGTCATTAAGTCTTGAGGCCTGTTGGCGTCCGGACGCAGCCAACGGGGGAAGATATTTTCACGTTTTATCACGACTAATTGCGGGCAATGTAATAAAAGTACACAGTAGGAGGCAATTTAAACAAAGGAATTGACATTTCTGAATGATTTCGGTTAGCGTGAGTGGTGGTACCTATAATTGAAAGGTGTACAATGGATGTCATTAGAGACATTTGGCACTACTTGCACTCAACGCAACGGGGGTGTGTGGTGACACATGCGATAGCACGCGGATAACAATACAAGCTAATCCTCACACCAGCGATTGCGCGCTTGCTCCACGGATAAACTGAAGATAATTGAGACAATGCGTTTTTCCAGTCTCCCTTCCCGGCTCAATAGCGTGCTTTGGTTCCGCACTTCTTGGCTGCCTGTACACCTCCATGCACTTCGAATAAGAGACTTGGTATGGGTAAACTGAAATTACAATATTCCAAAATATTGCAACACGCCATGCTGTAGTATGGTCATAGTTATAGTACAGACGGGTGATTTCAAATAAGATGGAACAAATCGTCGTTTGTCGAATTCTTCAATTTTCATAAAATTTGGCAACGCGGGATAACCTCTGAATAAAGAATAAAAAATGCAGTGAAGCTTGCACACTTCCTGGAAGACTTGAATGGCGAAGCTGTGGTTGGTGAGCATCGCCGGACATGTAGTTTAGATTTCGTATCATTGTTGATTAGCATGGTTGCACTGCTAGTAATCATCGTCATATGCATCGAAGAAATCGTCGTCTTCTTCGCAGCGAGTGATGGATGCACAGTCATCCTCAGCGTCCTGGACTTCCAGCGGCTCAACTGGCGATGCGTGCACTAAGTCGTGCTAGGCATGAACTATAGCGAAGCTGCGGGATCTCTTTATACGTGAGCACTGAATGACAGGCATTTGTACAAAATTTTAATTGCTTATTAACATCTTCTACCATTGCATTGCAATGTACTAGTAGAATTCTTCGTCATATGCATCGATATCATCGTGTTCTCCATGCCAAGCATTACATGCGCGGTAGGGCTTGACGACAGCGCCGGAGTTTTCTTTTTTTTGCTATAACTACTCCGGCAGCCGGAGACTCGGCGGTCGCTACAGGGCACGCGTTTACCAGCGCTCGGCATTTTCTCGCTCCTTGTGGTATTTTCCAGTTTTTTTTTTTTTGCTAAAGCCACTGCGCGTGCCGAAGATGCTCGGCGGTCGCAGTGAGGCATGCGCTCTCGAGCGCTTCGGTTTTTCTTGGTATGTTTTCCTGCAACACCAAACTTATGGCTTGTACAGCAGCTCCCTCTTAAAATTTGTTATATAATTTCCTGAATACTTTAATACACTCATTCAAAAATATTTTGTAGTAAAAAAATATCCTAACTGTAACAAATCGTGAAATGCGAGAATGTGGACTCCCGCAGCCATCTCCCGTGCACGTCTTCCAACATTAGCGAAATATTCCTACGAAAATATATCTGGGGCAATTCGTAGATTTTATGCTGAATTTGCGCCTGCTATAATTTTCTGTAAAAAGTGTTGTCGCTTCAGGAATACATAACTTTTGCCATAAAATGTCACATTAGTCTCACCTCCATTTGGGTCAAACTTGGACCCCACATTTTAAGAAAATAGGGAAAATACCAGTGGGTCGAACCGGAAACAGCACTTCGGTTACGGATCAGGTTAAGAGAACTTCTTCAGTTCCAGTTCGACTAAATCATTCTCCGAACCGGTCAGTGAACCGGTTCGCAAGCTGGAACAGTTTTACGAATGGGTTTAGAGCTGCTATATTAGCTAAGGGTAAAAAACGTTTTGTATTTTAAATTCACCATAAAGCTCAAATACAATTTATGTTTATTTAAAATTCTCCATTTTTAATGAGCCTGGGGCAGTATAAAAGTCAACTGTATCCTAGATCAGAAGGAAAGCGTAGACGGGGCCATACATTCTGGGGAAGGCTTCACCGATGGTGGAGTGATCCCACCTTCCCGCACGGACACACCCTGCTTCGAAAGCCCCCTTGGAAATACGTACAACTCCCTTCTGTCTCATTGCACCTTTACCATCAATCTATCATCTATCATCGCCTTCTGACCGGTACCTTCGTCGTCATCCTACACCAGATCGAACGCAGTACCTACTCCGTCAATGTCAATACTGCGACACCCCGTTGACCACAACCCACCTTGTTCCCGCCCCCTATACCGCCCCCTTCCGCCCCCCGGAGCAGTAGGAGACTGATCTGATCTGCCTGGAACCGGCAGGCCAAAGGGCCTTGCTTTCTAGGACCATCGAGTCGGCGCGGTTAAGAGGCACCCTGGACTTGGGACGTTTCACCACCACCGTTATTCGTTTTGCCTTTCGCAGTGTCTAGGGCTATCGTCCGATGCGAACTTACAATTGAAAACTAGTGTTTACGTCCGACGGATCTTCAAGCCACTTTCTTGCGTTACGTCCTACGGAACCCAGAATTGAAAACTAGGGTTACGTCTGACGGAACCCAGAATTGCAAACCAGAGTTACGTCCGGCGGAACTTTAACCCACTGTTTCGAGTGACGTCCGCGTTAAGTAAATGCACACAAAAAATTTACAGGTAACTGCGACAGCTGCCCGTGCGCTCTGTATGGTGTAATCTATACGCAATAATATTGAAAATGGTCGCTTGTACGATAAATGACGTCCCAATTCGGAAACACAAAATGCTGTCTGCGTACGGCCCAAACTGGTTCGAATAACTAAATCATATGGGTCACATGTTCGACAGCGCCGGCTCCCCGTCCGTCGAGTGGACAGGAACGTGCTATACGCGCTCACACTTCTTCAGCGATGTGGGGTTCGAATTCCGGCTGAGTTGATGTTTTTTAAATTAAAGATTGTAATTTTTCTGTACAAGTCCACGTACACTTCTTTCCATATCCAACACATGCAAGCAAAGGAGAAGACGGGGAATATCAAGATTGAACCTCACGTTTTTAATTAGTCAGCTAGACCGATTAACTTAAATTTATCGACATTTATTTCTCCAAAGGAAGTTTACTACTACTGCCAGCCACTTTATCACGCTTACCTTAGGTAGCGCTAGAGATTTCATAAAGCCACCCACATGAGAGACAACTGTGGTATTTATTGGAACCTCTCGTTCCGTGTTCTTGCACCGCTTGGATGCTCACAACGAGTTAACAAACCAGCCAATTCTGTTTAAAGGGGTCCTGAAATACCTTGCGCCGATGCATGGATGTACACGAAACCAAATAAAGCAATTTATTACAATCTCACCCTGCAAGAATTTTGCTAAAGCGATGAGTATTAGCTGAGAAATCGTAAATCAAAAACCGCGCAATATCGTCGGGCCGTATTTCCCTCCTCCTTTCAAATTTTTCTTCGCTGTTGTCGGTGCGCGCGAGCCTTCCCTCCCATGATGCTGCGCTCCTCAGCGGTGACGTATTTCCGCTATTGCGCTCCTCAGATTGCCGTCTGCTACGGGCAAGCTCTTTCGGCCTTTTCATCTTTGTTGACACCATAGACATGGATCCCGCATTCCGCTCAAGGCTGGAAAAGCGAATGAAAAGACCTGGCGACCTGTGTGCGGCATGGCCTTGCCCTTTTGCAGTGTACGTTGCGGCAATTGCTATCGGCGCACGTGACTTTTTATCGGCGGTGAACTCGCAGCCGCACGGGGAGAATCGTGCGCTCGTTCCCTTTGAAGCACCGCGCATTGTCTATCCAAAAAGCGCCGTCTCAGATGTGGCCCCACTTGTGCCGGGTCTTACTTTGGCGGCGGTGGTAATTGCTCCCGGCGGCATGTGAAAAAGTCATTTTAAACCGACACAGAACCCGTGTACAAAACTCGGAGGATCGGATCGCTTTATCAGTGGCGATGAACGGGAAGGCGCAGAGCAAACTAGCGCCGCACTCGAGTAGCGAGCACCCGTGTTCTGATAAGCTGCACCCCTGTGTTGCATTCAACACTGATGGGAAAGCGTTTGTTTGCACTTGTTTGGATAGTCGTAAAATGTCCAAACACTCCGGAACTCCACTAGCAGATCAGCTGGCGAGTCATTTCACAAAACATTCGACAGATGGCGCCGTATGTATTAACGTGTCGCTACGCAAAACTGATGAGACGCTCTACTAAAACTATCCTCGCGGTTTTTACGTAGCGGGACGCAAAAATTGAGCGTTTAGCATATGCAAAGGCAACAAACGCTGTACTAAAACTCTCTATTAGCAGGAAAATAGCGCCCGTACGTGAGGCCGCAACATGGCCGCAAGTAGCGCGAGATGGAAGAACTATTTTTGGCTTCCGATGAACCAAGTTATTTGCCCCTGTGTATTTAAATACGTCAAGTGGTTAGCACGTCGCCTCACGCAGCTCTGTATCGTCGCAACATCTCTGACTGTCCGAGCGAAGCTTGCAGCTAAGCCAAGGCAGCGACCGAAGCTGTGTGTGTGTGTGTGTGCATCGCCTAGTGTGTAGTGGACGCGTTCGTTTCGCGATGAAATGCGCCGTTGTACTTCTGCGGGTGGATACGGCTTCCCATGGTCTGGATTATCTTTCTCTAGCGATGATACGACTCAACATCGCATGAGGTATGTGCAGAGTGCCTGGCTAAAAGCATTATCGGCTTGCGCGCCAGATTTAATTGACTTGCTGTTCGTCCCCGCAAACCGGGCGTGAGGTGAGTGCCGAATTTACGACGGGCAGGAGGAAGCAACCGAAAGTCTGTCAATCGCGATTCAGACTTGCAACGCATGTTGTGACGCTGTGTTCGTTCGAAACGCATCTCTGGATTGTTTTGAAGTTGAATAAAATGTATGTGTCAAACCCGGGCATTTGGCTCAGGGTGTTCTCTGCGATTGCACAAAAGAAGTGCCACGGGGCTTCGACGCTTTCATAATGGTACGTACTCACGTAAGATAATATCCATGTAGTATTATGGCCGTCATTCATTACAAACGGTTAAGCGTTTGTTTACACTTGTTTCGTTTGTCGTAAAATTTCTAAGCACTCCGCTGGCAGATCAGTGACCGACGCTGAGCGGACGACACATGTCTTTGCCGGAAGTGCGTGAAAAAGCCGCCCAATAGCAGGATGTCTACCTCATGACATCTGGAAATAGATGACGTATACATGTGAAGATGACGGCGTCCAAAAACACGCAGGGAAGGGTGACAAAAGGGCGACAAACTTTGCAACAAAAGTTTGAGCTTTCGCTGCGCGAAAAGGGTAATACGTGGCACAGCTGACGTCGACGACCCAATCTAACGATTGCGTTTGTTCATTTAGTGTGCTCAAAAAGCCTTTCAAGGCCCCTTTAAATCATTGCGTTGTCACATCACTGATGATGTTGTGGACCCGGAAAGTTGGAACGTGTTCCGATGTTTATTGTCTCTACTTGTGACGCCAACGTCCTCGAGGCCATAAATGCGTTGAGTGAGCTTCCAAAGGCTAGTTACCATAGAGAAAGGTATTCACCTGTGGCGGCACCCCAGCGGCTTGGGTCGTGTGCTGCCGCAGCCGGGGCGCTGCAATAGCGATGGCGTTGGGGCTGAGTGACAACAATGAGTGCGGGCCACGCGCTGACGGTGCGCAAGCAGCCACAAGTGTCACAAGCGTGGAATTAAACGGGGCCCAGGTTTTTGGGTGCACGGCATTGCGTTCGCACGTGTCTCGGCTCGTTTCTCTGTCGCGTTCCCGACATTGGTGGCCCGGACCCTGAAGCGCAAGTCAAAGGGCCATAATAGACCCTCTTCGCCTCTGCTGCCTCTGCGGCGTCCTTTGCTGCCTCTCCTCATGGCATCTGCGCCCTCGCCTGCCGTTTGCCCCCCTTCAGTGCTCAGCACCCCGACGTGCGGTTGCTTCAAGCCAACACACGTTTCCGAGTGAGCCACATCACGTCGCAAGAGACCGGCTGCAATCATCTCTATTTACCTATTGAGATCCCGGTTAAGGTTGGCGACATCCTCGCAAACCCACCTACCACGAACCCTTACGACACATAAGCCTACCATCTTGAGCCGCACGAGGCCTTAGGAACAGCAGCGTTTCCAGCGGCCGATTTCTGCGAAGGAGTTTGGTGATCACCGAGCTTCGCACCTCCTTCAGGAACTGCAAATCCAGCTCGGGGACACATCTTCTGCCACTGACTCCCGCTTGCTGAAGAAACGTTTTCTGCAATGGCGTCCCTCTTCCGTGCAGATGGTCCTCGCGACGGTTTCTGACCTTCATAATCATCATCATCATCATCATCACCAGCCTATCTACGCCCACTGCAGGGCAAAGGCCTCTCCCATTATTCTCCAATTAATCTCAGTCCTGTGCCAACTGTGACCAATTTATCCCCGCAAACTTCTTGATCTCATCTGCCTATCTAACTTCTGCCGCCCCCTGCAACGCTTGCCTTCTCTAGGGATCCACTCTGTTACCCTTAATGACCAGCCGTTATCTTGCCTTCGCATTACATGCCCTGCCCACGTCCATTTCTTCTTCTTAATTTCTACTAATATGCCTTTACAACAGTTTGCTCCCTGACCCACTCCGCTCTCTTCTTGTCCCTTAATGTTACACCTATCATTTTCCGCTCCATTGCCCGCTGAGTCGTTCTCAATTTAAGTTGAACCCTCTTAGTGAGCCTCCAAGTTTCTGCCCCGTAGGTGAGTACCGGTAGGATGCAGCTGTCATACACTTTCTTCTTCAGCGACAATGGTAGGCTGCTATTCATTATCTGAGAATGTCTGCCATATGCACCCCACCCCATTCTGATCCTTCTAATTATCTCTGCCTCATGTTTGGGATCTGGGGTCACAACTTATCCTAAGTAGATATATTCGCTTACCACTTCCACTGCCTCGCCACCTATCTCAAACCGCTGTGCTGTCCCGAGGTTATTGATCATTACTTTAGTTTTCTGCATATTAATTTTCAGGCCCACGGTTCTGCTCTGTTCACCCAGTGCGGAAAGCATGCTTTGCAATTCGTCCCCTGAGTTACTTAGCAAGGCAACGTCATCAGCAAATCTGAGGTTACTGAGGTATTCTCCATTAACCCTTACTCCCACCTCTTCCCAATCCAACGTTCTGAATACCTCTTGTAAGCATGCTGTGAATAACATTGGAGAGATTGTGTCTCCTTGTCTGACACCCTTCCTTATAGGTATTTTACTGCTCTCCCTATGGAGGATGATGGTAGCTATAGACCCATTGTAGATATCCTCTAGTATTCTTACATAATGCTCATCTACCCCCTGGTTCCGTAATGCCTGAATGACTGCTAGGGTTTCGACCGAGTCAAATGCTTTCTCATAATCTATGAAGGCTATATATAGGGGTTCAGTATACTCAGCGCACTTTTCTATCACCTGATTGATCGTGTGAATATGGTCCATTGTTGAATAACCTTTGCGGAACCCTGCTTGTTCTTTAGGTTGACTGAAATCTAAGGTTGCACAGATTCGGTTAGTGATTACCTTGGTAAATACCTTGTAGACGTCTGACCTTACCATGCCACAATTGGCCGCGCAGGGCGAAAAGGTAATGCAAGTCGCCACATTAAATTCGTATCCTCCTACGTTGGCATCTGCTCGATCTTCCGAACATACCACCGGGGTGGGTCCTACCACGTTGCCCTCACCGGTATCCAACGAGGTCACCGCTCTACAAGAGCGCATTCAAAACCTGGAGGAGCTTGTTGCGTCTGCTGGCTACCGCTCGTCGCAAGGGTGCAACACTCGTCGGTTTCGTCGTCCATACAACGCGCGAACAGCCACACTGATTCCTTGTGCAGTTATTATCGCCGCTTCGGTGCTGCGGCGCAAGGTTTCACCCGTCCTTGTTGCTTGTGGGGAAAAGCGACAAGGGATCGTCAGCGGCGAAGACCGACTCCCCAGCCAGTGACAGTCACCGTTTCTCCATCACGGATGCAACGAGTGGATTTTTTCTAGACGACACTGGTGCTGAAGTGAGTGTGCTCCCTGCTAAATCCTTTAACTGCATTCAACCACCACTGTGGTATCATCAAGCTATTACCAAGTCCAGCATCCCCGCGTAGAGAAAAAATGGCTGACAATAACGTTCGGCCTACGCCATCTGCTCTGGATTTTCCTTGTGGCCAACTTGAGCAGCGCCATTGTAGGAGCCGATTTTCTTTCGCACTTCGAGCTCCTTGTTTGCATTACCCGAAAAAAAATCCTGGATGCCGCAACCGGCCTTTCTGTCACCGGACAATCGTCTAACGTCTACCATCGCGTTTACCCTTCTTTGCGACCTACGTACCGGCAGTTGCTGAATCAGTTTCCTTCCTTGACTGCACCTCGTGACTGTACAAAGCGAGGGAACCATGACGTCGTTCATCAGATTATTACAACCGGTCTCCCTACGCCTGCCGTCGGGCGTCGCCTTGCTCCGGAGAAACATAAAATCGCGGAGCAGGAACTTCATCACATGGTCGAGATCGGCATTGCTCGCCCGTCTTCGAGCAACTGGTCTTCGTCGGGACACATGTTCCCGAAGAAATCAGGTGACTGGAGGCCCTGCGGGGGATAACCGCTCTTTGAACGTGGCCACTGTACCCGACAGGTGCCCCCTATATACAGGATTTCACCAATAACCTCCGCGGATGTACCAAATATTCAAAACTTGACCTCCAAAAAGCATACCATCAAATCCCTGTAGCCCCGGATAACGTCAAGAAAACGGCCATTATACACCGTTTGGCCTTTTCGAATTCACCCGGATGAATTTCGGGTTGCGAAACTCCGCTCAGATTTTGCAACTCTTCACAGATGTCGTTCCTTGTAGCTTACGTTTTGTTTTCGCCTACATAGATGACGTTCTTGTCGCCAGTTCATCGTCATCTGAGCATCTGCACCATCTGCGGATAGTTTTAGAACACCAGCATAGCATGGCCTCATCCTTAGCAGTGAAAAGTGCGCATTCGCGTTGCCGTCGTTGGAGCCTCTCGGACACCTTGTTGACCGCAATGGAATTCGCCCTCTACCAGACAAAGGGAAGGGCATAATCGACTTACCTCGGCCTGAGTCCTTACGCTAAGTTCGCCGCTTCTTAGGACTGGTAGATTATTAGCGAAGGTTCATCCCAAACCGTGCGGTCAATGTTCAACCTCTCTAAATTTCCCTTCAAGCTTCCAAGTCTCCCGAGTGCAGCCTTGAAGGCCTGAAACTGCCGATATCGCATTCATTACTATCAAGAAGTGCCTGGCCTCTTCGACTCTCCTTGTGCACCCGCGCCACAACGCTCCCTTGAGCCTGATGGTAAGCGCTTCCCACTGTGCGGTTAGAGGTGCACTTCAGCGACACATCCGCGGCACCTGGCACCCGCTCCGTTCTTTTCGAAGAAGTTTTCTCCAGCTGAGCAACGCTACAGCACTTTCGGGTGAGTGCTCCTGGTGGCATACCTCGCTGTTAAGCATTTCCGTTTTTTCCACGAGGGCCGCAGCTTCGCGATCTTCACCGATCACAAGCCTCTTACGAACGCTTTCAAGTCATGGAAGACTAAATATTTTCCCCGAGAGACGCGACTTTTGGCGTAACTTGCAGAGTACACGACGGTCATTCAGCCTGTCCAGGGAATTAACAACATCCCAGCCGACGCCCTTAGCCGTATTTCAGCCATACAACGCTCCGGTTTCAGTACTCAGGAGTTGTCTCAAGCCCAACGAGATGACGAGGAGCTCCGCACTCTGCGTTCTTAAAACAATTGCTCTCTGCAACTGTAGGACATTATCTGCCCTGATTCGGGAATCAGCATCGTTTGCGACATTGACCCGGTGTGAGGCCGCAGACGGCGTACCTTCCTGCTTTTCTTAGGTGGATTGCGTTCAACTGTATTCACCGTCTCGCTCATTCTGGAGTTCGTGCCTCACGGCGTTTGGTTGCCGAGAAGTACTTCTGGCCTGGCATGAATACTGACGTACGCGCATGGTCTCGTGCCTGCCTCGCCTGCCAGCAATGCAAGGTCTATCGGCATACCACATCGCATCTGGCCCCTTTTCCCTCGCCGGACTCTCAATTCTCAACAATTCACGCCGACCTTGTTGGCCCGCTACCACCACCTAAGTGCTACCGTTACATCTTGACAGTGATCGACCGTTTTACTTGCTGGCTGGAGGCGTTTCCAATCGAAGATATTACGACATTACTGGTTCCACACTTATGTCCACGTAGATCACCCGTTTTGGCGTGCCTTCGGAGAGTATCACAGAGTGGCCGCCCATTTGAATCCACGGTCTTTCACGGTTTGACATGCCGTGCAAACTAGGGTGTGTCATACTAAGCTATGAATAAATACGGCTGGCTGCTTATAGTGAAGAAAAGGAACACATAAAGGAATAAGGAAGCCTACAATTCACAATTTTTCTATTTGGGACAACATTTTTCAATACCGCTTTTCATCCCGCATACACACCAAATGCATAGCCCCGCTGCTGTATGTAATGGTTGCCAGCCTCATGTTTGAGAGCAGACGTCGATTAAATATTCGGATTTCAAGAGTTCTAAAGCGCTATCAGCAAAACCGTTCCGCATTTCGCTGTTTTAAGTGATACTCTTTCATTTGGTCTAGAGAACAAATAGAGAAGCAGGTTGTTTGTCCCTTTAAAATGCTTTATGAGAGACATTGTCGCCGGTCTATTTCGCGCCTAACTACGCGCCCATCGGCGGTGGCCTGTTTATGCATGCACGGGTTGGGAAGGATGGAGTGGGTATGCACGCACAGCTCGTGTTTCATGCCGCTACTGATAACGCGCACCGTTAGTTGGGGGAAATTAAACGCGGAAAACTCATGTCTCATACGCCAGGTCAGCAGCTCTCCGTAATTGAGCGGTTTAGGACTGGGTTGGTGAGCTACACTACAGCAACATCCCTACCGTGGGGTAAGAAAACGGTCAGCCAAATGTTTGTCGGCTAGAACAAAGCTTGAGGCCTTCCAGGTTTTAAACTATAGCTATGGGATAGACGCATGTAGTTCGCTAGACGACAAGCGAGAATTGAAGAAGCGGAGGCCCGAAATGAAGCTCGAATAGGCGAGAAAACTGATGTAAAAAGCCGCTGCCGGCCCGCCGTTGCCGCATCAATTTCCAGCTTCGTTCATCAAGCCAGTAGAGTAATATCTCCTTAATTCAGAACTCGAAGGAGTCCATAAATTGTTCGAATTAAGGGGAGTTACACTTAGTGGTGAGTCACTAGAATGAATGGCCATCGGAACCACACTCTGGTGGCAGAGCCAAAAGAAGCCCATTTTGTGGGCTCTTTATCACAAATTAGGCACTACCACGCGTTTGTTGCGAACACCACGTGATCACAGCCCGGGCCGACGACCGCGGTAAAATGAAACCAACAACAGCATGCGCCAGAGCACTGCCGCCTGCGGCACGGGGCCCGCTGCGGAAGCGAAACGCGCTGTCTCCGCAGCGTAGCGCGCTCGCTACGCTGTTGCTTTATTGTTTCGTTTTCTTGCATCTCTTGTAAATTTGGTTTGGGTTGGATTTGCAGGACATTGTAATCACTCTTGGCCGACTTCTCCGAAGAGCGATGGAAACCAGGTGATCCCAGTTCGAATTATCCGGTCTAAATACCGACGCATTCGAATTATCAGTTTTTCCGGTAGAAAAAATTCCGCCATCTCCACGAAGTGAATGATTATGAGAGGGCGAAGCTCCAATGCTTATCGGTAAAAGCGTGAAACATTCGCCCGCACATCATTTGAAAACTCGACACGTTGTTGTAGGGGTGTTTTTATGTACACTTATATACATGGTGTTTATTATTTACATATCGATGCAATTATATACACTTATATACACACAAGATGTAATCATTTACATAGCGATGAAATTATATACAAGAATTACATTACTGATTACAAAGCTGTGGGAAGCGCTTTCCTTTGAACATTATAGTTTTGTGGTCGGTGAAGTACGTGGCGAGAGGATCTTGGATGAGAGGCTGTATTTGGAAGTTGGAGAAGGCGTCGATTTTTGTGGTGGTTATGTAAGGGGTTGTTTTGGACGATGAGAGTCTCCATGGGTAAGTTGACGAATTCGCTGTGTGGCATTTTAGCCACCTTGGCCGTCGCCTTCTGCAGAGCGTCTTGTGTCGTGTACCCCCAGTAAGTGTCTTGAGCTCGCAGGCGAGGAACGACAACCTCTTTTTCCTCTTCTCCTTGTTGGGTAACAACGAACGCGTTGAACGTTTTGTCCTCTTTGATCAATCTTTGGTTGGCCAATCCCTAGTGGGACCCTGCCAGAATCATCATCAATGTTCCGTGCCATATACAGCAGCAACGAGCGACGGGACAGAGCACGAGCAAGAGGAGCTTCGCCCCTAATACACGGGGCCGTGACGGGACCAGGCCGTCAGTTCGAATTAACCGCAAGTTTGAATTAACGGAGGTCAAAATTATTGACTTTCACTGCATTCCTTGTTCAGCCGAGAGGGCTTTCAGAGCGAACTTTTCGACGGTGTCTTTGTATTCTAGGCATGTGCACATCACCTATTTGATGTTTGTGCGTGCACATGTTAGAAATGCAGGCAGGGTGCCTGCACGTGATCCTACAAGTTCCTACCCTCAACTCATGACGTGTTCGTTGTGCTGGCGGGAGCGTTAGGCGGGGACGTAAAATGATCCAAAGCGACCTGTCCGGTGTCCTCAATGGTCGAGGGGATTTTGATGGTGTGTTACACGAACAGTAAGATGTAAGATGCCTACGACACGGAAGGGAAACTGACACCTTCCTGTTTGTTGGATGAAATAAAGCTTGGGTCCTCCAATATCTAGTCAGCTAATGGGCTAGGAAGTATTCTCAATCGCAAATTACAAACAAAAAGTCCTTTCTTTCATGCACTCCGTGAACATCATCCAGCTTCGCACATCAACCTTCATCGCATAGTAAAAGGACTCTAATTATTATATTATTGTTCTATACGCTGAACGCAGTCCCAAGCTTCACTCCACCACGCCGTGTTTCGTTTCCGCACAGGCACAAGAACTGGTGGCGTCTCATAAAACTTTGCTACAAAATTATTTTGACTGAAATTACTATCTTTAATTTTATAGTGTAGCTTGTACTTGTTTTTAATTGTAAGCAAGCTTCGCATTAAACTTCTGCAGAATGAACGGTCCACTGGTTTTGTTCTTATTTTTCTTGACTAATAAGCGAATTTAGTCACGTGGAAGCACTCACGATAACAGAAGCACTACGAAGTTTCCCGGCCAAACGGAAATTTTTTACGCTGGTTAGCCACGATGCGAGCCGCTTTTCCCGCCACAATGAAATATCACCGCTCATCCCTTGCTTGCTTGGAGCAACTTCATTGGGACAAACCAGTCGTGTTAAAAAACAGCCGGCAAACAAATTGGGGTTTCTGAAGTATTGGCCAAAAAGAACTTTCTGCTCACAGCACGTATTGTATCTGTTTGAATAAATCTGCACCCTTCTGGTTAACGGAGAAGCACCTTCGGAGTTTCCTTTCCATCGCCCGTCATAAACTAATAACCGGTGGCCCTAGCTATGATCAATTGGCATGGTACACTGAAAAGCAGCCCTTAATGTTTAAATTGAGCACAGATTCTGCAAACAACGTCTTATGCATTGAGACCCTAACCTCCGTTAACTCGGACTTATGCCTCGACTAGCTCAATCTCCCTGAGTACCCCTCAAAGCAGATTCAAAACTCGATCTGAGCCCGTGCTATACAACATCAGCCAGGACTGAATGTTCAGCAGACACTTGGCTGCCTACTTGATACTTGTCAAAAAAGGTTACTCATTGATACTTGTCAAAAGGTTGCGCCACTTGCCGCACTAATTCATAATTGACATACAAATCTAGATCGTAATATTCTTACCAATGCCATTTTTGTGGCTTCGTGAAAGCATTTGACAAAGTTCAACCATTACCGCCTCATGTCCAAACTTCCCCTTGTTTAACCTCGACCGGTTCGTCTTTTCTTGGAATAATAACTTCCTCAGATTTTAAAATAGTTCGCCGCTTTTAACTCCCGAACTGTAACTTCTCCCGTTCTTTTCGGTGCGCTCAAGGAACGGTAATTGGCCCTTACTCTTCCTAATATGCAATAATAACACCAGTCAATGCATTACTAAGCAATCCGACTGTTTGCAGTCTGCGTTATGTATGCAACAATCACCAGCCAAGCCCATCAATATCCTAAAGACAGACCTCACGACCGTCGAACACTGCTGCCAGATGGGGCAACCGACTTTAAGTAAGTCTAAATGCAAATCACATTCCTTCTATCGACGCACAAACACATTTTTCCGCAACTGTTCTGGAGAGAAAGAGAACAATCTTTATGAAAACTGGCGATGTCAGCCCAGCTAAGGTGCCTGGCTTGCTACGCCAGATGAATGCGATGACGATAATGATTATAATTATGAAGAGGAATACATATGATTCTAACTAATTACAAAGTCTGATCAAGACTTCTGTCTTTTAGGTATGCCAATAAGGCTTTCGTTGCAGTAGCGGCACGTTTGAAAGAGTTTCAAGGAAATAATATGTCCCTCAGTTCTAGTTTTGCGGACAGCGGCCGGCCCACGAACACTGCGAGAGACACTCTTTGTGTAGTAAAGCGCACAAAGTCACATATTAGGTGTTGGAGGTCTTCACGCACACTGGCACAGAGGCGAGAAAGACTGGTTGAGTTTGTAGCAGTAGTATCGCGTGTAGGCTCTAGGTGGTTGCTTCCTACAATAAACTAATAGCTGAAAATATCTTGCTGTACACGTTACAAGCGATCTTTGCTGGAGAGTTCATATTAGGAACATGATTTGCGCAGCTATGAGACCCCGAAGGTATTTGAAGCGTGCCTTTAAGTTTGCTCCCAATTCCTTAAAATAACGGCCTTTAACACGTAACCCACACAAAATAAGAGCATGCGGCGTCAATTTGGGACCCACTCAAGAATTACTTCCTATAACGGATTCAAACTAGTCAGAACCTCGATGCTAGATATGCCTTTTCAGATTACTCAGTAAGAAAAGAATGCGGCCCTCGTTCTCCTATGTCACCGTCAAAATGTTTCAACACTCAGCCCATTCCAAAAATTCCCCACCGAGCATCTACATCACACCAGGCTCCTATTTCTCTAATCGCATTAGCAACACCAAGCAGTTTCAATACCCTCCCTTTAAAACTCGACGTTTGTGAGTTTGAATGCTACATTCAAACTGCTAAAGAGTGAAACATTTTAACAGATAACTTTGTTGATACTAAGGGTACAAAAACATTCAAAAGTCACTAACAACCCTTTTGGAGCCCGTCTCACCATTTGTGTTTTTTTTCGCTTCGAACCGTACTACAGTTAAACATGGATGTAACAAACATCTGTGTAACAAATTCCTGGTTTTAACGAGGTGTTTAGTTCCCCATCACCAATTCCATTGACGTGTTGTTACAATTAACCTTGATATGACAAATTGGGTATGCAGATGACTGATTATTTTTTGTTTCGGAAACTTCACTACGCTACCTGGGCAGTCTTCACAGGGTGCCCAGTTTTGCCATTGAGAGCTAGAGGTAAAGCCACACCCCCTTCCGCAACCGCTGGGAGTGGAGTAGAGGCCCGATAACGGGAAGAGATAGGCGAGGTGGGAAGGGAATTTGTGCGGAACCCATGCGCGGGGCGTGGCGGAAGGAGAAGGCGAGGAATCCGCCGCCGCAGCGATAAGCGCGTGCCACAAAGGAAGACCACGAGGCCACGCGCGGCGCATCACTGTTTGTGATAGAGGAAGACGAACATCCAGTTGTGGTCCCTCGTACAGCGGCGAGGCTTAAACAACGCCGTGAGGTGACAAAGAGGAAAAACGCTACTGTTGCGCAGACCTTCGCTAGTTTCATGCCTTACGCATTATTGTTAGCTCCTTCATTTTTTTCAATTTTCTGAAAAATCGGGTGGGGAAATGCACTAGATTAGCTGATTTTGCCCGCACTGCCAAGTACCAAGCGTTTCCACGCGTGAGTACAATGTCGCTTAGGTGGTAAGCCTGCCTGTCGGAGTGTAGTCGCGCGTGTTCCACTGCTATGTGTAATGTTGGTTCTTTGGTGTAGATTTCTGCTAGAAAACGAAAAGTTCTGTATTTTCAAGACAAGCTCGCAATTTTAAATGCCGTGTACGCAGGCAAGAGAGAACAACCTCGCCACCCGGTATACAGTATCCCGCTATCACGCTCTGAAACATTTTGAAAGCGGAAAAGAGCATCATTTCCCCAAATTCACGAAAAGGTGCTTTTTCTGCATAAGTTTGGTCCTTAAAACGCGTTAAGCCTCTGAAAAGTGTGAAAAGGCCAAAGTGATACTTAAGTTACGTTTTGGAACACGGGCGTCAATGACCTTGCTTTTTCGGAGTGACTACACCTGTGGGAAAGCATCTGGCGCCAATCACCTAATTTTCCCTAAATTAAATGCTCTAAGGGTGATTTCGCCGTCAGTGATGTCTAGCACTTTCGTTTTGTTTCTGCTTCACATCACGCGAGTCGTAGCTCGAAACCTACTTTTAACAAAAATCTGTATGTAACCAAACAATTCGATAGAACTATAGAGAAAGACAGAAAGAGAGAGAGAGAGAGAAGCTTTTTATTGAAGAAGAAAATGCAGAGAGGTTTCCCAAGATGCGTACGTCGGCACGCTACTCTGCAGGAAGGGGAATGGGGAAAGATAGATGACTAGTAAAAAGGGGAGTAGGACAGGAAAGGAGAAAAAGATATAGTGTCATATATAGTAACATGGGATGTAGCGAAGACTGTCTGTATAAGGGGAACTATAAAGTCTCACCAACGCCAATATCGTCAATACAGCCAAAAATGCATCCAAGGACGTTCCACTGAGATGATGGAGAATGCCATGGTCGAAGTATCAGGCTCAGCGTAGCTGGTCGAGGGTGTAGACATGTAATCTTCTGGTGTAACGGGCTCCTTCCGGTGGTGTAGCGGAGAAATCTAGAAGCACAAGCTCGCCGGTTTCGGGGGAGCCACAGTTGTCGCAATATGGCCTTGGCTAGGGCCTATGCGATGTAAGTAGCAATTAGTTAACGCCGCATTGAGTCGCAGTCTATGAAATGCGTTTCCAGCCGGCGAGGTAGTCAATCTGACAGCCTCAATCTCATCTGTGGTCGAGTGAGAACAGAAAATTATGATAATGTTCCGGAAAGGACCATAACCGGTTTCTTTCTGCTAGAGCTAGTGCCTTGGTCATAGTTGAGGCATATGTTTTGTAAAAAAAACCTTTCTTTTGTTTTTTTTTCCTTTCTAGGCCCCTACGTCCAACCTCATTTGCTTTCTGATTTCCTAGTACACCACAGTGTCCAGATAGTCACTGAAGGGTTACGCGATGGCCAGCAGCGTACGCTAGATGGTGAAGGTGTTTTACTTCGTGTTGAATGGTGGCGTGCATGCTGAAGCATCCAGCACAGTCGCAGCCTTTGTAGGGCGGCTTTGAATGTGTCAAAATGGTTTATTGTGCGTGTGCCTGACGAAGTATCTACCGGATGGCTTCGTTCAATCCACAAAGGTCAGCTAGCGTAGACGAAGTCATCCGCTCAAGCCGGTATCCCCGCGATTTGTTACCTGACGGAATAAAAACTGCTCAAGAACTGCGGTCAGATGTTGCCGATCCATCTGTAAAAATATGGGTACTTGCTGAGTAAAATTGTGAATTCGCTATATCAATGTTTAACTGTATATTCTGCATAACAAATTCTCATATTCATTTCCGTGAATGGCATTTTTTATCTGCTGGTTATATTTACTTGCTAATCATTTGTTCCACCAAGACCATAGCTTCCCCAACTGTGTTAAGAGTTCTGCCATTGCCCTCTGACATTTCGCGTGTAATCAAACATTTTTGTCTGCCTTAACGCCAGAATCTGATTTGCTGCTCTAAATGCTTTTGTTCACATCGCCCTTTGTAGTTTCCCATCGCTTCTAGCCACGCCCCTCATGTATTGTTTCCTTTCCAGGGACCATTGATGAAAATGAATAAATAAATGTGCTATACGCTCCGGCACCTTACTTGTCTTTGTTATGATACAGAATGATTCATCTCTGTTGTGAATATATCCGGAGAATAATTGACATAGAAATTAGAAACTTTTAAGGTTTAGACGGCCCATGCATCCTCAACAAGAAGCAACTGCTCGTCAGCCTTTACAATACGCACCACGTGATTCCGGGTCGTGAAAAGGAATTTAGGCGGGTGTGAAAATGCTTTCGTTGAACCAGTCTCGGGCAGAGAGTGTTGCCTTCGGGCTGTTCGTAGGACATTGAAAAATATTGATAGCCGTAACACAAACAAGGGCAGGCGTTCTGTGTGTGTCCTTTCAGTCGTCCTTGTTGGTGGTAGCGCTACTAATCTCGTCATGCTAAGATAAAACTTAGCTACCAATAAGCTTTTTCCAGTGCTAGCGCAGTAGCTTTGCTTCCATAATATTGAACAAGCGATATTCTTACAGATATATGCGCGATTTCTACGTTAGTCTTGCGGAAAGGAATAAAAAAAACGGTTAAATTATTTAAGGACAAATTTGTGACTACCTGTATTGTAGCACAAAGATATTCGCGTGTTCTTGGCGCTACTTACGTCGCCAGCGTAGGGCAGTTCTACTCCAACCTCAATTTCTACGCCATCCTACAGCTAATATACATTTGGCGATTATTTCATGTTCCAGGCAAGTTCACAAATAGTGATCTCAGTTTTAGACGCTAGAATGTTTTCCCGCCGTAAAATGTGGCGAGGAATTGCCGAATTTCAGGACAAGTTGATAGCAAATGTACTTCCTACATACTTTTTATTAACGTCTAAAGCCCATACGCTCACTCTAATTCCTCTTAGTTAAAAACGATTTGGAAGCTGCCAGCCTTTATTTCTCCTTTCTAATACAGGTTCCATTTTTTACCATACATCTCTCTTCGCACCAGTCGAGGAAGACATTTTCCGGGTCCATGTATCTTCATCTATTTCTGCTGGATCTGGAAGGACTACAGGTTCGCGAATGTGTGTCCTTTTTGGGATCTGGATGGATATCAGTGACACGTGAGTAGCGCAGATGCATGACGTAGGGAGCGTGACTTTTCCCTCCGTTGTTTTCGTTACATTGGTGACCTCTCGCTTGTAATGAACAACAAACGTGGTGTACACTTCCTGGCACCGAAAGTCCCCCTTCGTGGTGCACAGCCTATCCGGGCAGATGCACTTCACTTTTGGCAGAATAGCGGGCACTCTCGTTTCGTCCACGTCAAAGTCTTGCACAAACGGACAGGTTGCACGCCTCCCGATCTCCCTACTGTACGAGTTTGCCGTGCAGTTATCCGAAGGCGCTCGAACCGGGATCACGGGACTGCAAGCTACGTTGTAGGCCGTAGCGTGCAAGACGATTAAAAGGGCAGGTTTCTGGATGTGCATTTTTGGGTCTTCACAGGGCTCTTGCTTATCTTTGTATTCCTGCGTACGAGAAGAGAAAAATAGGTTTGGAGGTTTGGGTTAAGATATTGGTTTGATTCTAAAGAGAGTTATTTGTTTATTTTTTGCGGAAAAGACAAAAACAGTCACGCACATATACCACATTTGGGCGGTGATAACACAGTAAACAAAACAACAGCTTGACATCCGTGCTAAACACAATACATTCAAAATACCCTCAGTTAAAAGACGAAACCAAAATCTCACAATTACAACCTAATGCGCCACGCCGAAAGGAAAAGTTACCAAAGTAAAAATCAACACAATAGCAAAATAGTGCACACAAATTGGGTAAACTGGGAAATTGTAAATTCAAGTCACTTCGAAAGCTAACAGGGTGAGTAATACCGACTATCGAGGAAAACCGCAGGTTCAAATTAGGCCTAGTTTTGATGCAAATGAAAAAGAATGCGAATAGGTTATGTTGTAGTGCTAAGGAATTTGAACCTTGTTCTGGTAATAGAGTCGTTCGGGTATGATGAACGAAGTATGTGACGAACACGATTTCGGTACCGGGTTATGGTGATGCAAGTTTCGCACTGCACAGAAGCGAAACAAGTTCTCAGCCTTTACGAATAGAGGCAGGGTGAAGACTTCACAGGACAGTTACCTCGCTGGGCATAAGGCGATAGTTTGGAAGGACTGCCGCTATAGAGTTTCGCACAAAAAAAACGCATAAGCTGCAGCTGAACCGTTAGGCGAGCCCGGGAGGAGGGCTATGTAATAATTTTGGTCGTCTCGGGATGCTCTACGTGGGCCGAAATCTCGTAACACGGGGGTTATGCAGCCATTGAATTTGCAGTATTCTCAATGTTGAGGGGACTCGATGCTGTAGAGATGTAGCGTAATAAATTCTGCCACGAATATAGGAAATATAACGCGCCCTTTAAGGGAGATTGGGTGAGAAAAAATGAGCTTTTCCTATACAAGTTATTTTGTAGCATTAGATTTGATATGATGAACGTGGCGTTAACGAGACACGTTGGGGTGCGCATTCCAGGACACTTACAGGGCCATGTAGACAAAATGCAATTTTGCTTATTCAAAATGTCTGGTGTTTTATGGTACCCTCTGTCCTTGTCCGGCAGCAAACGATGCGGGGAAATTGAACAATTTAAACCAGACATTTTCACTCTCTTCTCTCACCACATATTTTGTGACGTAAACAATGATGTATTTAGGGGATTTTATAAATTAAAGCATTGTAAATGAGGTGACCATCCACTGCAACACGCCTTTGGTTTCCGTAGTTATCATCCGCCTTTCTAGATGGCACCGCGATACCGGTCAAGGGCAGCGGTTCGCACTTCGTTTGCTTCCGACTGCACTGTACCTGCCTTATTTTTTTAGGTTAATACTTTGGTCATGACTAAGCTAACAGAGTCCGTAAGTTGAAATGTCTCTTTTTACGGTTGGCCGTTGTCATAGCAAGACATGCCCAATGTTCCGACGGTTGTGTTACGAGCGTCAGCCGGCCTACTGCCTTATTCACTCCTTCTATGTTGACGTTCTCTAGTTCTCATGGATCCGTTTAAATTACGTATCTACACGAACTGGAATTTTGCAGTTGCTGTTTCGAAGGTTTTCCGAAAACCTAGTAATAATACTGTCCGTCATAAACCCGAATCAAAAGATACGTGTAGATGATTTTGAAACCAGGTTGTTTGTATTTTACATTGCGAATGATGAAAAAACACTATAGGGTTGGATCTCGTTCGAAATAGAGAGGTACCTCCTCAGTCTGCTATGACAGAGAAATGAATTTGGCAACCAGAAAAGGGTTCTTGTGATGCCCTACTTGTAATAAAAACAACCAGTAATTTTATAAAGTATTTTATGGTAGCTGTTGTCGAGACAAATAGTCTGATTTCGATACGATGTGATAAACTTGGGCTCTATTGTGTTGCCAATTGACGGCCTCAAGTGGACGCGAAGAAGTCGGTTAGATGTTATTTCTCGCATTTCTCGCTGCACTTGTCAAAGAATAACTTCTTCAGATCAGAAGATTGGCTTGCGACAGTGACGGTATGAGGGCAATGAAGACTAAAAGCTGGTAGCAAGAAACTACGTCACGTCAGCCAGCCTTCGTTATTTCCATAACAGCCGGATGTCACTAAAATCTTGATACACATCAAGAAATGCGTAGCTTCGGGAAAAACATGAACTCGTTGTGAATAGTTTACCTCCTATTTTCAGCTGATAACACGTACGAAACAATTCAGAATTATACTTCAATGCAGCTAATTTTGCGAAGTAACCAGAGCACTTGCCTTTTTGAAATGGGTAGTACCAGCGTTCTGAAAACAAGCAGTTGTGTAATCTTCCTAATACTGGTAGCAATGCACGCAGTCTCTGTAAAATTCCATCATTCAGTACGCTTCCCAGGGACATATACGCGAACGTGACACAAGTGCGTGACGCTTATATATATTCTCCTTCTCATGGAACTACACTTCGCCAACAATTGTCCATACCGGCGAGATAATTGGCCGGCTACCTCCTTTATGTGGCGCCGCACTCCCATACGCCCCTTTTTCACAAGCTAGTGCGAAACCTTCCCAAAGTAGTAAGAGCAAAGTCCGCAAAGCTACAAGTTATCATTGCTGCCATGTTCTGTTACCTCGGAATTTTCTAGTTTAATAAACGTTTCACAGAGATTCGAAAGGCCGACGAAAAAAAGATCTTCCTGTTTCCTTAAAAATTACTACTCTATAAGCATCCTTCTACTTTAATTTGTGAGCACATACAAACTAAAAGCAATTCTCATCCTTTCGAGCTGTTCATATTCTACCTCAGACTACCAATACGCTTTCACTCACTCACTCACTCACTCACTCACTCAACTCACTCACTCACTCACTCACTCACTCACTCACTCACTCACTCACTCACTCACTCACTCACTCACTCACTCACTCACTCACTCACTCACTCACTCACTCACTCACTCACTCACTCACTCACTCACTTCATAAACGGGCTGTGTTGATTGAATTGACAGCCTGTGCAGAATTTCCCCTAAAAACCTCCACATGATTTCGGAAGTTCAATATATGCCTGTTACATCAATATTTTGTCTTTTTTCTAATGCTTATTCATAATTACGGCCAGTAACTCGCAATGTGTGGAAATCAGCTTGCGGTGTCGGTAGATAATGTGTTGGCCGGGAACACGACGTGGTTGGTTGAGCTCTCACAATGGGGACGGCCGCACCGCACACAGCAAGACGTTCACGAACCACTTCTTGGTACAAGTGAGGAAGTGATGTGGCAAACGTTTCCGAAGTAACTATGGATTCTTTGTGGGAGTGCTGCACCATTGCGAAAAGTGATCACTTGTAATACATACGCTGTTTTTCTTATTTTTACACTTGTCTAGAGACTTAGGGAGCAACTCTTGTCCTAACATGCAATACGTTGTGAACAAAATGTGGGACAGTGGTACGCGTGTCACTTACACTAAACCTTAGAACTAGAGTGCCTCGGAATCCTTGGCTACCGTTCCCGCTCAATATAATGACCTCTTCGCGCGTCTGGAGTGAAGGTGTCTTGTTTTGAAATAATAGGAGAGGCAACCCAAGGGGTCCATTCAGAAAACGCATAAACAAATAAAAAGCAGCTAGTTGAAGCATTTTTCTTTAGTGGCACTGGCGACTCTGGTGCAAGCAGTGCAGCACATATGTTCGTTTTTTTAATAACTGGTAGCTACAGTAGTGCTTTCCCGGGTATACGCGACACTAGACTCATGTGCACTTGTTGCTGTAAAAAAAATGCCTGTAGTGTTGAAGAGTCACCTCCACCATTTGTAGATCAAAGTTGCTTCTGAGCACTGGGGTGACTAATTACCAGTCAATACTTTTGCGAGCATTTCTGTAAGCGTTGATGGTGCACAAGCTTTACACACACGCCTTCAAACATTGAATTATTCGGGGTGCGGTAATATTTTTATTAAGAGAGTGTTGTCGAGTAATTGTAAGCTTTTTGCCTGTAGCAGCTTAACAAGGATCTTGTTGGCATATCCTACCCTTAATCCTTGCCATTAAGGAATATGATTGAATAACGCGCCGTCGTTATTCTCACTGCTCTCGCACAGCACCGAACTTCCTTGCCGAGAGACTGCCAATAACGGGTTCGAGAGCGAGCCACGACTCTCACCGCGCATGTACGTTGTCCGTCACTTCTAAAGGAAGCGATACCTTCCATAGTACAGGGGTTTATTATACGGACAACCACGATACAAACACTACACTGCACTACAAACCTAGCCCCTGGGGCGTACACCCGTCAGCATGTGTCACCAGCCCGTAGTCGGGTAGCAGTTAGCGTCCGCCGGCGTTGGCCGGCCGCAACGCCCGCTGACATATTGGAAGGGGGCTCTCTGTGGCCGCTACACATTTCAAGCCTCTGGACTCGACCGGCCGGCATTGGCGCTCGTCCGCTTACCTTAGACGGTTCAAGCCGTCACAGCGCGAACGCGCGGCAACCAATCAAGGAGGGGAATATGCCCGCGGAGACTCACCGGACATCCTAGATAAACGCACTGATGCAAATCAAGGGATGGGCAAATCGACACGGTGGGTGCCGTGACCCACGGAAGTGGGAAACAACAGCCAATCCAAGAAACAGTCAAAAGTGGCCGAAAGGCGTTTACGCACCGTGCGATTGCTGCGTGTCGCAAGGGCGGTCTCTCCCGGGGAGTCTCTTGCGTGCATCCCCTGTCGCCTCGCAGGGAGACAGGGGATGCGCCTCGTAGGACCTGTCGCCTCGTAGGATCACCGTCGCCCCACAAAGGAGGAGAACGTCGCTAGCTCCTCCTCGCCCCGATTGGAGCTTGGCCCCCACACCCCTCTCTCCTTAAATGCGCCCCTACGGTGGGAAAGGCGGCCATCAGGTACTCATCCAAAAAGAACAATATTACTGTAAGTAAAGCAAAGCTAGTACCCACCAGCCTCTACCCCAACCCTTAAACAAACACTGCATTCACAACGCACGCTACACATATTTAAGATATACATACACACTACGAACAAGGTGCGAAACAAGAACTGTACACTATAAACAATACTCTACTCACTTGGTGAGGGAACTGAAGTTAAGCTATGTACACGAGGTCAACTAAGGTTGCACTACGTACACAATGATTCATTTACACAGCTGTTACTTATATTACACATTGTATGGTTAATTACAATACACTAGTTACACTTATTACTTTACATACCCGTAATGATATTACACTACATGCACCGGAATGGAAAGAATACACAGACTACACAGGGTAGAAATAATCTTCACGGATGTTCCCGCATTGTTCGGCACTTGGGGTGCATAATGGGGTGAAATGTTTTTTCCTGCAGCCAGCGTTCTAGACGTCACATTGGGGAGCCACAGTCAGCATCGACCCCGCACGGGGCACGTTGAGTTATCTTGGTGACGGTATTGGCGACACCGTGGACCCCGAGCCCCCAACATAAGCTGTAACGTACCGTGGTGATGTGTTTTATGAACGTGATCGGTAGAAACCTCAAACGGTGGCCGTCGGAGCCCAGGTCAAGCTGCGGCGGATGGGCTCCCTGTCTGTTTACCAGGCAGGGAGCTCCGGGCACCTCCCAAGCTATCAGGGTAAGGTTTGAGAAGAAAGTATCCCCGTACCCTGCTCTTATACTGTGCTATATGGTATTTTACACCCCCCCCCCCCACAAAAAAAAAACGTGATCGGTCCCTGAAAAGGGGCCGCACCGAAGTATCGTTTCCCCCATTGCCATCGCTAACATTTCCTGAACCGGATAATTTCTCTCGATTTCTTGTCATGGAATCCCTTGGTCCAGCACACCCTCTTGCATCGTAGTCAGTCTTCTTGATCGCAAAATATCCTGAAGTCATAATAGGAAAATCGTATAACGCCAAAAACAAAGGTCTGGTGAACTCCTCATCGAGAACTGACAAGCAGCAATCCACGAAGCTTCTAGCTCAGACTACACTGGGTGAACTAGACGTCAGGGTCACACGCCATCGGAGACTCAACAGCTCGCAGGGTGTGATATCCGAGCCAGATCTTCTGAACGAAACGGATGCGGATCTCCTTGAGGGCTTGAAGGATCAGGCGTCACTGCCGTGATACGCATCACCATACGGAGAGACGAAAAGGAGATTTCCACCAAGCACATCATCTTGACTTTTGACGGCGCAGTTCTTCCACAACATATGAATGCAGGATTTATCCGGTGCTCCATATGTCCGTACATCCCGAACCCACGGCGCTGTTTAAAGAGCCAGGGGTTCGGGGACGGTACAAACTCTTGCCGTGGCCGAACAACTTGTGCAAAATGCGCGGTGTGAGATGATCCGAGTGACAATTGTCCATCTAGCACCATCACTTGTGTGAACTGCCGGGGGCGCATGCGGCATATTCCCGCAAATGTGAAAAATTTCAAATCGAGAAAAAGATCATCAACATCAAGGTTACTGAGAACATCACCTTCCTAGAGG
The DNA here is from genome assembly GCA_013339765.2 of Haemaphysalis longicornis. Taxonomy (NCBI): domain Eukaryota; kingdom Metazoa; phylum Arthropoda; class Arachnida; order Ixodida; family Ixodidae; genus Haemaphysalis; species Haemaphysalis longicornis. The sequence continues at coordinate 89,713,962 of CM023457.1, read as the reverse complement.
CGAGAAAAAATGGTTTCCACAGGGATCCAGTTCAGCGAGTCTGACCTGGTCCCGCCTCCGCCCCCCCCCCCCCCCTGGGTTGCTTCAGGAAAACCCAACCCGTCACCACACCGCTTGCTGAAGCAGCAGCGGTTGTGGTACCAACCGTCTCTGTTGGGACCGTGCCGCTCTCGCCACTGCCTCCCCGTCGTTTAGTACATTGGCGGGTGCCGAGGGGATGGACACCGGGGTCTCGGCATCGGCTCCAACCGCCACCCCACTGCCCGTGCTACCTCTGGCGCCCCCGACGCCCGTCGGCGGTGGCGGCTCAAACGAAGGGTCCCCGAAGGGGGTCCAAGTCCAGAGGCCCGGCCCCGTCGGGCACCCCTCTGACATCCGACGAGGAGATGGATGTCGGGCCGTACCTGCCTGAAACGCAGCGCAAGGAGAGGCCCCCGACGTCCAAGCCTACAGAAACGCCCAAAAAGTCAAATGCCAGAGTAACAGCCCCAAAAGACGACACACACACGCACACACACACACACACACACACACGCACGCACGCACGCACACACACGCACACACACGCACGCACACACACACACACACGCACACACGCACGCACGCACGCACGCACCACACGCACGCACGCCCACGCGCACGCACGCCCAAGCGCACGCACGCACACACACACACACACGCACGCACGCACGCACACACGCACGCACGCACACCAGCGCACACACACACGCCACGCACACGCACAACACAGGCTGGTAGAGGTAGAAAGCAAGGCTTTCTACCTCTACCAGCCAACGATTCTTCGGGGTGTGCGGGACAAGAAACTCCGATCGCGGATGGAGAGGGGGAGGGCGGTTTTCCCTCCCGGAGCACAGTGTAGATGTAGGACGCTATACAGTGTAGGACGCAGTGTAGGGCACAGTGCCGGACGCTATATTACCCTGCGTTCCCCGCGTGAAGCTGTCAGCTCGCACCGGCGGTCGTGTTGGAGAGACAGCTTTGTCGTCTCGTTAGCAATGGTTGGTTTTGGCCTGTTCTGGCATGCTTCGCGTCCATTCCGGGCTTCCTTCGCACGGCTTGATTACTTGTTCGAAGGCACCTCCTGGGTAATCCGGCCGCGACGGAACTAAGTGATCGTACGGCAAACATACGGTAAGGATTGGTTTGCAGGGCAGGAAAACAAATTGCAGAGACCACATACAGACATCTCGCTCTTGCGCACTGCTTGCCACGAAGGAACTCCGCTTTTAAATTGTTGAATACCAATTCGGTTGTGTTTTAACACGTATTACAAAGGGCAAAATGAGCAACTGGATCTGATAAATAGCGATTATAAAAGTTTCTCAGCTTTGTCGTAAATCTCAAACGTTTTAATATAACCAGTTTAATTCGGTATAAATGGAAATCACTAGACTTACATGCCTAATTGTTTCGATGTCTGCGCTTGTGTCGCGCGGTGGTGTAGCCCCTAGCTAGCACATCAGGATGGCTAGGTTCCGCTGTCTCACCCTTCTAAAGATGCGCCTCTCCGTTTTCTTCCGACAGGCGGCCGACCTTCAGCTACGGGGTTCGCCGTTCTATAGCCCTGCCGTGGCCGATGCTCCTGCGTTCGAGACGCCGCTCCTGCGAATTCCAGGTAACGGCTGGCAGAATCTCTGGTTTCGCTCTTCGTAGACCCACGTGTGTGAATTCAAGTGACGTCGCATGGGCAATTCTGGTGGGTGTCGTTTAAAGCTTTGCTTTCCAACCACCTTCACAGCGTGAATTGGGGCCATTTTTTTAAATCTCTGGTGTAACACAAAGGTCGTGATCGCGCCTTAATTATTTTTGCGTTTTAATGGCAGTGTTGAGTAAATACATTCGGCAGACCGTGTTCAATACAATTGCTTCGATTTGATATAGCTTGATGATTACCTTTGGGTGCGAGTTTTAATAGTGCGCAAGTCTTACCCGTTTTACGTACATCCACCCGTGAATGCTCTTTAAGAAATTGTCCACTTATCTGCTTAGTTCGCTGCAAAGGTCGTCGAAAAATGAAAGCCTTCTGGCTGATTGATTGATTGTAGGGTTTAACGCACCGACGGCACCAGGCGATGAGGCACGCCGCAGTGGAGCGCTCCGGATTAATTTTGCCCACTTGAGGATCTTCAACGTGCGTCGAAATCTCGTACACACGGGCGTTTTCGCTTTTCGCCTCCATCACAAAAGTGGCCGCCGCGGCCGGGAATCGAACCCGCGACCTCGTGCTCAGCAGCACAACGCCTTAGCCACTGAGCCACGGTGGCGGGTGCCTTGTGTCTCCGCTGCTACGTAAATGTTATCTCTTTTCTTCCCCGTCCACCTGTCAGGCTCTCCGTTCTCTCCCTTCTCTCCGTTCTTCCACGATAACGCCACAAAACACGGTGGAGGGTTTCTCCCGCGAATTCAATTTTCACCTGTTCACCTGTTCGTGGGCCATCTGCTGGAAACTTTCGTTACTGTCGGACTTCTTGAAATACCGCCACGAGGAACGAACCACGGACACTAGCTCGTGTTGTATTCGTGCGTCAAAATATTGTGTTGAGCACGTATATTTTTATTTCATATATTACGAGTAAAGCCACCATGTTTATTTATGTATAATAAAATTACAACGCCATTTAAGTCTTGATGTTTTGCGTCGAACATGTCTGTTTTCTTTTTCCTGAACAATGTTGACAAGTATGAAGTGCGTTTTCAGATACAGTGGTTCGGATAAGGTTCGCCTATATCGACCTGTCGTTCAAGTATTCGTTTAACCTTTCGACGGAAGGTAATGTGAGGTATACGCAGACACACAGACAGACTGAAATTTTTGGTTTTAATTGAAGTAGCCCAAAAAAGACTATCGTTTTCAAAAGTCAGGCCGAAAGACCACAGAAATCCTGAGGACGCAAACAATATGACATGGACACAAGAGGCCTGGGGGACTAAGGAAGCATACTAGGCGTCTGTGGAGATTCGTGTATAGAATTCCACTATCTGCGTAAACTTCGTATCAGGGAGCCTCAATAATGAACGCTGGGCCCCAGACATCTGTTTCGGGCATGTAATACGCCTAGGGGTATGTTCCTCTTCCAGAGCTGACGGAATCACTGTTTAGCCGGTGTCTTCCTGTTAAGGCACGCCCACATTCGCGTTTTTAACTCAGACGGCTGCAAGAGGTTAGGCAGCGCATACATGTCAAAGATTTTGCCTTCGCGTCTCTTTGGCACCAGCACAGGACACCTGGGAGTACTTAAAGATACTAACCTTTCTTGAGCTATTTGAATGCGAAAATTTTATTCTGTTTGGCTTGCTGGCTTGCTGTCAGTCTGTATGTATGTATGTATGTATGTATGTATGTATGTATGTATGTATGTATGTATGTATGTATGTCTGTATGTATGTATGTATGTATAGTCTGTATGTCTGTATGTATGTATGTGTATGTATGTATGTATGTATGTATGGTCGGTCATGTATGTATCGTATGTATGTATGTCATGTATGTAGTCTGGTATTCTGTATGTATGTATTGTATGCTATGTATGTATTGTATGTACACGTCTATGTATGTATGTATGTATGTATTAAGTATTATGTATGTCCGTCCCTCCATTCACTCGCGCAGCCAAATGTCGGAATACAAGAATTTTGGAAAGGAACGTTTATAGAAGCAAAATATTTCCAAAATACTCAATCTCAGGAATGTTCGCGCTTGTCCGCATAGTTCGCCAAACAGAAAACATCTTGAAGATTTGAACAAAATAATGATGCATAACGGAAACTAGGACTGCTCTTTGCAATAAAATGGGCGTGGGCTTAATTTTTCCTCGTACCGAACACAAAAAAGTCCAAAAACATTTCAGCCAATTAATACAAAAAGCTCCTGTCTAAGCCTGGAGCTGGCGGCTTGGGCGGCTAGCCAAACAGATCCAAACACGTGGCGCACCAGTAGTGCAAACGCCGGAAAATAAATATATTTCAGCAATCTGTTTTCGGTATCATGGGAGGAGTGAGAGACAAGACAACAGCGTAAGATGTGGTTGGGTGTGAAGCGATGCATTTGCGTGGCATGGGCGCCAGGGCCGACGATATTTGCAGCGAATGATGCAGATACGCGGCGCCTGTTAGGGGCGAAAACCATTAGAGACTGGGGCTGTTGGCGTCTTCTGCCGTCATCGTAATCGACGTCTAATGTAGTCAATGTACTAAAACTCCAAGAGACTCTTTTACGCATCGCGCTAGAATGTAATGCCCCCTAAAAAACACAGGGACACTCATTTACGAATCGCGCTGGAGCGCTTCGTAAGGCGCACTAAAAAAACACCAAAACACTCGTTTACGCCTCGCACTAGAGAGCTTCGTGCTTCAAAGACAAGAGACTTTCACAGCAAAGCTCTTTATCTCTTCCCCCAACGGTTTCATCGCCGCAAGCAAAAACGCCAAGGCTCCAAGAATACAATTATACACTGCGTGCTTCGCCCCTCCGCAGGTTTCACGCTAGTGGAGATGGCCCGGGCTTTTTGTCTACGCTAACACCTTAAACATCCTGAAGTCATACATGTTGCGGCGTTTCAACGACACACGTTAAATCTTAAATTTTGGTTGTAGCTTTTGCGCCAGAATTTTTAAGCCACGGAAGAACTCAACGCTGAATGTGCGAGGCCCACATTGATGGGTAATCACATCTAAATATCCCTTATTTAACTCCTCGAGCTCACACACAAGACGAAGATCTTATATCTCACACATATTTTCAAGCTTCTTTGCATGGCTTTATTTGAAGGAAGATTTCCTACTCACGCGAACTACTTTTCAACAAAAAAAAAAAAAAGTAATCTTTTGACACTTGCGACAGTATACGGAAAGGGGACTGTTCAACTTCTGGCTCATCCTAGGCGTCCACTCTGTCCTGATTCCGGTGAGCTATGCCTGCCGTGGAGGTTGCACACACGCACGAAGTGGGGAGCTGGATTGTTTCCTCTGTCAGTGCCGGTCCCTGGGCGTCTTGTCGTAGGTAAAGAACCGAAAAGAACGTGAACATTTCAGTGCACCGAAAGTCACCCTTCGGCGTACACAGCTTGTCTGGGCAGATGCATTTCACCGTATGTAGCTTTGTAGGCCATCTGCTTTCGTCTACGTTAACTTCTTGCACGAACGTGCATGTCGCGCGCGCTCCTATTTCAACTTTCGTTGACTTCGGCGTGCAGTTGCTCTCCGAAGACGATGGAACCGGTGCATTTGTGGGATATAAGACGTAGCCAATAGCGGGCGACGCGTAGAGCAGTGCCAGAGCCAGGATGCGCATGTTGAAATGGCGCCTTGAAGCTGCTTTTTCTTTATCTAAAAGGTCCTGCATACGAGGAGAAACAAAAATACCGGCTCATGTTTCTTTTATTGTTTGATTTAGTTTATTACTTTAACGTCAAGACAAACCGAATTATTGAGGGGAGTGTGTTTGGAGGGCAAAAATAAAAAACAATTGTAAACATCACAAAGGAACCAAATATACTACATACCACAAAGCCCGAGAATAACTAAAGATGAGGCGCACAAGCACATTGTGCACAAATTACACTGTACTGAACACGCCAAAAACATTCGCAAATTACAAAATACTGCCCCATTTTCCAAACAAGTGGACACACTACAAGCCTTACCAGATAAGCGCACTATTAGGAACTAAAAGAGGACAAAAATAAATATTATACTTCAAAATCCTTCGAGAAAGCTTTCATAGTGAGCGATGCGGTGAAACCAGCCGGCATGCAGTTCAAATCACGGCGCGTCTCTGCACAAAAGTAGTTGAGTTTCTTGCGGTGTTGTGTTGAAAAAATCACCTGAGCTTTGGTGATGGAGACGTCCAGATGGGAGGGAGGCGGCAGCCAATGTCGTTTAGCGAATGCATTGACGTAACACCATTAGTACCGTTATGCCGAGTAGGCAGAACAATTACTTATAATATTTAATTAATTACATGCACCCCAAGGATCAAAGCCATATAGGTGGCAGTGGGACTAAATCTTGAACAAGAATAAATTACAGTGCAACACACGCATTTACACAAAAATGGAAGAATTAGGCAAGAATATAAAAATATACAACACTACCAAAATATATACAGGACCGGTCAGTGAACCCAATCAGAACATCACAATGCTTTTAACAACAGTTCAGTGAGAGAAAAAGGACAAGTTTATTATTTATTCATGGCTATCGGTGTGGTTCTCACAACTTATAACTAGCCGGAGACTATCCGTGTCTTAAATTGATATCCCATACAATATCCGACCAATTACAAACAAGTGAGATTAAGAATTGATTTTACGGTAGCAACAGCGGACAAGCGGGGTCGGTTTTAAACTACGAGTCTCACGAATCGTTTTCCACAAGTTCAATTTCCTTATGATAACAGAGCCGGAGTCCCATACCACAGAAACTTTTCAAGTCTCGGACCAAAATAGGCGTATAATATATTTTTCCGGGGAGTAACAATGCCGCGTATTCAATTCGGCTTGATCAGAAAAAAATTGTTAGTTCCGCGAACTTCATGATGAGTAGACAACGCACATGAATCAAAATAACCATTATTAAGATAACCTTGTTTAGGTGATTGTGTTATGTCGGACTGTAAATGCTATATATTTGGAGGCGTGAAGCTTCGCGAAAGAAACGCTAAAAGTACGCGCTGCGGCCTATCCGCCAAAAACGTCAAGATTACTGCGACCAATAGGAAGAACAGGAAGAACCAGAGATCTCGTTCCAGGGGAGTAGTAGCAGTAAAGTCCTTTATTGGGGGGAAAAACGACGACGAAGATCATATCATCCGGTCTGTCTGAACCAGCTGTGTGTAATTTTTTGCAGTTTCTGGCAAATTTAGTGCTCGATTCTCAATATTCCGCTGTATTTAACACACCAGAAATGGACCCTGCGGCGGGCGCAGCACCTAGGTCGCTTCCCTGCCCGCTGCCTGATGTCGCGCCGAGCATGGTCATTCAGCCGGCTGCGCCTGCTTCTTTGCTGCTGGAGGCTTCTTCTGGATCATCGGCTTCTCCTAGCGCTCCATCAGGATCCATGATCACTCCGGGACAAGTAAGCCACGATCTCTCTCCATTGAAACAACCTTTGCCAGACAACGAGGATGATATTTCCGACATGACGGAGGTCTCTCCTTCTGGCACCGCAATACACGCGGAGGAGGCCAACAACCTCGCAGACGATTCTGAACCCATCCAGACAGTTCAAGCTCCAAAGCGCCGTCGAGGGTCTAAGAGCGTATTCAAAGCCCTGGATGTACATGCATCCCCGAAGAATCCTCTGAGACACGGACTTGTGGTCATTGTAAAGCCTACGGATCCTTCAAAAATCATCACTAGGTTCAACCCACTAGCCGTTAAGGATGGGTTAGAAACGTTAGCTCCCGATGGAGTGCTTCAAGTGCGACAGATCATCGGCTTAATCTCTTGGCCATCGACACACGCAATGCCGATGCTACTGAGCGTTTGTTGACAATATCAAACATTGGCGAAAATCCCGTGAGAGCCTATGAACCACGCCCAAGCAAATGTGGTGTCGGCGTAATTCGAGGTGTAGCTAAAGACATCACACCACCTGAGATTCTTGAGTCACTATAATAATCATAATATAATAATCAATAATAATATTTTTTTTGATAATAATAAGACTAATATAATACTCATAATAATAATAAGTAATAATGCTTTATTTTCAATCCATTCGATGAGGGAGGATAGGGAAAAAAAGCTGGAAAACCAGCTTGACAGGCTCTCCTCCACCCAGGCAAATATACAGATGCAGAAAATCAAGGCAGGCAGAACAGCTTAAACAAACCGTTTTTTTGGCACAAAAAAAAATGAAATGCAGATAAGTAGTCTTAATACATTTACAGATGAACAAGCACACTAAAAAATATACATGGTAAATCATATTGAATAGTTAAAAAAAAACCATCAACATTGAGACAGTACAGTGAAAACAGCGCCAAAATTGTATGTAGAACTAACCACAATAAAGTGCTCCAACCATATGAACAGTTTTGAAAAGAAGGATGTGTATTTTCACTCAAGAAAGGATACTAAAGGTTCCTATGGCTTATCGCAAGTAGTTGCGGCATCTTGCAGCTACTTAAAAGGGCGAGAAAAAATTAAAAAAATGCAAGAAAAGAAGACACTTAAAAAAACAGTCATAAAACGATACTATTGCAGTGTATTATTGAAAAAAAATGCACGTAAACTTGTTTTTGACATATTTTCAATAGAATTTGAGGATTTCGCGAGAAGGTTCAACACCTCTGGAAGCTTTCGTTGAAGCATTTGTGCCCCGTAGTTCGTTCTACATGAGGGGACTTCCCATTTTTCCACACTACGAGTTTGGTATATGATCGCCTTTTCACGCAGTGAAGCCAAGTCAGTAAAAAAGGTACCGTTACCCTTTGTATCCACCTTGAAGCTACTACACAAGCGGTACAGGTATAAGTTGTGTACGTTCATGATACCGTATTTCTCAAAGAGCGGGAGAGAGTGGTGGTCGAACGGAACGTTAGCTATATTTCTAAGCATTCTTTTTTGCAGAACATGTATTCTCTGTAGGTTTGTCAAAGTGGTCCTTCTCCAGACTAGATGGCAGTAACTTAGGTGAGAGTAAAAGAGAGAATTGTATATAAGAAGTTTTACGTTAGGTGGCAGAGAAGATCTGTGAATGTAAATTAATCCCGCAATACTTGACAGTTTTGACGTAATGTAGTTAACATGATCTTCCCACGCCATACGTTCAGAAAAAAAGACTCCAATAGTTTTAAAAGTGCTCACAAATTCTATTATTGAACTACCTAACACAATATTTTTACTAACGGATACATTTTGTTTTTGGACGGAATAGTATGGCCTTCGTCTTATTCGTGTTAATTTCAAGCCCATTGTCGTTAGTCAATTGGTCAAGTTGCACAAGGGATCTATTTGCTTTTTCCTATAAGTACATTCTCTGAGACATCCGAAAACAATAAAGTAGTATCTGCATAAATAAGGAATTTAGTTGTGTCATCTATGCTAACAATGTCGTTTAAATACATATTGAACAGAAAAGGACCCAAAATACTCCCTTGGGGTACACCTGACAAAATAGGTTTTATTCCAGACGAATGGCCATTAATATGAACATACTGTTGTCTGCAGCTTAGGTATGATGATATAAGTGACAAAGGTACTCCACGAAAACCATAGGCTTCCAACTTTCTTAATAACAGCGTGCGATTTAAATAATCGAATGCTTTTGTGAAGTCTACGAATATACCAAGCGCTAGTCGCCTGTCATCAAGTTCCCTAAGAATAAATTCCTTCTGCTCTAAGAGAGCATGCTGCGTAGAGCGCCGTTTTCGAAATCCAAATTGTGCGTCCATCCGTAGCCCATGCTTATCACTGAAGTTTGACATCCTAGTCAGAATAACTTTTTCCAAGCCCTTAGAAAAAACTGGTAGTATTGATACGGGTCTGTAGTTGCCCATGTGATTTTTATCGCCCTTTTTATATAGGACAGCAACTTTTGCTAGTTGCATTCGCTTCGGGAAGACGCCGTGTGATAAACAGAGATTAAATATGTGTGTAAGACAAGGAACAACTAAATCTAGAACAAATTTAACTGGTTTAATTGTAATACCTTCTGCATCGCTGCTTCCACTATTGTTTAAACCTAGGAATACGGAACGAACTTCGTCATCTACTACAGGCTCTAGAAAAAAGGATTTGTCGTTTTTGCATTTTATGTACTGTAGCGCTGTGTCATTAAAGCCATGTTTGGCGATGTTAACAAAATAATCGTTGAAGGGATTAGCCAGAGAGCCAGCCATTAACTCCTTACCATTGATCTCCATTTTTCTGACAGAGTTTCTACTAGCCGTGCGATTTAGTAAAGTATTTAACCTTTTCCACGTCGCATCACTCTTTTTTGCAGATGATGAAAAGTATTCTGAAAGATAGTTTTGTTTGGCTGTCCGGAGTTCTTTAGTTAATTTGTTGCGAAACGATTTAAAAGCCCTAATCACATCAAGATTACGTGACTTCAGGAACTTTTGATAAAGCCTATTTTTCACGCTGATTTTACTCAGAAACTCTGGAGTTACCCATGGTTTACGAATTCTTTTTGACTGCCGGACTGCTTTGTACGGAAAACACTCCCTGTATAGTACTACAAAATCACTCAAAAACATATTATAGGCGATTTCAGCGTCGGTTTCTCGGAACACATGCTGCCAATCAATATTTCCTACTTTCTGTCTAAATATTTCCAGATTTTGTACAGTAATGTCTTGGAAAACGACAGGATCTGGAATACTTTTCCCTCCCAAGGTGTTCTCTTGCAGACATAGGTATGTGCCGTTATGATCACTGATATAAGTGATTATTACTCTAGCTTTGGCTTTGAATGTATGCATGTTAGTTATAAATAAATCAAGTAGGGTAGCTGAAGTAGGAGTGATGCGCGTAGGAGTAGTTATAACGTACTTGCAGCCATACAAATTAATCAGCAGTTCAAGTTCCCTCTTTTCAAAAGTATTAGAAAGCATATTTATGTTGAAATCACCTCCTAGTGTAACATGATATTTGTTTTCATTCGCAAAGGACAATAAAAGTTCAATAAAAGAAAAGAAATTTCGAGCGTCTCCGCTTGGAGGTCGATAAATAACAGAAATAATATTTCGCTTAACAGAAAGAGTCAAGATTTCATAATCTTTGTTTACACAAGAGAATTCAGGCAACATTTCGCATTGGAAATAGTTTTTGACCATCATAGACACGCCCCCACCTCGGGAAGATATTCGATTTAAAAAGAAGGTGTTATAAGTAGGAAACTGAATCACATCACTTTTGTCTACATACCAGGTTTCAGACAGCATAATTACATCGAAAGCAATTTCGAATTGGTCGAAAAGTATTTCCAGTTCAGTAGTTTTACCTTTCGCAGAACGGGTGTTCAGATGAAACAATTTTAAGGATTGCGCATATTCTGACCCGCAATGATTCTTGAAGTCTGAAGGAAGTATATAATCTGCTGTTGACATGCCATGCGTAGAAAGCGATTAGAGTAACAGATAGTTGCCGGTTATTACTCTGGGCTATCTAGGTCACGTTCACAACGCACGATGAACGCTCGGCCTCCATCAACCCGTCTGACATAAATCTTGTTGTTTCGGTGCCAAACATGTTTGTGGTTGTGATGCTTAGCCCATTCTTTGGTGACTGCAAGCAAGGCACGAGTTCTCTTTGTTAAGTTTTCCATAATGTAGCACTGATCGTTCAACGTGCGCAGTTCGTGTCTTTTGCTCATGATGCCATCTTTAAGGGACTGCCTCGCCAAACGGACAATGATGCCTGGAACCTTATCTCTCGCTGCTGGTAGCCTGTGCACTGCAATGACATCATTAGTAGTCAAAAGTGGGACGTCAATTTTTGCTGCCACTTCATTTACTTTGATTAAAAGGTCTTCATCTTCCGAGACCCGGATGCCGTGAAATTGTAGGTTAAGTTTTCGGCTTTGCCACTCAAGGTCATCGATTTCCTGCAACACTTGGTCTGCCCCAAAATTTTCTTCTCGGATCTCGATGCCATGAACTCTCTTTTTCAATGTAGCTATTTCGTTGTCCTGTTTGCGCATGTGGTCAAGAATTTCGTCGTACTTTGATGACATGAGGTCTACGGAGCGCTCAAGCTTTTCTACAGTGCTCTGTAGCGTCGTGAGTCTATCCAGTTTTTTGTGAATGTCTGCGAGCACAACTGCCACATCGTCTTGCTTCTGTTTCCCACTTTGACTACCTTTTGCTTTCGCGTTTCTGCATGTGACACAACGCCACCCTTTTTTCCAGTTTACGCCTTTCGACTTGAACGTATTTTCTGCAATGCCCGAGCATTCCCCGAAGTGGTATGAATACCCACAGGAGCTGCATGACAGACATTGGCCTTCTAGACAGTCATTATCACAGCTTGAACACACGTCATTTTCGTTTTCACTCATGGCAACAGCAGTGTACTTAACAAACAAATGAAAAAATACCAGAGAACAATAGGTGGCAGCAGCGGCAGCAGCAAAGGTTCGCAAGGTATTAAAACGTGGTAATGAATGTCACAGACTAACCTGCAGAGCACAGTGAAAGTCGAGAAGTGCCGGAGATGCTGCCTGCTACTGCTGCCAAATTGTCGGGGATGGCTCCGTCCTTCCTTTTATACTGATGTGGGCAGCATAGCAGGTGTCGCTGGCGTCGATGAATGAAGAACTTCGAAGCTGCTTGCGCAGGCGTGTTGCGTTGTCGTTGTCGCGTCCTACCGTCGATTGATACCGCCGCTTCACTCATGATTGCAGTGGTTCTGTGGCCGTGGATCACGCCCGTGATAACCTGCAGAGCACAGTGAAAGTCAAGAAGTGCCGGAGATGCTGCCTGCTACTGCTGTCAATATCGTCAGAGGATCCCAGTCAAATCAGTCCGAAGATTGGGCAAGACATCTGAACGTGCGCAAATAGTATTTGCCACAGAGTCAACCCCAGAACACGTCATCATAGGCTACACGCGCTACCGCGTCTACGCATATCTTGAAACGCCCAGGCAGTGTTCTAAGTGTCTGCGGTTCGGCCATGTGTCCGAAGTATGCCAGCTTCCAATGCGATGCACTCGGTGTGGTGGCAACCACGATCGTACCACGTGCAACGCCGAGAGTCTCCGTTGTGCTAACTGCGGGAAGAAGCATGAAGCGACTTCTGGAAGCTGCTCGGCTCGCCGCGACGAGCAGGCGATCTACAAATATAAGATGGTCCATAATACTGACTATAAGTCTGCGAAAGTAGCTGTACAAGAGCAGCGTGCCATTGCACCCAAGAAATCTTCAAGAGGGCAAGCACGGGAAGGAGACAAGCCCATCTCTATGGACTTGGATAAAGACTTTCCTGCCCTACCATCCCTACAACGTAAATCACCGTCAAAAGCTGAAACTGCAGCTACCGCGGCGGCACCTGCTCCTGCAGCTACACCCCCTCTGGTGTCAGTAGAGGCCCTTTCACCAGCTCCGAGAGCAGCACCAATGTCCACGACTACGAGGGTGCCAGCGTCAACACCAGTTGTCACTCCAATCCCTGCTGCTCGGTCTTCTAGAGCTCATTCCCATGCCTGCCTCAAAGGACAACGCGAGTCGCAGACCGAACGTAACTCGGCAGGCCTGGGTTCTGCAATCTACTCCATCATGGAAGCTGTGCGCCTCTTTCTCGGCTCTCTTGCATCCCCAGTGGCCAAAGCTGTCGTGACGCTCCTCGACTTCGTTTTGCCTCTCCTAGTACAATGGCGGTAGCGGCACCCATCACTACACGTTCGCCCTCTGTGCAGCAAATTCGGCAAAAAGCAACAATTTTTCAATGGAACGCATGTGAACTTGGTCAGCGGCTTCCAGACTTCCGCAGATTTGTGCAAAAACACCAGTTCCCCATTGTTGCCATTTCGGAGTCCCGCCTTTCCACAGATATACGGTTATCCGCGTACGCAGTCCTGCGCTCATGAACTGGTGTGGCAAAGACGAGAGTCCTGCTATGCTTGAGAAACGACCTCACATTCATGCAACACAATCTGCCGCCTAACGCGTTGAACGAATCCGCAGCTATTACCGTGCGACACGCAGGCGTTTGCTTTACTGTCATTGCTGCGTATATTCCGCCCCACGCATCGCTGAACACTCAGCGCCTGGAGGACATAATTCGTCGTACACCACCACCACACATCCTCACGGGGGACTTCAATGCTCATCATTCGTCATGGGGAAGTAAGAAAACGACGGTGAAAGGGCGTCGCCTGTTGGACATTGCAGACCGCTTCAGTTTGTGTGTTATTAACACTGGGCAACCAACTTTTTATTGTGAACGGATGTCAAGTGCTATTGACGCCACGATGGTTTCCTCAGCATTGTCAACGACCACAAGCTTGTATGCAGACATTGAGTATCATGGAAGCGACCATGTACCAACTTACATTATTGTCGACGGTTTGCCTTCTGATCGCCGTAAATCTGCCGTTCAATTTGTCAACTGGGGTAACTTCACCACAGACGTCGAGACAAGCGTTAGTGATTTCTCGTCATAGGACGACGCTATTAACACAATCGCAAATACGCGGAGGTTGTGCAGCAAATCCGCGAGCCTGACAAAGGAGTATGACATAGAGTATGAAAATCACAGGGTGATTCGTAGAAGGGCAGAAATGCGCGCACGGAAGACTTCCGCGGTAGAAGATATACGAGCAGCCAGACGCACGCAAAAGCGCATTCAGAGACATCTCAAGAAGCTTGCCAAACGTGAATGGGCGTCCTTTTGTTCGAAGCTAGACCCTCGGAAGCCGCTGACAAGGATATGGAGTTCAGTGCGTGGTCTCCGTGCATCGCGAACTCAGTTGCACCCTTTTAACTCAATTTCTCTGCGAATGAAGGTAAGTGACTTAGATGTCGCTGAAGCCTTCTGCACTAAAATTACTTTTGCACCGGGCCCTTCACCAACGACCATTTCCAGGGCTGCGAACCCATCACCGAACACACCCTACACGGACGAACCATTCTCTATGGCAGAACTTGAAGCTGCTCGGTGCTCAGTTAACAAAGCCTCTTCTCCGGGCCCAGACGGGATAAACTAGGTGGTTTTATGTCATCTAGGCGGCAATGCGAAGCGGTGGCTTTTGTCAATATTCAACCGCTCCTGGGAGACCGGCCGTCTTGAGCCTGGGTGGAAGCGAGCTCGTATCGTTCCAATTCTGAAACCTGCGAAAGACCCCACGGATATTGATTCGTATCGGCCTATTGCGCTTCTAAGCTGCATTGGGAAGCTCATGGAGAAGATGGTGCTCCTTTGCCTAGACTAGGATCTGAATGACAGAAGCGTTTATCCGTCGCAGATGTCGGGCTTCCGCAAGGGCCGGAGTAGCATTGACAACGTAATTACCCTTGCAACACATGTGAAGCACGCAAAGATCGAACGGCAAATTATCATTGCAGTCTTCATTGACATTAAATCGGCATACCACTGTGTTCTCCGTGAAGCTGTCCGGACAGCAATGAGGTCTCTAGGCATCGCGGGACGAATGTACGAATGGATGTCTCATTACCTCTCTGATAGGACCATCTACATGTCTGTAGCGAATGGTGAGACATCCCTCCATAACATGACCCGTGGTGGCCCTCAGGGTGGGGTGTTGAGCCCGACTCTTTTTAATATTTCAATGATTGGCCTTGAGAGATGCGTGCCGAAATCGGTTGAAATCTCCATGTACGCTGATGATATCTGTATCTGGTGCTCGGGCCGGAACAGGCGTGTGCTCCAATCGAGACTTCAGCTTGCGGTAAGTTCAATTGAGAACTTTCTCGCGACACGTGGCCTCGCGATATCACCGGTCAAGTGCGCTGCCATGGCCTTTACAAAGCGGGACGTCTCAAACTACCAGTTAACGGCCGCAGGCGTACCGATACCGTATGTCACCCATCACAGGTTTTTGGGTGTTACCTTCGACCGCCATCTGACATGGATGGCTCACACCCGAAGCCTAAAAGAGAAGTTAACGTCATTCGCGCACATCTTCGGCATGCTTTCCAACAGCACTGATGGGTGTAGCGTCAGCTCTCTTTTACGGCTTTACGACGCCCTCTGCGAAGGCTTACTTCGCTATAGCCTCCCAGGTCTGACTTCTCTCTCCAAAGGGAATTCTAAAATACCAGAGGGGTTGCAGGCCCGAATACTGAGGATATGACTTGGTGTCCCGAAGACCACCTCCACAATGGAACCATGACAGAGAGCAGACGGCTTCCGCCCACTGCTTTCCAGGCAATGGAGCAACTTCGCACGCGCCTGCGCGTTGTGGCAAGGCAACATGGGCATCCTCTTGCTGCCGCCTGGGCCTCTGTAGTGCAGCACGCTGCCCTCCCAGTGTCAGCCTTCAGCCTCTTCTTCTCACCCTCCGTTGCTATTCCCTCCTATGAAAATTGTCACCACGGTACCTGGATTTAAGCGGAAGGCGGATATACCAGCCCCGGCTCTAAAGTTCTTTCCCTTGGAGCACATTAACAACCAATAGAATGGCCACACTCATGTGTACACTGATGGCTCAGTGACGGCTACATCGTCGGCGATAGGGATCTCGATTCCTTCTTCGCTCACTACCATCTGCGCCCTATTGAGCCACAAGTCCTCGACGACAGCTACTGAGCTGGCTGGGCTGCGCGCTGCTTTTCAGTATATTCTAAAGCAGCCGGCCAATCAATGGGCTGTATTTACAGACTCCAGGTCAGCACTCGAAAGCTTGAAGTCGCTTCCAAAAGAACAGCTGGCTTGGGAAATCAGTCTCTTGCACTTACAAGCCACACAAAGGGGACACAGCGTAGATTATGCAGTGGCTTCCTGCCCACTGCGGAGTTGCCGGAAACGACGCAGCTGACAAAGCCGCCTCATCTGCCACACAGTTTCGGCACTGAAGCTGTGCCGATCCCATTCACGAGAAAGGATAGCGGCAATACTCGCCTCATCAACCGCATGGAATGCGCAGATGTCTATCTGGACTGATGCAGGCAGCAATACGCACTGGTCATGATATTGATCCAAGTGCACCTTCAGAATGCCACCTGACTTAGCAAGCGCGAGGAAGCCATTCTGCATAGGCGGCGCTGAATGTGGCCTACACGGGACATTACTGTAACAAAATCCAGCAGGCATCTTCACCTCTTTGTTCCAGATGTGACTCACGAGAAGACATCCATCATGTTATATGCGTGGTGTCAAAGTACCACCGTGCACATACAGAAACTCATATTATCTTTGTGCCGCAGCTTGGTGTCGGGACTTGAGCTGAGGGCTGTTTTGGGTCCATGGTCGGGTAAGTCAGGCTTGCGCGTGCAATCAAAGCTCTTTTGGAGTTTCTTCGGAGCACAGAACTGGACAGAGGTTTGTGATTGAAAATTTTGGCCGCATCAGATGACTTCAGACTAGACAGACGACCCTGTAATCTGACGGAAAGCTCCCGTGTAGATCCAGTCTGAACGCTTCTCCGTTCCGTCAACGTAGCTTTTTGTTGACGTGACGGTGCCGTGACGGAGAATTTCACGGCTGTGTGAATGAGGGTTAAGCCTGCTATCAACGCGGCGCAGATTGGCGCAGATGTCGACCCGGCGGTGATTTCAAGCTGCATTTACATTTGTAAGGATTGGCCATCATTGTTGGAAAAAGTGGACTACGTGCTGGCGCACGGAGACGTGGAGGAGGAAGAAAAGGGCTGGAGGTGGAACACGGTTCCGGCGGCAGCGGAGACTCGGAGCTGACGAGCGGGCAAGGACCGGGGGCGGACCCGCAGTTCCTGTGATCCCGTTCGAGTAGTTCGAGGCGTGTGAGTCGGGGCCCGCCAACCCGTGTGGGACCCGCAGACGACCGGGGCGTGATCGTGCACCCGATTCCCACCCACCAACCGCCGCCTCCACCGGGCCAGCTCCGCTGCTACCGGCGTGCCGCCAGAGCAGCTACGCCGCGCGGCGTAGTGCCCGTTGGCAGCAACGCAATAATAAAACGGAAACTAGAAAAAGTCGGCCTGGTTGGACGAAGGGTCGAATGGCCCGCCGTAGGCTCCTCGCCAGTGTGCAACGAAATTGTGTAGGTTCTCTGCCACAACACACACTCATACGACAATGATTGGTTAAGTTAGGCACGCCTGGGTTTGGCCCGGCTCTTAACGGAGCTAACATACGAAGCGTTGCGCCGCTACCCTGTCCCTTTCTCGTGGCAGGACCTTCCTCTTTGGCTTCTCGCATGCTCGGTGGTTTTCGTCTTTGTATTTTTCTCTTATTTGGGGGCCGGCGGCGGTGGTGAGGGCTACGGTTGCGCAACGTTCACTGCAGGCGAAGCAGTGGCGGCAGCGTCTCTTTGCAGCTGGTTTTATACAGCTGGTATAAAAAAACGCTAAAACCAACATTTTCATCCACCGAAACCACAAGAATTGGGCGCAGCTTTACCGTGGTGATACAGGTTGAAATAAAAAGCAGAGCTGCAGTGCCCCCCTCCTCCGTCGGAGGCCGGTGTTGCACCTCACTTGGAGTTTAGAACTTCCAGCAGAAAGTTCTCCATCACTGGCAGGCCCGCAACATTTTCTCCGCAGCCTTTCACACCTCTCTTGAAGTGGACCGCGTTAGCCCGCGCTAGTCCCCACGGCAACCGCTTTCGCGAACTCGGAACCTGTAGCACGAACTAAGCGTCTGTGCTCCCCACTTCAGGCGAGGAACGCACGTGAACTGGCAAGTAGAGCACCACGCGATAGATGACGCCACAAACGCTGAACACAGTGTTCCCAAAGGAACATCTTGCCGAAGTCGGGCGCTCATCGCGAGGAACAAGCTCAAGTGCCCCCGTTATTTTTTGTTTGTATTTTTTACGAGCTCATCACGGGCGCAAGCCCACGCGTAAGGCTGGATGATTCATGAGTGGAACTGCGCACAAAAACTGTACCAACGGGAGAGTTGTTTTGTGCGCAGTTCCAGTCTTGAACCACTTTCAACTAGTCCGGCTTTCCAGTTTGCTTCTGGATTATTCCAGGCGCACTTCACGAGGCGCACGATCATGCGCGCCTCGTGAGCAGTGTTTCGCAAAAGGGGCTACAGAAGACTATCATCTTTCGTTGACGTTTCGATTAGCAGATTCACAGACAGTTTCTGTGCTGATCAATTGCCCGCTTGTTGCCATTTAAGAACTTTCAATTTATCGATGTACCGGTTTAGTGAAATGGCGAAGAACCCGCTGCACTGATACCGAGCCAATCGAAGAGCTACATCCCCCACGTGTAGATCTTTCCACCCACAAGCAACGAGAGAGAGAGATAGAGAGAGAAACTTTAATGAAGGCCAGCGAGTTTTGGCCAGCGGTGACGCTGCCTTGCTTCGTTGGATGACTGAAGAAAAAGAGACAGAAAGCGAAAAACACACCAAAAAGAAGCAAAACAAAAACAAACACTCCACAAAAAAGATGTCATTTGATGTGCTCAAAATTTTCAATTACAAAACTGTCCAGTTCTGTGCTTCGAAGAAATACCAGTATAGAGAGCTGCGATGTCACGTGTTACACCACGAACACAATCTCCGACGGAAGCGACGTCACTAACGAAACGCCGTAAATGCTGTAATGTTCAGGTCTGACGAAGTGAATTCGACGGTACGCAAAAAATCAAGCCGAGTTGAAATTTACCGAACTCCCCCCTTAACGAAGTTCCCAGTATCTGGAACAAAGCATCCAGCAACTGTAAATAAGCGTACAGATAACTGGGTAGGAACGGACGTCAATCTGCGCGGACTCTTCAGTCAGAATTGGAGTTGGCACAATTGGGCTTGGGAGCACAATTCCGACACTATCAGCCCGCTGAGAAACGAAAACGGACGAGAAAAGCGGCCGCGCAGAGACGCGCAAAAAACCGCAATTTACGGCCATAGCCGCTCCGAGAAGCCTTGAGCCATCCGAGAACCCGACATGGCCCAGACTTCATTGTTTTATTTCTCAGAACAAGGGGAGACGTCAAACGCAACGTGAGTGCTCACGTTCCTTTACGCTCTCTCGCGTGTACGTGCCTTCGCGCAGTGAGTCGCCCTACGGCATTGCACCGTGTCAAACATTTTCTTCCCGTGGTCATTTGCCCTGATCTATTTGGAACCTAAGTTTTTATACTCAATTAGCCCTTCCAATTTTTTATTTATTCTTCTGTGGGAGCCACGACATAGCTTATATGTAACAGTACTAATAAGTTCAGTACTCGGGAGTAAAAATTGAGTACTCATGGGTACAGATTTAGTTGAAGTACTCATGAGTACAGATTGAGTACTCATCAGGACAGATTGGGTACGCTTACTTGTCATTACAGATTATTTGAGTGCGATTGAGTACCAATTGAGTATGAGTGCATGTGAGTATCGAAGAATTGAGTACTCAGGAGTTCAGATTGAGTGGGAGCCCTCGTGAAGACAAATGAGTGTGATTGCAAGTGAGTACGATTAAAAATGAGTGTGTGATGAGTGAGTACGAGTGAGTTGGGCAACAGACGAGCTTTTTGAGTTTGATTTTGAGTGAGCAAAGTGCGAGTGAAAAAAATTGCGATTGAGTTTTAGGGAGTTCTTTTTGTTTTGGCTACCTATGCCCACCACTCAATGCAGCTATATCCCGACACCTTGGATGAATGGTCCTCACTTTTGGAAAGCCCCAAACCCAGCGGCGGCTTTTCGGACCTCACCACCACGTTATTCCGGCTTTCCTCCCCAAAGTAGGGGCAAACTTGTACCTGCAATATACCTAATTTTATGCAAGCATGCGTGAATTCGGGTATTAGGCCAGGGCCTCGCGAACTCTCGTATGCAGCATAAACTCAGCGTCTGTGCTCCACGCTGCAGGTTGCGAATGCACATGAACTGGCGGGACAACAGCATGCGAGAGATCGCGCCATGAACATGGGGAAGAGTGTTCTCGTAGGTCGAGCTGGATATGCCCAGCGCTCCTCACGAAGCGCTCCCGCTCATGATCTTCAATGGCCCCCACGGTGACGGTTCCGTAAACAAGGGGCGCCTTCCGCTCATCGCTGCTGCTGGGTACCCATCCAGCGTATACTCACCTGACATGCAACACAAATTCGCCGCCGGCACCTCTTCGCCACAAGCAAGGCCACACCAGATCAATACCATACGACAGCAGTTACTTGGCAGGCATAGTCGGTAAGGGCAATTGTGTGAGACCTTTGCTCGTATTTTGCATTAGAGGCGGCCTTAAAGCAAATTTTGTGCCGACGAACCGTGCAATCATTGTGCGCCCCACAACATAAACATAAACATTATTATTACATGACATTTTATTAGTTGTATATATTTATATTGCCTTTTTTGGTTCTATTTGCGCTAATATTTCAGTATTGGGTTCTGTTAGTTGTTTGCACTAGCCCGGGGAGTTTTTATACTGTAGGATAAATATATTTGGCCCAAAAACCTAAGCCACCCGTCTATACTTTTCTGGCCACCGAGGCTGTACGTTACAGCAACAAAATAGTTGATGCAAGGCACTAGATTTGTGATTCACCCTTGTTCTCGTTTGGTACAACTTTGGAGGGTAATGAGCTTCCACGCGTCTATAAACCCGGAACCTAATTATTAAGTAATTATTTTATTCTCTCAGTGGCTAAGGCGTTGTGTTGCTAAGTACGTGGACGCTGGTTCAATTCCCGGACGCGGCGGCCGCTTTTCTGGTGGAAGCGGAAAGCGAAAAAGCCCGTCTGTACGAGATTTTGGCGCAAGTTAACGATCCCCACGTGGTCAAAATTAATCCAGAGCCCTTCACTACGGCGCGCCTCATCCACTGCGTTGCATCGGCGCATTAAGCACTACAATCAATCAATCAATCAATCAATCAATTCAATCAATCAATCAATCAATCAATCAATCAATCAATCAATCAATTCCTTTATTGTGAAACACAAATGTGATTATTTATTGTTTTAAAGCTTTACGCAAAGATAAACATTAAAGCGGGGAAGTCGCGAGCACTTCACTTGGTAATCTCTTGAACAGAAGCCGCGAGGTTTGGTTCCTTCTAATGAACGTTTCCAACACCTCTTTAGGTTCGGTAGATGTGGTTTAGAAGTATAAAAATTAGGTTGCAGTGCAAAAAAGGCAGTACTCGGTGCTTTGCGGGAAAGTTTTAAACCGACGTAATGACCTTCTGGTGGAAACATGCTCTTGGTGAAAGTTATTTTTGATGTACTCAATCAAGTCGGTCGCACCTTCCCACTGGGGAAACAAAGCAGCAAATGATACTACGTTTACACCAGCTCCACCAGTGTTCGTCGCAGGTGAACTGTCCAAACCATGGTAAAGGTGATACACTGACCGCGGAACTCGGTGCATGTCCTCAAAATCCGTAAAGCTGGTTCAGTGAACTATCCTGAATTGTTCATCAACCGAAGCAAAGCCAAACTTGTGATATACAAGAAAAGTCCCCAGGGGGCGACGGAAGGGGGCGCCAAGGAAGGAGGTCCTGCAGAAGAAGGACCTTCAGGAGAAGGTGGCGCAGAAGAAGCTGTCGCAGAAGGATTGGCCACAGAAGAAGGTGTTACAGAATGAGGTGCCTCTGAAGAAAAAGCTGACGGATCATAGTCGCAGCCCGTGAGCAACGCTACTGCTTCCCGAACTTTCGAGTACGATTCTTTGCCCCTTTTATAAGCGGCGCAACAATCCGGGCGAAGTGACTTTTCGCGGCACACCCATCCATCTATGGTGTTCCTGCAAAGAAGAAATAGGGGGCAAAATATTTCATGCACTCAATATAATTTCAGAATAACAATTGCATTTGCGCTATTCATGACGAAGTATGTTCTAAGCAAGTCACAAATAAACGTGTTTTTACTTTATTTATTCTGGCCAATATTTTACAATTGTAATGCCAAGAAAAAGGAGAGTTACAGCGGCATGTGCTCAAAACGTACTTGCATAAAAATATCAGATATCGTTATGTTGGTCCTTTCGTTGCAGCATCGAACACTATATAAGAAGCTATATGTATGCTCTCGTCTTACTCACAGGTGCGGTTGTGGTAACAGGTTTGTTCCTCAACAAAGAGCCAAAAAAGAATTTAAACACAAAGAGACGAACATGATTACAGCCTGTCTAGTGTAGCTCTCTGTTTGGGCGGCTGCTTCCTAATGGATGATTTTTGTGATTTTTGTGCGTACATAAAATTGGCGAACATATTTATAGCTTTAAGAGCGCAGCTGTTTCAGCTGGAGTTTTTTTTTGTCCCGTAACGTTGACAAAAATATTTTCAGAAAACAAAGTGATGGAAGCTTGCACTTAAGCGCGTGAATTCAATGGCGAAGCTGTTATAGGTTAGCATTGCCGAACACATAAGTAATTTCACTATCACTTTTTATTTGCATAGTTTTCGGTGCTAGTAACCATCGGGATGTGCATCTAAGACGTCATCGTCTTCTTCGCGCGAGTGGTGGATGCAAACACATCCTCAGCATTGTAGACTTCCGGCAGCTCACCATTATCGACTCGAGGCAGTGGTGGCCGGACCTGCAAGTCGTCTCTAGAAGGATGGGCACACTCATAGCCTTCTATTCAATTATCCGTAATGGTTTCCAGAGAAAGCGGCGGCCGCGGAGACTTCTCTCAAGCAGGGGTCTTTTGACCTTTAGCAGTAGCGCTGGAGCTCTTCTTACCTGCACGGTAGCGCTTGACGACAGCCCTGGGGTTTTTTTGCTAAGCCTCTGCGCGAGCCGAGGACTCTACAGTCGCCGAGAAGCATGCGCTCACGAGCTTTCGCCATTTTCTCACTCCTCGGTACGTTTTCCCAATTTTTTTTGCCGTAGGCACTGTGCGTGCCGAGGATGTTCGGCGGTCACAGCGAGAGACGTGCTCCCAAGCACTCGGTATTTTGTTTCTATTTTGTCCTGCAACTGCGAACCTGCGTATTGTACAACAGCTCCGCTGTTGAAACTCCTCCTTCGCGAGCGGCTCGGCTCACACGCCGCGCCGAGCTCCGCGTACCTTAGCAAAGCTGCGTGAGCTCAGCCAAGTTTCGCCCAGCTATGACGTCACGGCGCCTCGTGACCCCGCACCGAGCACATCGTTTCATCATCATCATCATCATCATCATCACCAGCCTATCTACGCCCACTGCAGGGCAAAGGCCTCGCCCATTATTCTCCAATTATCTCGGTTCTGTGCCAACTGTGACCAATTTATCCCCGCAAACTTCTTGATCTCATCTGCCCATCTAACTTTCTGCCGCCCCCTGCAACGCTTGCCTTCTCTAGGGATCCACTCGGTTACCCTTAATGACCAGCGGTTATCTTGCCTTCGCATTACATGCCCTGCCCACGTCCATTTCTTCTTCTTAATTTCTACTAATATGTCTTTAACACCAGTTTGCTCCCTGACCCACTCCGCTCTCTTCTTGTCCCTTAATTGTACACCTATCATTTTCCGCTCCATTGCCCGCTGAGTCGTTCTCAGTTTAAGTTGAACCCTCTTAGTGAGCCACCAAGTTTCTGCCCCGTAGGTGAGTACCGGTAAGATGCAGCTGTCATACACTTTCTTCTTCAGCGAAAATGGTAGGCTGCTATTCATTATCTGAGAATGTCTGCCATATGCACCCCACCCCATTCTGATCCTTCTAATTATCTCTGCCTCATGGTTGGGATCTGGGGTCACAACTTGGCCTAACTAGATATATTCGCTTACCACTTCCACTGCCTCGCCACCTATCTCAAACTGCTGTGCTGTCCCAAGGTTATTGATCATTACTTTAGTTTTCTGCATATTAATTTTCAGACCCACGGTTCTACTCTGTTCGCCCAGTGTGGAAAGCATGCTTTGCAATTCGTCCCCCGAGTTACTTAGCAAGGCAACGTCATCAGCAAAACTGAGGTTACTGAGGTATTCTCAATTAACCCTTACTCCCACCTGTTCCCAATCCAACGTTCTGAATACTTCTTGTAAGCATGCTGTGAATAACATTGGAGAGATTGTGTCTCCTTGTCTGACACCCTTCCTTATAGGTATTTTACTGCTCTCCCTATGGAGGATGATGGTAGCTGTAGACCCATTGTTTATACCCTCTAGTATTCTCACATAATGCTCATCTACCCCCTGGTTCCATAATGCCTTAATGACTGCTAGGGATCAACGGAGTCAAATGCTTTCTCATAATCAATGAGGGCTATATATAGGGGTTCAGTATACTCAGCGCACTTCTCTATCACCTGATTGATTGTGTGAATATGGTCCATTGTTGAATAACCTTTACGGAACCCTGCTTGTTCTTTAGGTTGACTGAAATCTAAGGTTGCAGAGATTCGGTTAGCGATTACCTTGGTAAATACCTTGTAGACGACTGACAGTAAGCTGATCGGCCTGTAATTTTTCAAGCCCTTCATGTCGCCTTTCTTATGGATTAGGATGATGTTCGCGTTCTTCCAAGATTCCGGTACCATTGCGGTCATTAGGCATTGCGTATACAGGTTTGCCAGTTTTTCAAGTACAATTTCTCCGCCATCCTTCAAGAGGTCTGCTGTTATCTGATCCTCACCAGGTGCTTTGCCCCCTTTCATTTCTTTCAAAGCCTTCCTTACTTCTTCGGTCATTACTGGTGGGATGTCTATCTCCTCTGAAATACTGTCTCGTTCGGCATTATCCTGTATGTCCCGGCTACTGTACAGATCCCTATAGAACTCCTCGGCCACTGTGACTATTTTATCCCTATTTGTGATGACACTGCCTTGCTTATCCTTAAGTGCATACATCTGATTTTTCCCCACGCCAAGACGTCTCTTCACTGCTTTCAAGCTACCTCCGTTCTTTACAACGTATTCGATCCTCTTCATATTATACTTCCGTATGTCAGCTGTCTTACGCTTATTGATTAACTTCGAGAGCTCCGCTATTTCTATTCTGTCAGTTGCGGTAGAGATTCTCATGGTTTGTCGTTTCCTGATTAGATCTTTTTGTCTCCTGTGAGAGTTTACCAGTATCCTGTCTATTCATAGTGTCCCCGACTTCTACTGCACACTCCGTGATAACGCGTGTAAGGTTGTCGCTGGCTTCCTGTGAAGTAAGCTCGGCTTCCTCGTCAAGGGCAGAATATCGGTTCTGCAGCGCGATCCTGAATTCTTCTACTTTACGTCTTACCGTTAGCTCATTTATCGGCTTCTTTCGTAATAGCGTGTTGCGGTCCCTCCTTAAATCTAGCCTAATTCGAGATCTTACCATACGGTGGTCAATACACCTTACCCTTCCGAGCACTTCCACATCCTGCACGACGCCAGGGTTATCGCATAATATGAAGTTTTTTTCATTTTTGTGCTCCCCATTCGGGCTCCTCCAGGTCCACTTCCGACTCTCCCGTTTACAGAAGAAGGTATTCATTATGCGTAGGTTATTCCTTTATGCAAACTCAACTAGTAGGTCCCCCTTGCTATTTCTACAGTCCAGACCATAGTTCCCAACTGCCTTGTCTCCAGCCTGATTCTTGCCTACTTTAGCATTGAAGTCCCCCATGACTACGGTATACTGCACATCGTTTAGGCTCCTGCAAAGCATGGGCCGGCTAAAGAAGTATGTCCCTCCCGAGGAAAAAGAAGCGCAGGGCGAAAGCCGTCGTGTCGCTCTTCGAGAACATAGGACACAGCTACGATCGAGCCGGGAGTATCGCACCGAAGCCGCAGCTGCAGAAGGGCAGCGAAGAGCGTAGAAATAAAGAGAGGGAGAGAGAGAGACGTTATTTCGCCCTTCAGGATCAGGTACTGCGGGTGAAGGAGGCCCAGTGGGCCGCTACGATCACAATAGCCCGAGAGGTGGTCTGGACTTGGTCTTGACTCCCCCGGTTCCACATCTGCTTCTAGACGTGAGAGAAGTGACGGGGGTACGGGTAGGCGCAGCATACGCAGCGGGAATGATAGTGAGTGTCGGATGTCCCTCACCTTGGACAGGTATGGGCAGTAAGGAGGTGTGGATCAGTGTGTATTAGTTGTACTCGGTGTTTGCAAGTGTATGAATCTTGGATACGCAGCATGTGGCCTGGATCCGGGGAGGGGTGTGAAATACCGAGTACCACGCTCGGGAAGTAAAGTACAAGCGTAATCGCCAGAAAAACGGCCCTGGACTTCGAGTAATTGAAATATTCCAGCGTAAAGCCGGCAAATTCATGGGTGGTGTGAATGGCGAACTTAATAAAGCTTAGTGAAACCAAGCAAAACTTAGCGAAGCCGCAAGAAGGTTAATAGACCCACAGCTACGCTCTCTCTCAGCCTTGCGCCACTATTGCAAGCTGCGCCAATTTTTTTAGGCCGAGGGCAAACAGGGTTTCATCCATACGGAATCCCTTGACGTGTACGCCGCATGACGCGTCGGGGATACGTGACAACTTCCACTAAAACCACAGCTCATCTCTCTCTTCAACGACAAGCAGTGCACGTTCTCGCCCCTGAAATACCCACGTCTAAATTTTTTCAAGCGATGAACTGGGAATTGTCTCCGTTCGCTCGTCTTGTTGGGCCTGCTGTTGGACGTGTTGGTTCACACTGGCCGGAAGTCTTGGCGCGGAGAAGGCACGGACGTTGCCGAGACGGTACCGGCGTTATCCCTTCTCTCTTGTCCCGCCGCGTTACCGTCCATGTCACTTTTGGTGTACGGGGATCATTACCTCCAATATTGTTTTGAACTTTGGCTTTAACAGACTTGCTTGGAGAGTACCAAACATTCGTTAGTTGCTGTACAAGCTGAATATTCCATAAAATCATTCGTTCATCTGCGCATCCTAACGCATGCAAAATAGAAAAGGAGTCTCTCTCTTTCGCCTTCAGACTGCACATCCAACCGAACTCTCCCGCAGTCGGTTAAAAGGCGCGAAAGTAGAGTTTCTCGATGGTCAACCATATCACACCCCAGCAACCGCTGTTGCGCCGCTCTTGTGCCAGCAGCATTAGCGAAAGAAAGTCTGAAAGCAGAGGGAGGGGTCAGAAAATTTGAGGGGTGCTCTGACACCGAGACATCTCCCCTCTTTCCCCTGTTACATCGCTCCTGCTAACACGCTGCCCTAGTTTTACTAAACATCTTTACCCAGATTCTGTGCACAGCCTTTGGACGAAATGTTTATTGATTAGACCCGAATGACCACAACAATACTAGAGTAACTCCGAATAATTCCTTCTATAGCAGGCCTACATGCTTTTTGTAAGGCAAGTTCGCGTAGGTCATCTTCCCCGCAGCGCTACAGAATGACCAGTTGCAGTTAAAAATGTGCAAATTAGGGAAATGACGAAACCGAACATACTATTTGCCTAAAAAACGTGAATGTGGGGAGGCGCAGCACGGAACCCATGAGCGGTGTTTTGCATTGCGCAAAGTTCCTGCTGCAGATGCCCTTTTTCGCTCAAATTAAGTGTTGGGCGACAACATTCGCGGAATTCGCACACAGGGACGTTGCAGTTGGCCATTCTGAAGTATTTGGGTAGCGACGCCTTAACGGAACTTCTTAAAGTGTAGGTCGCACTTTCTTTCAAAATGCTTTACTACAGATCAGAGCCCCTAAGGTACGCTCTGAATTTTGTCGTTCTGACAGGAAGTACATCTTGATGAACAATGCCGATTCTCTACGAAGTAAATGACCTTTAATTGAAGAAGGCAATTGTGCAAGCGTAGCGGCTATTCTAACTTTGTATTTCTACATTTAGTAGTAAACCTGCACAGCTGAGACGTATAATAAACCTTGCTCTCTGCGTGTTCCAACAGCAGCCCAACATTTGCACAAAAGTAGAAACTGGAAAAACAAGGTTGGCCAAAGCATGGCTGGTAGCCTTGACTATTGCTTGATTGAATTTTTAGCTGCTTCTTATTGCTGTAATATAATTATCGGTCCTTTCTTCACCATTTTGAGGACTCCCATATATACTAAGCTTTACAAATCTACAGAATAAAGTCAAAGGCTCTAGAGAGAGAGAGAGAGAGAGACCTAGTCAATACATAAAGCCGACTGATTCAAGATATCGGTTCTCCACTCTTTCAGAAGTGTCTAAATGATATTTGCGGCTACATGTCGTGTTCCCATTTAGTGTAATATTGCCTGATCTTGCGCTAGTTTGGAAAAGTTAGCCCGATGTAATTATATTCTGTGCTTACGCGCCTACATAACTGCCAACCTACCAAGTAGGCTTTAAAGGGAGGTTACTTTTTAACTTTGCGGAAACAATGTTAATAAATGGTCGTCAATTGTTTCACACTCGGGCGAGTTTGGTTCGTTTCGTTTACTACAAAAGAAGCCACAAAAGAAGAGCATTAGAGCTGTGCGGCCGGCGCACGGTTTCCCAAAAAACCTTGTGCGTTACTGGCTTACACAAAGCGATAGTGTGTGACAAACGCACTGCATACTTGGCTGCAAGTTCTCAACCATCGATAAACTTCCACTAATGCATGCAATTTATTGAATAATAATTACTGTGCTCCATTTGTTCGGATATGATTATTCTTTCTATTGGGACAGGAGCATCACATGCCTATTTTGTATCGGTGAACTGTGGCATGTGGGGTGTTTCCGTGGATTACAGATATAGAACGTTTTATCCTTAACAGGAAAGCATTGTCAAATTGGTAATATCTCTTTATATCGAAAGAAACTTTCTAAGCGGACAGTGTAACTCAAACAACTGATATTAAAATTACCATTCCTTTCTAAAGAAACCTGAGAGAAGTGCGAAAGCTAAATGTGCGTCCAACATCGGTGGAAGTACATCAAATCGATCGTCCACCTTAGAAGACCAAACTGGCAAATAAAGCAGGGAACTGGTGCAAGGTTTTTTTTTTGATCTCCAATAAAACATCTACAAACGACTTAAACGTATAAGGATACCTGGTTGATGAGATAAAGGTACACTATTGTACTGCTTGTTCATTGTCAATGCATGTATTGTCTTATCTAAACATGTTCTAAATCTTAAATGGAAGCCCTGTTTTACGCACGCGCCGTGTGTAGAGATATTATCAGAGCTTTTTGGTAGATCTACCTGTCTACGGGGAAATTCATAGAGCACCAGCGGTCCCACTAACAAAGCGTTCGCTTTAAATGACCACAAACAGACTATTATGGTCACCCATCGTGCCGTTTTCCTGCTATCTCTCTCGTGCCTCTATCGCCGTTAGCTCCTTTTATTCATACCTATGGATACAGACAATTTTTGTAATACTTTAGCCTACACCCAGTCGAACACTTGCAATATTTCCTATTAACTAAAGGTGTGATAGTAATGCCGCGACCTATCCAGTGGGTTTGTTTGTTGTTATGTTCTTGCCGACCGGCTGCACCGGGCTGTGTTATCTGGGTGCCAAGGGAAGCGCGTGTTCCATTCTTTATTTCTATGCCACACGTGTTATCTCTTTTGGTAGGGAGAGTGTTTCGAACTAACGTCAACAGCCCAGAATAATCTTCTTTGATTGACAGTGTTCTGGATGTACTTCGACTCTTCGAGAAACACTCGCGCCCAAAGATAAATGCCTGCGGAGCAGACGCCGCTTCATTCGACTAACCGACACTCGCATGCGCACGTCACTTTGTTGACTGCTGCTTCGCCGCCTCTGTATTCTTTGAGTTGTTAGGGGAGCACAAGTTCGCTCCAATAAACTCATTTCCCTTAAAGAGAACTGCGTCGTCTTTGGCTTTGTGATATTTGGTGAGGTGCTGGGTACATGCACTCTAAGCCATCGTCAACCCGACAGTGCCGCGAATCATCCGTTGGGTTTGTTTATTGGTTATATTTTTGCCTACCGGCGGCGCTGGGCTCGGTTATTTGTGTGCCAAGGGAAGCGCGTGTTTCATTCCTTACTCCTACAATGTTCTGGGGCCCTATTCTCGACTAGCACAAATTGCCGGCAATTCAGGCAATTTGCCGGAAGTCTTTTCTGATTGGCTTTCAATTTTGGTCACGTGCTTCCGGTTGACAAAGCGGTTGTGTGTGCTGTCGTCATTTTGACGTTTCATGTCGTTTACGGATACCAGTTCTAAAGTTTACCTTATTTCTCGTTAATAAAGGCGCATAATTCTTGGCCGGCAATAAAAAACCAGACTAAATGCAGCGGACATGACAACGTAAGCCTGTCTTTGCTATTCAACAACAATACTGCTTGTAATACACACCCCCTCTGTGATTGGCTGAGAAGGCGTGACGTAATTTAAACAGTTGGCGGGAACGATTACGTCATGCATTGGCAACTTCAGCCTCCGTAAAAGTGACGTAATGCTACGTAACAGCTTGAAAATGGCGGCTGTTTTTCTCGCAAAATACAAGCAAAATAAGGCAAAAAAATTGCCCGGCTTACGGCACCGCGAAATGTGCGGCAATTTGCAGCAGACGTAGTTTCGCATGCGCGCTGTTTAAAGCCTGTTTCCTACCGAAACAAATTATAGTTTCAACTGCTTCCTAGTCAGGGATCATGGAGGATACAAATAACGTGCAGTATTTTGCTTTTGTGTTTGGCAATAAAATAAAAATTATTTGTTTGGCGTAACCGCAACATAAGAGGGCAGTACAAGCCTCTCAATGACAAATAGAACCCAATGCATGGAATTTTGGCATTTGTCCACACTCGTCCTCAGTAAGCTGTTGGGTCACATGATCGAACTCAAGAGATAAATAACAAAGAAAAGTGAATCTTTGGTTCATTACAGCGCTTATTGAAGTCGAGCTTGACGAATGAGTGAATCGGCGACATCGGTGCGCTCCGCGATTATCAGGCGTAGCGCTTCGCTGCTCTTATGTGTCATAGAAGCGATGGTCCCGGCTGTCTTTTTCTGTGATGACGCCATAAACTTGTAACATAGCAGCAGACGATGGCGTGGCGGGCGGTGGCGGCAGGGAAGGTGATAACGCAACAAAGCTTGCATTGAAGCAGAGAGCCCAGCTATGTTACTAAGAGCGATTGAAAGAATAATATAGATACGGTAAAAAATTGTGTGATGTTCTTTAGCTCGACATCCGCCTTTCCACAGAACAGGGAGGATGCCTTTTGCTCGCTTTTGGATCAACGTTACTCGATCGCCTTGTGGTGTTTACGCCAAATTTGACCTCAAGAAATGGGTTTTTCTTGTCAGCCTCAGCTACCGTCTTATTTTTATAGTACATGCCAAGTGTTTTTATATCTT
The DNA here is from genome assembly GCA_013339765.2 of Haemaphysalis longicornis. Lineage (NCBI taxonomy): Eukaryota > Metazoa > Arthropoda > Arachnida > Ixodida > Ixodidae > Haemaphysalis > Haemaphysalis longicornis. Next base: position 89,682,237 of record CM023457.1, on the reverse strand, counting down.
TCTTGCACAAGATTTGATACCTTGGTCGCGATCTTTATGAGTGACTCGTCAAATTACACTGCATGTTGTCATAGCTATAGGTGTAGGACGTCACTGATTGCTTACGCCGTGCTTAAGCAAAAAAACCTAGGTGAATGGCCTGCAATTTGTGCAGTCGAGAATAGGGCCCCTGGGTGTAAAAGATAAAAAGCCTGCCGAGCAGATGCCGCGGTATTCGGTTCACCGACACCAGACTGCGCACGTCACTTTGTTGATTGCTGTTTTGCCACCTGTCTATTCTTTGAGTTGTTAGGGGAGCAGAAGTTCTCCAATAAACTTGTTTTTTTTTCCTACAAGACAGCTGCGTCGCCGTTGGCTAGCTACGTGACATCTAATGCTGAGCACCATGTCTGGGTTTGTTTATTCGATTGTTTGTTTTTACTGTCGTCAAGCCGACAATGCCGCGAGCCATCTATTGGGTTTGGCTCATTCGTTATGTTTTTTGCCGACCGGCTGCGCCGGGTTCTGTTATCTGTGTGCCAGGGGAAGCGCGTGTTCCATTCTTTATTTCTACGCCGCACGTGTTATCTCTTTAGATAGGAGAGCGTTTCGAACTAACGTCAACAGCCTAGAATATTCTTCTTTGATCTACAGTGTTCTGGGTGTACTTCAACTCTTCGAGAAACACTCGCGCCCAAATATAAATGCCTGCGGAGCAGACGCCCGCGGCCTTGGACAGACCGACGCTCGCATGCACACGTCACTTTGTTGACTGCTGCTTCACCGTCTGTGTAGTCTTTGAGTTTTTAGGGGCAGTACAAGTTAGCTGCAATAAACTTATTTTCCTTGAAGACAACTGCGCCGTCTTTGGGTTCGTGACAATATCTTCACATTTTATTTTCGGGAAAAAATTGTGGTTAGGTTTCCAACTTTTTGACACCACCAAAAATATTACTTTACACCTTCGAATCACTCACCTACAACGTTGACCGTTCGGGTTGAAAGGAGCTTGCTCCATTTCTTGTGGGGGTCGTGGCTCGCATTTTCTCCTTTCTTCGTGGTCTTCACAACTCAAGCATCCTTGAAAATCTGCGAAAGAAAGTATTTATTGCTCCTGCCTGGTGAGGAGATCCCTCTAGTTTGAGATACATTGGCCTGTGCTGGCTACCTTGTCTCCCTTTTTACCAAGCCACGGTGGAGGAGGAGTCGAAGCTGGTTAGTTGGGCCACCCGCTGCTCGTCTATGGATTGACGATTACGAGTCAGATTAGGGGTGTGTTGACGCTCCCTTACTAGTTAGTATAGGGCCTGGATTGCCGTCAGTACTCATGTGTGGGGTAGAGGTGTGGGGTATCTGCCATGGAGTAGGGTATCGTTGGCAGAGGGAGAATTTAAGAGTTTGTATTCTCCCGGACTGGTTGTTTTGGTTGTAAATGGGAGCTGGTGGGGTGCTGCATATTGTTGACACCCGACCTGGTAGTGGCCGAGCACACTGGCGTTTTTGCAAAGGGTGAGGGTGTTTTGAGCTGGCAAGGTTCCTCCCTGTTGGGAAAATACTCGATGAGTCTAGACATAGGCGGGAGAATGGGGCGACACGTATCCTTTACATACGTGGACTTTTTACGTAAATATCGACTTACACGCCGTTTCACCGATCCTTTCTATGTTCACTCGTGCTTGCGCTTTCACTAGCAAACGTTTTGGTTTTTTTATTGTGAGAAAAAAAGTGTTAATTAGGAGGGTCTACGCGCGAAAGCTACACCTTGGCTTTGAGACATGCCGTACTTGGGGACTCTCAAATAATTAGGACCACCTAGGGATCTTTAACGTGCGCCGAAGTCACGATGCACGGGTGGTTTTGTTAGTTAGTTTCTGTATTTCTTTTCGTCTTATCAGGAAAACGGCCTCCGCGGCTGCGATTCAAACCACGTACTTAGCTCTTTATTGTTATTCTAATGCTGTTCCCCCCCCCCCACCCGGCCATAATGTTGCGTATCAAAGCGATCACGTTCGGATACTATATCTAGTTGTCTTCGTTGCTACGGAATTTCACCGGACAAAGATGGCTAAAAGAGTAAAAATATAGCAAATGAGCTCAAAGTGGAGGTAGATAAATTTGCGTGTGCGTGGGATTCGAACTTTGGTCCTCCAGATTGCAGGTCTGGTGTGCATCCGGAGGGACTGCCAGAGATTTCTTCTTATTTTTACTATTAGGAGGAGTTCCCCAGCTCCGCGACGAAACAGGCTGAATTAATGTGAACCTAGTGAATGCGTTGTGGCCCGGTATTAAAGCCTACATGACTAAGTTGGCATTGCTACTTATATGAACGAGTAACAAAGTGCGTTGACACTAGATGTCCTCTTTGCTTGCCGATACTAACGTGGGTATGTTGCCGGTCATTGTAATAGAAAGAAAGAGAAAAAATACACAAAAGGTTCGCAAGGAAGGTTGGTTTGGAGCATGTGTTAGAGGCATGCACTGAGGCCTACATGAGCAGTTTCAGCGGAACGATGGTGGCAGCTGCTGAGATGACATCTGTGCATAGTGCAGTATGGACGCAATGAAATCAAGAGAGTATCGAGGGATCACCACTCCTTATAGTCACCAACTACCCCGTGTATTTTACTCACAGAGCAAGAATATTGTGGCGGGAAGAAAAAACAAAGAGAGCTGTGGGCACAACCTCTGGAAAAGAAGGAAGGCCGCTATGCTGTGGGGGCTTTGTCATAGCCGGGATCTTCTAGATATTGCAAATACATCCCTCGCAGATTGCAATGGTTCATTTCTTGTGTCCTGCCGCCACGTCAGATGATTGGTTGAGGTTGTGGAGTTCATCCCCCTCCTGACCCCTGCTGTGCTTCGCCTGGGCCACTGAACATTGTTGAAAGGCTCTTGGATCGCGTGGGCCCGCTGCAGCCCCGGGGGGTCACGGGCGCACTATTCCCCGGTCCCGGGTGTTCAGCCTATGACTTTCTGAGATCAGCCTATGTGTCCAGCAGTGACATGCACGCCCTACCCCTGCCCAGATCTTCGGTGCACCTCTCTGAGGCCTGGGGGGGGTTGCTTCCACTGCGTCGGCGGACATTGCTGAAGGGGGCCAGTGCTCACCACTACCATCATCCTCATCCGTGGCGGCAAGGGCTACTCCACTTTTCCTCTCACTCCGCATCTTCCCCCCGCCTGCACATGTACTACGGCCTCGACCGGAGGGTCACTTTTGACGAGGGGGATAGTCTGGGTCACAACCTACGCAGGAGGAAAAGAAGAGCCAACACTAGGGGCTCTCTGATGGCCGGCAAAGTGTACACTCATCAAAAGTGTTAACAGCAACAATACAAGAGGTGCCAGCGTATGCCCAGAGCGGCAGCTTGCCATACCGCTCTAGGTAAGCAGCGAGATTGTGTGCATGCGCTGAAGCTGCCGAGTGCAGAAAGTAAGCCTGGGGAGTACCGATTATCACCTGGCGAAGTTGCGGCGGTAGCTATCGTAACCGCCCGCTTCGTGCGTAGGCTGGCACCTGCTTCTTCTTTATTGTTAACACTTTTGACGACTGTACATTGTGTAAATACATGGCTGGCATGTGCATGATTCGTTTCTTGGGTACTGCCGCGACGTAACAATATTTTTTTTGCTCCGTGGCTCTACCGGGTTTGAACTGCTGAATGTCCCACGCTCCATTGAGCCCGATGTATTTCCATTCCTGTAGCATTGTGCAGCGACTCGTGATTTGTGACACGTGGTTGTTTTGTTACTGTTATTGGATGCCAAAATTATAGGCTGGCTATGATATATTTTTTCTTCACTGTAAGTGTCTTCTTGCGTCTGCTTTCAGTTCTTGCAATATTTACCGGTATCATAGGCGTTATGTTTAGCTCTGTTCTGCCACTCATGACCCGCCGCTCTGTTTACGTTACAGCCATTGGTTACCCACCCCATACCAAAGTTAGGCGCGATAATGCTTCTCCGATAAATGCCTTGTTTGGCTCGAAAATAAAATGAGAGTAGTTGCTGTTCACAGTCGTATAAATAAAAATAAAAAGGCGCGGAAAGTAAACGGTAGTGATCGTAACCACAGAGCACGGGCGGACTCAACAATTGAAAAATCATGTTTACACAGTCATGGCATCATCAGGCCTGCAAAAGTTTTATTGTAATTATGACTTTCTGGGTGATTGGGCGTAAAAATATTCATGATCCCCGAATTCCTGCGTTGTTCCGAAAAAAAAGCAAATAACATTTCGTTTATTTCATATTGTGATGTTCTAACAAACATTTTGTGCGAAGAACCAGACGTTGATCTTTCTTACGTGCTTACATACATACAACCCCGCAGTACAGTTTTTGTTGCGAGAACACAAAGGGTAAGTCACTGGAGAGAAATCATTGCAGTATAAATCTTCTGCAAACTGTCCTCCTAACAGAAAGACACAAGGCTTCTTACCTTTGAAGAGGTCAAAGTCACAGACGAAGTCACGCAACAATTGGTAACCTTTTTCCTGTCTCGTGAGATCCATTGTCGCTTTTTGGGGGCAGTTTTCGTTTGTCTTATGGCATGGAGATTTTGCCGTAATTTTCCTGCATAAAAGTCATGACAATCTCATTATATTCTGAATTGAATTTTTTGCACAAGATGTATCTATCTGGTCTAAACGTATTTACATCAGCAAAAATTGATGCATTATGGTAGCAAGGCCTGAGAGAAGTGTATGTTGAGCCGTACAGATTAGAAAGGTTTTCTACTTCTGAGAATCTATTAGAATTCCGTTAGAGTAAATACGCATAAAGTAAGCATTTGCTCATAGGAAATGTTTACCGGCCGCAGTGGCTCTTAAAGCTTCTGAAAGGTTTGTACCTCGTACAAAAAAGGCGAAGTAACAGCGATACTTGCACCCTATTTTACGGTCTCTTAATCACGATTTCTAGGTGCGTTTTTACATCATACTCCTGATTAAGACTATCGTACTTGTCGATACGCTCATTGAATGTCGTAAGCTTATTCCACGAGATGCACAAAAAGTCCAATATTTATTGGGATACGATTAGCTGGAAATGAACTGTTCTAAGACATTGAAAGCTTTGAGCTCGTCGAAGATGCACCTTGTCTATACACCGCGTAATCGCGGGATGCGAAATATATTACACCATTTTAAATTTCCTACGTTCACGAACATTGCTTGCCAAGAATGCTTTGTGAATGGGCATTGCATACCCAAACAATCGTCAGCTCCAGGAGTAGAATCCGCTGCCTTATGCAGAACAGCGCAACGCCTACAATACTAGGCTGCCTGGGAAGATGGGTACTTAAATTTTTGCATTTTTATTCAGTATCAAAGGAAAAATAACACATCTGTAGCGAGAACATATACTAGATTTAAATAATGTTGGCAAGCTTCCTTGAGGTTTCGCAGTACTCACTCCATACGACACGACCTTCAACTAAGAATTATCGCCCGTTGTCAGTCTCAGTCAATTTTATCGTTTAGCCAAGACTAATTGCACGTGTTAAGTAGTTCGAGTATTCCTCCGTCTCGATGTGGTGGTTGGTAAGTTAAAGGGACTTGTAAAAATGCGTGCTCCTAAATAACATCAGAAACACACAAAACCTGGTCCGGGCTACACCAAAGTTGGTACCCCTTCGCAAGCACTATAATTCAATAACTTCAAACGAGGCAGAAACCCAGCGTGGCCGCATTCATAATCTGGAGAAAGCGGAGGTGAAAAACCAATGGAAAGGCCGAGATGTTATCCAGGCTTAGAGCCCGAATTGCTACTCCACACTGGGGAAGAGATGTTCAGGTGGTGAAAGAGAGGGAAGGCGAAAAAGAGGGAATAGGAGCGGGGCCGCCCTCACACTTTACTTGCTTTGTGGGAACTATAGTCTTCCATCCAAACGTGTGTCCTTCATGAAACGAGAAGGGCTTTTGTTGACTTCTGCAAAGGTGAATGTAGGGTTCGATGTCCTAGAATAGTCTCTAGTTTGAACAGTTGGTTGTCCACTCGGCTGGGCTCAGCGGCTAAAACACGTCTCTCATTTAACCACTGGGGATAACAAAAGTGGCGTTCCTCAAGGTGGGGTTATAAGCCAAACCCTTTTCAACCTAGCTGTAGTCGGGCTTGTACGCGCTCTACCGAAGATTTTCGTGTTGTTATTTACGTCGATGACATCTGCCTTTGGGCTTCGGGTTTTATTCCACCTCAGCTGCGAGTACGGCTTGAAAAAGCAGCCAAAGTGGTGAGGGCATACCTCCGAAGTCAAGGACTGGATATTTCTAGTGGCAAGTTCGTGGTGGTTGCATTTAGTCGCAAACCCATCATCTAAAGGATGAACACGATACATGGTGACACGGCGGAAACTTCACATACCTGCAGGCTAAGTGATATGCTGTGTTGTTGAAGTGACCGTCGTGGTTTGGCCTCAACTCAACGTCCCAGAACACGTGCTCATACACCACGTAGCAGCCGGATATGGCCATAGGTGTGCACAATTCTTCGTGAGGCACATCTAATCAAAAAGAAAATGCACGTATTGTGGTTCAGAGAAAAGGCACAAACAAGACTTAATTTATTATTATAGACCGAATAAGTTCTTCGCTCACCCAATGGGAGCTACGATGTGGCTATGCTAAGCAACATATTGAAATATAAAAATTGTGCAGCGTTTGGGGATCTCATTGCCATCGCATGTATTTATTAATAAGCACTGAACTTACTTTTAGACACCTTATCGGCCCTGTTATGGAACGGGACGCGGACGCGAGGCCATGGCTGAGCCGGACCGAGTTTATTAGCTTCCTTCTCCTCTAGCCCCTGATGGCCATGATAGTATGCGGTCGCCTTCCTCTTCTTCCATAATTGTGCAACATACTCCCACCCCCGACGGTGGCGCTAGTGTTGAGGAAGTGCAGAGCAGATTAGTCTAGGCTTGCCGTAGATTAGTCCAATGTCATTCCTGCGGAGTCTGGAGGTGGTAGATGCTTTCTGCTTTATCCTCCATCGATGCTTTGAGGGTCGATGCCTTTTCCTGGATACTTTCTTGGGTAGGACGGAGCCCCAAGTTTTGCTTGGGTCGGGCTGTCTTATAAATGATGCAGTAAATTTAGTCCTTGAGTGAGCATGTACAAATCGTGTTCAGAATGCAGCCAGAACCTTCAGCTCAGATGTGCCCTTTTGTTTTCCTGTTCCCCTTCGACGTTCCTTTCTGCGTACTGGCTGAGTTTTAACCACTTGCATCTGTATCGTTGCAATGGATCTGCGTTTTCTGTTTTTTAGCGGTCGAGCGGATGCTTGTCTTCCCCGTGCTTGGATTCGCTTGTTCAGAAACTTGCTGCCGAGCCACTCGTTTCGTAAAGCTGGCCCACGGGTGAATGTCTTCTCGTTGCACGTGGGACACCTGTCTGCCGTTGACTTCATCTCAGTTTTGCGTGTGCGCGATGGCCTTTTTGGCTTGGCCCCGAGAGCCTGCGAGTCTGGGATGGTATTTTCCTCACTTGGGCGGAATGGCGCGGCGCCGGCTGCTTCGTTGAACTCAGTATTACTTCTGCGTCCCGTGGCCTGGTTCACCGACGACGTTGCAAATGTAGGGGCGCTGTGCTGCTCCGTGTTCTCTTCCGCTGAACACGACGACCTCGCGGTTTCGCAAGCATCCCTTGTAGCGAATGGGAGTGCTACAACGGCCGCGTCCCTTTTAAGGGAGGTGCCCCCTCTGAAAGGATCCTGCGTCGGTTGAGGTGGGGACAAAGTCTTCGTCGCGGTGAACGACGTCCTCAACGTTGCCTGAGAGATTCGTTCCCTTAACGAACCCTTCGTGCGATTTATCGCGTATGAAAACTCTTCGCCTTCTTCTAAGTCTGCCACAAAACTGTCAAAGTCGAGAAGGCTCTGGATATGATCGTCCAGCTTTCGAAGTTCGTCTTGTTTTTGTTCTGCCATACGGTGCAAATCGATGAGCATACTTATATTCGATGGTGACGATTCCAAGACCCGAATAGTGGTGTTGGCTAGTTCCGTTATGTTCGCCCGGAGGATGACCCGCGAACTGATAAGTTGGTCCACGAGCTGCCTGTCATCTAAACCAGAGAGCGCAGCGAAGCAAGGGTCGGGACTGTCCGATGGGTAGGGTTCATCTCCGGTTTCTAGGTGGGGGGTCTGTGTCCAGCACGCAGCCATGGCAGGCACCGTTCAAGGGTGAGGCCTCCGAAATGAGACGATCCGACGTACCTGAGGCCACGCACACCTTGAAGGCGCTGCGCCGTGAAGTCCGCTGGTCCGTCGTTCCCGGGTTTCACGGCACCAGAAATGTTATGGAACGGGACGCGGACGCGAGGCCATGGCTGAGCCGGACCGAGTTTATTACCTTCCTTCTCCTCTAGCCTCTGATGGCCATGATAGTACGCGGTCGTCTTCCTCTTCTTCCAAAATTCCGCAACAGGCCCTATGACGTATTTGAGGTGCCTTTCTTAGTCATTCTCAAAATTATGCTCCATCTCATCTTCCCGTGTACTTCGTAATCATCAACCGCGCGACCGAAAAAAATTTTCCGCTCACCTTTCCTTCAAAGCAATATCTATCTATCTACATATATATATTATATATATATATATGTATCTATTTATATATATATATGTATGTATATACATATATATATAGAGAGAGAGGGAACGAGAGGGCTTTGAAGGTGGTCACCAGATAGCAATAATACTTTGGAGAATGTAGCGGCCTCAGACCTCTGCCAACGTTTCCACAAGGAGACTTGTCTTTTTCAAGGCATCAGGGTTGATCTCTGGCACACTGTTTTATACATAAAGATTGAGTTGGAGAGAGAGCGGGGCCGGAAGGAGGACAGCAGAGTGGGTCAACGGTCGGTTCCAAGGAGCGAAATAGTGAGAGAGAAAAGGAGGTGTGGTTATTGTGACAGGACCCCGCAGTAGCGAAAGAGGGAACACTACGAGAGGGTCGGAGAAAACCGGGGGAAATGGTTTCAGCTGCGCTGCGGTGGTGCCGGGCGAACTCGATGGAGGCTTCCTGGAAGTTCGAAGATGAGCGCGGCGTCTTGGGGGTGCAATTGTAAGGTTACTGAACTGTGTGTAAGAGAGAAAACTCGTAAACCACAACAGCCCGCATAGTTAGAAGAATTCCGACTGGGGAGGTGAGTGTTCGAAAAAGAATTGAAGGGGTATGCGCGGGAACAATACACAGGGAGATTTGCGGTGCATTCAAGGACTTCTTTTTTCCCTTCTTTTTTCTTTTTTCCTTTTTTCCTTTTGCGTGTGTGTGTAAGGCAGATAGTAAGACGAACTGTCGAACGTCGACGGAGGCGACTGCGCGTCGTATGTAGAAATCGGCTAGGAGCAAGACAGGCGGAAAAAAAAAGAAAAAAGAAAGGGAGACAAGCACAGGAATTGTATTCAAGTATCAGCTTTGGGGATGGGCATGCAGGAATGTTGCGAATGAAGATGCCCACTTTTTGTAAGAGCATTATATTTTCTGTTCGATTCGGATACCTTAAGGTTTCTAAGCTGCCTTTCGAAGCATTGATTCCAGCCGGCTCCAGGCAGTTGAATGTATGGATTAAGTACGATTTTCTGTACTTCTGGACCTTGGAGACTTAAAGTTTGAATGCAGAATATAGAGCTTGAGATCATCGAAATTGTGGTTCGGCTGGTGAAGTGTTGGGCCACTGCTATGGAGGCACTGTATGAGTCTCGGCCCGATGTCCATTCAGGCGTAGGTTCATCGGTTGACTCGTTTCCCCAATGTACTGCTTTTGACAGAATGAGCATTCTAGCATATTCACAATGTTAGAAGAATTTCAAGTGAAGCTTGAATTAATCTTTTGAACGTATTTGCTGGCAGTGCTGTTGACAATGCAATCCGTCTGCAGATGTTTGCAGGTCTTGCATCTAGGGCGGAGGCCAGGGCTGATGACTAGTTCCTGGGAAGCGCTAATTTTGGCATGCACTAAAATGTCTTTATGTTCGGGTTTCTTCTGTAGGGGCTTCCGGAAACGTCTTTGTAATTCGGTCATTACTGGCTAGAATGGGATAGTATTTCCGCAGGATGTTGTTTATATTAGCGCGTTTGAGAATTTGGTTATTAAGGCTGGTGGTCGGGCGCTTTCGTTTCGACGTTGTTGCTTGAGCACTTCGTACCTTTCTAGCTTGGATCCTCTTTCGAAAGCCATATCTATCGAGCTGATCGGGTGATTCCTGCTTGCTGGGTGGACATTAGTTCATTAAGGTGTTTTATATAATCTGTGTTATCACTGCATACTCTTCTTTGTCTGGTAGGCTGTCCCACAAAGATACCTTGTTTGCAGTGTTGTGGGCGATGACTAGTGTAGTCTAGGTACTGTTGCCTGTCCGTTGGTTCCTATAAAGCGTGGTTTTCAGTTTACCATTGTCAAGAACAACAGTGGTGTCTAGGAAGTTCACTTGTTAATCCGAGTACTGGCATGAGACCTTAATGGTCGGATGCGAAGCATTAAGATGCGAAATAAAACTTTTTGGGGGTGTGCGGCCGTGCTCCCAAATTATTAAGATGCCATCTCCGTATCGAAGATAAACCTTCGGCTTGGGGGAAAGTCTATAAAAGGGAAGCTTCAAGTTGTCCCATAAAAATGTCGGTGTAGGTGGGTGCGAAAGGAGTGCCCATAGCTGGTTCCAAAATCTTTCAAGTAGTAAGATCAGTCGAACTCGCAAGAGTTGAGAGTTAGAACTAATTTTATTAAAGTAACGTTGTCATCCAACGCATGTTGGTGGCGGTTTTCTGCTAAAGCCTTTGATGTAGCTTCTATTCCTTTAGTGATGGAAATGTTCGTATAGGGGGCGGAGACGCCGAGCGTGACCAGAAGGGCATCACTGGGTATTTGCCCACCATCGTTTATTGCTTCTATTATGCGGAGGAAGTCTGGGGTGTACTTAACAAATGAAGGAAGAAAAGTCGGAATGTCTGCCAACTGGTGATTCAGAAACAGAGACAATGTTATCAAGGGGGCGTTGTTAGAAACTATGGGCCCTCCCGGAATGTCAGCTGCGAACAATTCTTCTGTCGCGACTTTATGGACTTTGGGAAGGAGGTAGAAACGTCCGGCTTGCTTGTTCGTCGTTCTCATGAAGTTTAGTTCTGTTGTGGTGATTAATTCTCTGGCCAGCAGATCTGTGATAGTGCAAAGCTGGTAGTGACCATGTTTGCTAAGCTGCCTATAGGCCTCATCTTTATATATTTCCATTGGTAAGATGACAACGCACCTCCTTTGTCTTCAGGTTTAATGATTATGTCCGTTCTGGCTGCTGGTTTATTAAAAGTGACTTGTTCTGAAGGGTCAAGTTCTTGCGTTTATTTGATTTTTGGTTATATTAATATTTCTTTTGATACTGATGTTACATACAAATCCAGTTCTGGAGATTACTCGGCATCTGGCGTCCAAGTGCTTGGTGCACGGAGTGCATGGTCAATGATCTCACTATTGTCTCGCTTATGGAAAAGATTTCCTTCAGCCTCATTCTGCGAGAAAATTCGGTAAGATCCTGGTAGTAACTCGTATTCATTCACGTGGTTGTTGGTAGAGCTGAAAGTTAGGCCTCGTCCTAGGATAATTTTTTCGGTTGTCCATAATGTTTGTGAAATATCTTTAACGTTGCTGTTACACGTGACGGGGGGGGCGGCGGTTTCAACATTTTGTTCGGGAACAGGTGTCATGTTGCTGTTATCCCTACTCTAGGAGCTAGCTTCTACATTTTGGTTATTAGCGGAGAGAAAAATTCCACCGTAGCAGATTCTGATGTGTCTGGGGGGCGTCAGATGATTTAGTACCCCGTCTTCAGGCTTAGCGAGGACAGGAGGTTCAATGGTGCAATGTTTGTCAGGCAACCGGAGCTGGTCGCGTTCAAAATAACCTCTGTTTCATGCACAGCTCGTGTTCCTTACGGTTTCTAAAGGCATCAAGATCAATTTTCTCTTCCTCAGTGAGTGGAGTGATTTCAATCTGCTCATTTAAAACACTAAGTTGTTTGTCACAGTGCTCTCCGAGAATTTTTAGAAGGGAAAGCGATGTGTTCTGCCATTTAGCTTCTAGTTGACTGGGGAGAACTCCAAGGGAACAAATAGCTTTAAGGCGGATGCCTTTGGGGAATTTCCTGACTTGGAGGTAGGAGGAATAGGTGTTGAAGTGAAATCTGTAGTGTGTTTATTTTCCGGCAAGTTGTCTAATCGTAAGGAAAGCGCGGAATTTGAGGGACAAGGCGTTCGGATCCGCTCGGTGCAGGTCATTTTCGTTTGTTCCGAGTGGACCTACGGGATGTTTCTTTTTTGTTCGGAGTCTGTTGTTTAGGGAGGCTGCTAGGGTGATGTCCACGTCGATGCCTCTTTGGGTGCTTGTTTGCGTTTTAGAGCGTGTTAGTGTCTGTGTGAGCATTGAGCGTGATGTCTTCGGTGGGTCCAGATGTTGTTCTCCTACGTGCTGTTCAGCTGGTGTAGTGGCTGCATCTACCGTTTGTGTGCTCGCGTCGCATGTGGGGTTCTTGGGGGGACAGGGTGGTTCCCTACTGTTGGGAATGTCAGGTTCGGTCTGCTGCTCGGTGCTGGCCACTGACGGACCGGTGGTGCCGGTAGTGGAGAGCGTCACCTTAAATGACTGCTCAGCCTGTACTTAATGTTCTTTTAAAATATCCAAACACCTCTGAAGTTAGGGGTGTAAACTGTCTTTGGCCAGATGTCCCTGGGGGTCATGTTAGGTTTCTGTATGGCAGATGATGTCCACGTTTTGTGGAGTGAGTTCTAGGTCAAGGAGGGCTGTCGTTGAGCTTTACTTTTCGCTCGTAGTGAGCTATGAGTCTGTGCACCTGGGGTGTGAGTGGCTGGTGATTGTTTTCAATTCTGGGAAGCACTTTTGTCAGGGTTATCTCCACGTTGGGTCGTTTGGACTGAACGTCTCGTACGAAAGATTTAATAGCTTCGAAAGTGTTTTCAGGGCTGTTGTCCTTTAAATCATTACTTCCGAAATGAAGTATGAAGTGCGTGATGTTGCGTGGGGCGGAATCTATGAGCTTCTTAACGTCCTGCGTTGTGGCGCCACTTTGGAATCTAATGTACGTGGCATGTTGTGTAGATGGAAAGTGATCTTGATTGTACTTGGAGTGGCTGTCTCCAATTTCAGCTACGTGTGCCAGAGCGACGAGAGGTTGCTTACCTTGTCCCGTCATCTTCGTAGATGAAATCCAGGAAACGAGAGGGCTTTGAAGGTGGTCACCAGATAGAAATACTACGTTGGAGAAGGTAGCGAATTATTGGAGAAGGTGGAGAAGGTAGAGAAGTATTATTTTTATTTCTGCATCACTTTCCCTTCTATAAATTCTCGCAGAGCACTGTGACAAACAACTTAGTATTTTAAATGAGCATATTGCAATCATTCTACTCACTGCAGCAACAGAACACTGATCTTGATTCCTTTAGAAACTGTAAGGAACACGAGCTCCGCAAGAAACAAAGAGTTAAATTTGAACGTGACCAGCTCCTTTTGCCTGACACACATAGCACCATTGAACCTCCTCTCCTCACTAAGCCTAAAGACGTGGCACTAAATCATCTGACGTCCCCCGCAGACACAACAGAATCAGCTACGGTGGAATTTTTCTCTCCTGCTAATAACCAAAACGTAGAATCTAGCTCCCACAGTAGGAGTAACAGCAACATGACACCTGTTCCCGAACAGAATGTTGTATCCGCCTCCCCCGTCACGTGTAACAGCAACGTTATAGATATTTCAGAAACATTATCGACAACCGAAAAAAAATATCCTAGAACGAGGCCTCACTCTCTGCCCTACCAACTACCATGTGAATGAATACGAGTTACACAAGGATCTCACCAAATATTCCCGCAGAATGAGGCTGAAGGACTTCTTTTCCGATAAGCAAGACAATAGGTGAAATCAATGACCACGCACTCCTTGCACCAAGCACTTGGACGCCAGATGCCGAAGAATCTCCAGATCTCGATTTGTATATAAAATAAGTATCAGAGAAATATTATTCTCAACCAAGAAATCAAATAAACGCAAGAACTTGACCCCCTCCGAAGAAGTCACTCTAAATAAGCTAGCAGGCAGAATGGACATAATCATTAAACCTTCAGACAAAGGAGGTAGCGTTGTCACCTGACCAATGAAAAAATATAAAGATGAGGCCTATAGGCAGCCTAACAACCATGGTCACTACCAGCCCTTAGACCATGATCCCAGCAACGAATACAGTCAAACAATCCTTAGCACTCTCACAGATCTGCTGGCCAGAGAATTCATGACCACAACAGAACTAAACTTTATGAGACCGAAGAACAAGCAAGCAGGACGTTTTCTACCTCTTCCCTAAAATGCACTGAAGTGCCCACAAAAAATTGTTCTCCGCTGATATTCCGGGGAGGCGCATAGTTTCTAACAACAACCCCCACGGAAACATTGTGTTTCTAAATCAGCATTTTGCAGACATTCCGACTTTTCTTCCTACATTTGTCAAGTACACGCCCACACTTCCTGCGCATAATAGAAGCAATAAACCCTGTTGGGCAAATACCCAATGACGCCCTTCTGGTCACGCTCGACGTCTCCGCCCTTTATACGAACATTCCCATCACCGAAGGAATAGAAGCTACATCAAAGGCCTTGGCAGAAAACCGGCACCAACACGCGTTGGAAGTTTACATTGCGTTACTAAAATTAGTTCCAACTCTCAACTCTTTCGAATTCGACTCATCTTACTAAGTTTTTGGAACCAGCATGGGCACTCCTTTCGCACCCACCTACTTGAAGCTTCTCTCTTAAAGTCTCTCTTTCTCAAGCTGAAGGTTTATCTGCGATACATAGATGACATCTTCATAATTTGGGAGCATGGCCGCACAGCCACAGAAAGTTTCATTTCGCATCTTAATTCCTCGCATCCGACCATTGAGATCTCATTCCAATACTCGGATAAACAAGTGAACTTCCTAGACACCACTGTTGTTGTTAAGAATGGTAAACTGAAAACCACAATTTATAGGAAACCAACGGACATGCAACAGTACCTATACTACACTAGTCATAACCCACGACACCGCAAACAAGGTATCTTTGTAGGACAGGCAACCAGTCTAAGAAGGGTATGCCGTGACAACACAGACTATATATTACACCTTAATGAACTAATGTTCACCCTGGCAAGCAGGAATCACCCGGTCAGCTCGCTGGATATGGCGTTCGAAAGAGCATCCGAGCTAAAAAGGGACAAAGTGCTCAAGCAACAACGTCGAAACGAAAGCTTCCGACCACCAGCCTTCATAACCAAATTCTCAAACGCGCTCCCTAACATAGACAACATCCGGCGGGAAATACTACCCCATTCCTAGCCAGTAATGACCGACTTAAAAAGACGTTTCCGGAAGCCCCAAGAGTTACCTACAGAAGAAACAAGAACCTAAAAGACATTTTATGCATGCCAAAATTAGCGCTTCCCAGGAGCCAGTCATCAGCCCTTGCCTCTGCCCTAGATGCAAGACCTGCAAACATCTGCAGACGGATTGCATTGTCAATAGCACTGCCAGCCAATATAGTTCACAAGAATAATTCAAGCTTCACTTGCAATTCTTCTAACATTGTGAATATGCTAGAATGTACATTGCAGAAACGAGTCAACCTATGAACTTACGCCTGAATGGACATAGGGCCGACACTCATAACAGTGCCTCCATAGCAGTCGCGCAACACTTCAACCAGCCGAACCACAATTTCGATGATCTCAGGCTCTATATTCTGCAGTCAAACTGTTCTCCAAGAGACCGGAAATACAGAGAATCGTACTTAATCCATAAATTCAACTGCCTGGAGCAGGCTGGAATCAATGCTTCGAAAGGCCGCTTAGAAACCTTAAGGTATCTGAATCGAACAGAAAAATAATGCTCTTACAAAACGGGGCATCTCCATTCGCAACATTCCTTGCCTGCCCATCCCCAAAGCTGATACTTGAATACAATTCCTGTGCTTGTCTCCCTTTCTATTTTGTTTTTTTTTCCTTTGTCTTGCTCCTACCCGATTTCTACATACCACGCGCACTCGCCTCCCTCGACCTTCGGCATTTCATCTTACTACATGCTTTACACACACACGCAAAAATAAAAAAAAGGAAAAAGAAAAAAGAAGGAAAAAAAAGAAGTCCTTGAATGTACTGCAAAGCTTCCTGTGGGTTGTACCCGCGCATACCCCTTCTATTCTTCTGCGAACACTGACCTCCCCAGTCGGAATTCTCCTGACTATACGGGCTGTTGTGGTTTACGAGTTTTCTCGCTTATACACAGTTCAGTAACCTTGCAATTGCACCCCAAAGACGCCCATCTCGTCCCCGAACTTCCCGGAAACCTCCTTCGAGGTCGCCCGGCACCACCGCAGCCCAGCTGAAACCATTCCCCCCTGTTTTCTCCGACCCTCTCGTAGTCTTCCCTCTTTCTCTGCCTTACCAATTCGGCTATCTGGCCGACTGTGTTCTCCTTCACTTTCTGGGCTATATATATTTACTAGAAGGGTATCTGACGCTTGAGGGTAGTAGCCAGCGCCACTCTGACAACACGGGGAGAAGGAGACCTTCTTTTCAACCCCCGGGGCGTGACTCGAACGTCTACAGCCTTTCATGAGCGGGTAACTGGTGGTAAGCCCTCTTATGCTACCTAAGCATCAAGGCTGCCAGAACCGAGACCCTCGCTAGGATTTCGCAGAATATAGTAAAGAAATGAGGGGCTCGTTGGGGAAATACAGAAAGATGGGTCGGCCATCCGAAGGGTGGTTATTGGGAGGTGAGGCAGGACGAAGAGGGGACAGCGAGCGGTGGTAGGGCGAAGGCGATCTGCGTCGTGGTGGAATATCACGCTGAGAAAACTGGGGAGATTTGCGAGGTGGGGAAGAACGGCGAATAGGAGGGACGTATGTGCTTCTACGAGTACCGTAAGCAAAGCGGGCTTTATCCCGCTCATCAGGAGCGTACCCTCGTCGTTCATCCTGCTGGCGTTTTCGGCAAAAGCGGGAAATGTGGCCCCGAATTCCACATTAGTAGCAAAACTGGGCGTTCCCGAGGGAAAAGCTGGCGGTCGGGGCGCATGTGCATGTAGTACACCTGGGCACCCCGACAGGGGGCAATGGCCGTCAAATGTCCGGGAGCAGTCGAAAGGGGAGGCGATTCCGCGAACAAGGGGTGTTGTGAAGCGGCCTCTGCGTATGTCCTCACGTAAGGGCAGGAGGAGTCGAATTTGACGGTGCATACGCCGACATTGATGCCAGTTCTTCCTTGATCAGATCCCGTAGCGGAGATGGGCTGTGGTGGCAGTGATCGCGTGGGAAACACGATGAGTTACGGTTGCCTAGCTCTTCACGAATGATTGCCCGTATCAGAGTACGCAGATCTTTGTCCCCATCCAGACGAGCCGGCTCTGGCTGAAGGCGAAGAGAGTGCAACTGATCGAGGTGTTGGCAGGTCTCCCGCACACCGCTGACTGTCATGGGATTCTGGATAGCGAGGGCGTTAAATGCAAATGAAGCAATGCCCTTCAAGATATGCCGCACCTTATCGGCCTCTTATCGGCACCTTATCAGAGGGCGAGGACGTCCTCGATGTAAGCGCATATGTTTCGTCGGGACGTTGGACGCGAGAACCCAGATTTTTCTTGGCGCCATCGACGTGGGCTGACGGGGTGCAGAATGCTTTGCGCAGACGCTCTGTAAAATCGGTCCAGTTCTCGATGGTTGCCTCGTTGTTGAAGCACCATGTCTTTGCGACCAGGTCTAGGTGGAATGGAACATCGCGCAGTTTAAAATCATCATCCCAACGGTTAAATGGGATGACGGGATTATACTGGTCCAGCCAATCTTCGACGTCTTTCACCCCGAAGACCAGCAAAGGAGGGAGGGTCGCGCTTGTAGCCTGTGATCACACACGCCGAGGGCGGTGGAGCGCTGCGTTCCGACGCGCTTTCTCGTTGCATCGTTGGCTCGTGTAGCGGGAGAGGTCGACCGGAACGGAGCTCCAGGGGTGTAGCTCGGAAAGGCAGAGGACGGGGCCCACAAGCAACTCCACCACTTGAGAGAGGGAAGTACGGAAGCAGATCTAAGGCAGGGCGGCGTTTATTCCCGCGGTCTTTCACAAGCAGGCAGCAGAACCAATGAACTCCGATGATTAGGATTGCGCGAGGCCAGGGATGCAATGATGACACCAAACAATGCGTGGGTGAGACGACGCTGATGATAGTTTGTTTGTACAAAACAGAGAGAATGACCACTCAAGCAATCAGTGTTATGATAGCGCTCACAATATAATATATATATATATATATCTATATATATATATTATATATATATATATATAATATATATATATATATATATGGATAGGGAAGTTGGTACACAAGGGAGAAAACTTCGAACAAGGTAAAGCACGATTGTGGCCTACGTTTCAGCAAAGAGAACTTGCTTTCCTCAGGGCCCTGAGGAAAGCAAGTTCTCTTTGCTTTCCCCACCACCCCAAAAGCACAGAAAAAATTGCATTGACCAAAACACCCGAGAAAGTGGAGGGGAAAATAGCCCCGCGAGAGAGTTGTGAACACCCCACCAGAAGCGTATTCTGTAGGTCGCGGGATCGGATGCCACCCGGCGGGGATATTTTCACCACTTTCTTTCTGTCTTTGCCAATTCTTTTACCTGTTTCGGTGACCTACCACATTCTCTCCTTTGCTTTCCGAGGTTTTCTTCACTGCCACCCCTTATTTCGGTCCTAATTCAACAAGCCCCTCATTTCGCATTCTGATTCGCTACTTGCACAGGTAGGGCCTCTGATAGTCTTGGTGCCATAGAAGGCTTAATCACGGCCCGGGGGTTAAAAAGAAGGTACCCTTTACCCCGTGCAGTAGGAGTGGCGCTGGCTACCTCCGCCAATCCAGGAAAAAAATTACCTTGCAATAAATACCCAAGAAACTGGAGAGGAAAATTGCTCAGCCGGTAGCGTAGCTGTCATCGCACCAGACGCGTGTTCTTGAGGTCGTTGGTTCGGATCCCACCTGGCGGGCATTTTTTCTCCACTTTCTTTTTCTTTCGAAATTATTTATCTGTTTCAATGACCTACCACATCCTCCCCTTTCCTTTCCGAGGTTTTCTTAACTGCCAACTCTTATTTCTCTCTTATTTTCAACGAGCCCCTCATATATAAACAAATTTGACCAACAAGCCAGCACTTTATGTTCTGGGTAGAAGGCTGCGGTACCATTGTTAGCTTTCATACTGTGACTTTGTAATCGATTTGTGCACGCGAGCTTGCGTGATTGCTTTCCTCTCTCCTTCCTATTTTTGTATTGCTGTTTTCTAATATTCGTTGCTGACCGCCTCGGTGTTCCCTGAACTGGTACCATGTGCCGGCGAGATGTGTACCTGCCTTCTGTTATCTTCCTTTCATGTCTTTTAAAGCAAACCTTTTTACCTCTACCCACCAAGGGTTCATTCGTTACTGTTGGTGTCACCAGAAAACTCCAGCGAACAAATAAAAGAATTCACTGGCACCGCAGGGAATCGAACCTGGAACTAATAGACCAACAAAGCGAGAGCCCGTTGTCTTACCGATGTAGCTACGAGCTCACGGGGAGACAGCGAAGACAGGCCGTGTACTCACCAAGCATATCTACGGGTTCCCCCTGCGTTCTCGCTGAATGCCACGTGAAAGCGTCATGCGACCACTCACGCCCGTCTAGCGGCCCTGTGCGCACCTGGCTCATGTGCTTACAGTTACAAAAATTTAAGGCAGCTCACACCGATGCATGACATCCCAGTTCCTTACACCAATGTGGTAAAGCCTGTGGCCTCCAGTGTTCACGTAAAAATCACAGGTCCTTGTCGTCCGCCCTCACGCCAAACCAAGGAATACCTTCAAATACTCCTTCAAGGCCATCCCTCCAAGCCCCAGCATCAAGATCCTGGGCCTACATCTCGAGGCCAACACCAAGAGTGACGTATCCTTGCAGCGCCTCGAACACAGCATCAATAAAATCCTACACATGATCAGGCGAGTTGCCACCAAGAAGCGAGGCCTAAAGGAATCCGGTACCCTTCGATTAATGAAAGCTTTTGTCCTCCTAAGAGTCACTTACGTCAACCCCCCTGTCTTCTTCTCGACAAGGAAGACGTAGAGATGCTTTATATAATGATTAGAAAGGCGGTCGAGCAGGCCATTGGTCTTATCATGAGTGCGTTCACACAGAGGCTGCTTAGCACGGGGCTCCACAACACGTTTGAAGAACCGATAGAAGGCCATCTTTCTAATCAGAAGGTCAAACTCAGAACTGCGGTGGGTAACCGCATGCTTCACCAGATTGGCTGGGCAGCCCAGAATGTCACTCCGCTTAACGTACTCCGAGACTCTTGGCGACTAGAACTGAAGATGCTCCTTTTGCTTAGAAATATGAACCCCTCACATGACGAGGGTCACCGAAAAGAATGGGCTCAAGCGCTAAACACCACCCTCCGTGGGAATCTTGCAGTTATCTACAAAGACGCCTCTAAACATCGATTGCAGCAATACGTCATCATCGTGGCTACCTCCAGAACCAACCTCTTGCTTGTACCTCGCTTAGGACCAAGAAATGACGGCAGCAGAACAGGCAGCCATCACCTTGGCTCTCACTCAACCAGGGGTTCGGAGGGTAGTCACCGATTGCCCGCAAGGCTATTGGAATTACCAGTCGGGTT
Source organism: Haemaphysalis longicornis (assembly GCA_013339765.2). NCBI lineage: Eukaryota > Metazoa > Arthropoda > Arachnida > Ixodida > Ixodidae > Haemaphysalis > Haemaphysalis longicornis. The sequence goes on along the minus strand of CM023457.1, from coordinate 89,661,515 downwards.
GGGTGTCCTGACCTGCACTGCTCGTGCTAATAAACCACTCCTCAAACGGTTCCATTCAGCTCATCTGGACACCCCCTCACGCTTCAATGGAGGGCAACAAATACGCCCACCCACAAGTATGCGCTTTACCTCCCGTGCTATGGAGCTGCACGAGACAGTCACCCGCTTATCCACGTTCAGGGAGATAACCAAGCAATTATCACCTTCTGACACAGACCGTACCTTCGCCTTACCCGGACCTTTTCAGAAAACAAACAAATACCCTACGGCTCATACAATCCGGGCTTCTTCCCACAGCCTACGCACCTTCACTTAATTTATCCGAATTGTTACGACAGTAGTCACCGATTCCCCGCCTCCCGAGAATATCAGGAACTGGGAAAATTATTGGCTAACCTTACATGCCAGGTTTTGACAAATCGCTGGTTTGTATGTACTGCATTGCTTTATGAAACTTCGTTTGCCGCATGCGGCATATGTGCATTTCGCAATTGCTCGTGCTCGCAAAAGTTCGAAACCACATTTATGTTCAAAAACTATATTGCGATATGAAACATTGAACCACGCCTTCAATTCCAGCGACATCGAACTCAGCAAACTACATTTTCAATTAGATTTATTTGCACTGAAAACATTATTGACAGTTCTTGCGCACTTCTGTGCCATGAGTTGAAATTGAAGGATTTGATCCAAAGAGGGTCGTTCAGTCGACGATTGAAGATAAAAAGATTCTAGCTTATGGTCGACGGCAGCGGCAAACAACACGGTAACTTCAAAACAGCAAGTTTATTTACCGTAATATTTTACAAAGCATTGCAAGGGCTGTCGTTCATAGATGGGGGTCCGCAGACAAAAACAGGAACGCGGGAGAAGAGGAACTCCGTGGGTCCCTCCGCGATACTCCCAACTTACTTTTTTTTTCCAAACCTGCCGCGAACTAAAAAAAGTGGATTTGCCGTGCATGTTAGAATAACGCCTCCGCACAGCACAAATTTTAAAGCTGGCTTTTTGCACAACGTTTAAATTATGAGAAAAGCCACACTCAAAGGGTGTGCATAGAGATATGTGAATGAGCACTTTGGCTGCAAGGGTTAATTGTGCGACAATAGGACACGTATCAACATATTTCATCGTTCACTTTTGCAAGCCCAGAGAGTCTTTGGCACGCTACCGGCCGAGTACCACTGGCATAAAAAATCAGGTCGGGCAAATCCCAAGTCCTGCGGGCACCTTCTCACCACGCCATAAGTTTAATTACAAAAGTCCCGCCTCCCAAAGACCGTCTCAACCGAGAGTGAGGAGGACCTATCAATTACCCAATACTAAAGGCCGCTGAGCGGCCACAAAGACAGTCAATTGTTGTTGTGTACACAATAGCTATGGGACCCCAACTCTGTCACTCTCATGCAGACACTCGAACTCGAAACCCACGAACAACACGAAAAACACGAACATGACTCGAACAAACAACAAGACAGCAGATATCAACTGAGAAACTTCATCACTGAACACAAAAGAACCTCCGCTTTTTGAATAAAAAAAGCTGCGAGCCCAACGCAGCCACACCGCACGCTATGTGTGGCAGCGTAGCACCATTGCCACTTATCAGGTGAGTCGCATCGTTTTCAATGAAGGCGGTGCCCGGCAGTGTTCCTATAACTGCGCGGCGTAATTCCCCTGGCGTCAATTTATCGGAGCGTGGACAATCGCGGAGCAGCGAGCGATAGCGGCATGTGTGCTGTACTGCTAGGCCGCGCCTGCGCTGTGTGCGATCTCGACAGCAGGCGCCGCGCAACCAGACGGCGCAGCGATTAGTTTTGGCCACCGCTCCCGTGGTCCGTTTACTTCAGCTCACGGCTGTACATTTTGCTCAGAAGAAGTAACACTCCGCCCCGTAATCGGGGTGTGCGACTTTAGCCCTGAGCACCCTCCTCTCTTTTCATCAACTACCCAACAAGAGCAATTAGAGATACTGCTGTCCAGGCCCTCTCTACCTAACGAACTTCAGCGGGCGGACAGAACACAGGCCGCGCGGACTGAATATGTGCTCCACAGAAGAAGGAATCACTCCCCAGGGCTGCACTCTTGGCCGTTCAAAAATCTGAACCGACGTAATTCTTCCTCCTCCTCCACCTTCTCTGCCGCAAATCTCGTCGCCTCCGTCCGCGGCGCAGACACGGAGTAGTCAGATCGTCTAATACGGGGTTGGAGCTTACTTTAATTTAATAAAAAAAGTTTCCAATCTTGTGCTACACCAATACAACTCAACCAAACACCGGTCATGCACCAGGCATTGATTTACCTTACCAAGAGTATCTCTTTGAAGTAATAAATGGCGCGGATAAGTGCATTTCACTTCTCTCTGCTTTTACTTTTTGTAGAGCGATGTCAGTGAATTTAAGTGGCGTCGCATGGGTAATCGTTAAGAGTGCCGTTTACAGCTTTGCTTTCCAACCACATTCACTGGGTGGAATGGTCCCATTTTTTTTCTGATCTTTCAAGGCCGTTTCGCTACCGCCAAAGGTAGCTGAGCAGCGTGTGGCACAGCCATATGCGCTTGCGCGTACACTCGCCTATTTTGCTGCTGGGCACCGTGATAAGGCGTTGACATGCTGGTCGGTCATCGCTCCCGCTATAGTATTAAAAATTTGGGAGCCTGTACTACTAGAAGAACTAAGCTATTGGCATCGGCCGAGCAGAATTGCCCCTAAGTATGTGATTTTAACGCTTCCATTGCTGCTGATATTCTACGAACTTCCGCACATCTATAACATATTTTGCGACCACTTCTTTGCAGCTCACAAGCCGTGATATTTGCTCGCTGCGACAATTCTAGCCTTCGGAAATGCCCTCGTTGGCCTTTTCACATCGGAATGGTGTTTTAGATAAAAACACCCTCTCCAAGAGCAGCACAATTCTAAGAACCGATTGCGAGCAACACTTATCGATCTGACCTTTTCAAACAAATTGTTCAGCAGCACCGCTTTCTAGGCTTCGGAATATTGTATTCTGATTGTGGGGTTTAACGCGCCGACGCAACGCAGGCGATCGAGGCGAGCCGTAGTGGAGGGCTCCGGATTCATTTTGACCACCTGGGGATCTTTATCGTGCTCCGAAATGTCGTACACACGGGCGTTTTTGCTTTTCGCCTCCATCAGAAAATCGGCCTCCGCGGCCGGGAATCGAACCCGCGACCTCGTGCTCAGCAGCCCAACGCCTTAGCCACTGAGCCACCGCGGCGGGTGGAATATTGTATTCAATTCTTTTTGTACTGCAAAATTCTATTATAATAGCATTCCAGGTATCTTGTGCTGCGCCAAATTCCATACGCTGTCGTAGACCTTTATGAGCGTTTGCTGCACATAAGCTAGTCCTGCTGCATAGGTGAACCATTGAAGAACTACTTGGTGCTTCACTGTACATTTTACCGACAAGCTGTAAGCCTCTCTTTGCTAGGAAAGTTTTGTGTGGTAAACAAAACACCCAGGCAGGACCCTGCAGTGCTCGCCCACGACGTAGAGCGTATGCGGCAGGCTAATCAGGCATACAGCACAAAGGTGAGTAAAAACCACGAAACCACGTGATCGATCATAAGGCACTTCTAAACAATGGGAAACCCCACCCCCAACCCTCGTGTTCTTGGTAGAGATTAGGCTTGCAGCTGCTCTATAGAAGGGGCGGTGACGTCATTTGGGGGTTAGTTCATGCGTCACACTATGCAAGACCCAGGCTTTGCTGCCTGAGAAGGCTAGCGCAAGCGCCACATGCGCAGAGACGACGAGGAAAATTTCATGCACCCCCATCAGCATGTGTAGTGGTTTCCAACAGCTTAGCTTGGCATCTACCTTCGCAGGGTGGAATGGAGGCCATTTTAATAAACGGGATTCCTTGTAAATATGAAGAATCACCACAGACAGCCAGCTTCACGCTTGTGAGTGCCGTATCGCACAGGTGGCTGTCTGGCCGGTTTCACGTTAATAAATTCCGTCCCCGTCATCACAACGACGTTCTTAAATATGTTTAGCGCAAAAACAAAAGATGGTACCCAAGAAAGAAACAGGAAAAGCGTTACAGTTTCAACGTAACTTTGATCACCACCGGAGCCGGTAAATATAGAAACAACTGGAGTATAGGCAGCATGAGACACAGCGGGGCATCCCAAATGCGCACATGTGTCGATCAACCGAAATGCTCGAAAAAATATTTCTTGGAGTTAAAAAGAACCATCGACGTATCACTGATACAATTATCGCCTTTTTGTTTGATATAAAACGCTCGCAACAGTTCCCACGCTCTCGCATCTCTGAGGGGCATCTGGCCTGCATGTGCGCGAAAGGATGCCCTACACTCCATACCAAAGGTGCGGATAAATTCATAACCAGGCCAGCTCCAATGACGATTTCTGCAGAACGCTTAATGAAGAGGTGCTCTGTTTACTTCTGTCAATCGAATGATTTCCACCATTGCATAAAGGAGGCTTTCAAACCAGTTTTCTACGAATGATCCAGCCAAACTAACCACTTCTAGGGGGGGTGGGGGGGGTAGTACGTGCAGCGAGCTAATGCGGCGTATACGACAATGCCTCCATAGCACGCCTAAATGAACCATGGTGGGTATTTTTGTGCAAATGAAGCAATCATTTACTCGAATTGGCAATTTTCTGTGAATATAGTGGAGGAGCTATCGTCAGCAAATAGCCTAAAAGCAATCGTTACCACTGCCTGCGCCGCAAGAGTTTAAAGAAGATTGCGGGATGTTCAGCCAATAGTGTTTATATCCCCTTGGCTGTGCACCGCTAAGATATCTGCATGTCTAGCACAAAAATCAAAAGCCTCATTTCTATCGGTGACGATGGTTGAAACGCGAAGCATTCTTTCGTGCGAAAGTAAAAGGGCGAATGTACAATGTCAAATCCGCTGCAACCAATGTCAAATCGTCAACTATCAAAGTGCAAACGGCCCGCGAGTCAAGGTTTAAACTCAGACGACAGCAAATGAATCCCTCACGATAAATTTGAGCGTCCCCCTCCACCCATCGCCATCGTTAGACATGCATATTTATAGTCAGAAATCCAAACTGCCAAAGTCTACACCCCGAAACCAGATCACGTCAGCTTAAATCCAATGCCAACGCCCATGCAACGAAGTCAAAGGAAATTCCGAGCGACCTGAATGCGATGATGGCACAATTGCATAGCCGCTAGCCTCGTTACGCGAGGGGCCTATGTTCGATTCCAACCGCGGGAGGCATTCCTTTCTTGTTTAGTCGTCACCCCCATCATGCGGCTCCCAGTGTGTCAAGTTGGTTTTTATGCAGTGCGTTTAGGTTCAACACCGCCATAACTGAGACCACGAAAGCTTGGCTTTAATACTTTCGACCCAAGGGCCATCACCAGAGTTTTTGAATGAATAACCATCCCGATTCCCTTACTACCCTAAACACCTTAAACCAGACGGTTCTCAAACGGGGTTCCGAGGTCCCGAGGGAGCCCGCCAAGCCCTGTTAAACCCTTGCTTCCCACTAATGTTTTCTCCTTTTTGCCAAACTTTGCTGGCAATGCAAAAAGGTGGCATTGCTGCATGACATGTACTCTAAAGGTTTTTTGCGTAGCACAAGTTTTACGCTTGCTTTTTGCCCAACACAGCACGTATGTGGAAAATGCGGACACACGAAAGGCAGTATGTAGGAACTCCGGTGATTTTAAGCTGCAGGAGCAAATTTTTTGATGATACCAAAAGGAACAGCATAACAATCAGACGAAACGTCGGACATTGATAAGTGTGTTGGAGACTTTAGTTGCATGTGCAAATTATATGGCATTATGACACCAATGAAAATAGTTTATCGTGGGTTCCCCCGTCACATTTGCAAACCCGAAAGGTGTCCCCAACACACTCATGGTTGAGAACCACTGGCATGTACCATGGAAACAAGTGTAAATCCAAAACTGTTTTCCGGTCATTAGTAAACATCTTGTGAGGACTCAAGATATGGGGAATGATGAAATTCCATAAACGTAGTGGTCGGGAAACGGTGTCTCTTCTTTTATTCTAGATGTACAGTTATCCAGTAACCACATTGACGATCAATAGGGTTGTCATCGTCCTGGCGATTATTGCACTAGCAATGGTGCTTTAGGGCAGCAGGTTAAGTGAAGTTAAAAATACTCAACTACACCTGCTTCTTTGCTTCCCCTGATCTATACGGCCGGTAGATAGTTGATGCTCACTGAAGGAAACACAAGTGGCGTGACGAGCACTAGCCGCATTGCCAGTATTTGAATTTATGAAGCCCATTGATGAAACCCTACAAATACCAAAGGAGGCCTGTTCTCAAACCACGCATTCAGCTAAAGGGAACAAAAAGTAATGGAAGTCAGCATAAAAGTCGTAGAAAGCTTGGTTACCCTGTGCTGACGACTCAATGACGGACGAGGTTAGCAGTCCAGATCCAATCAAAAGAAAGCACACGTACACTGAAAGAGTCATGTTGCCTCCCAGTTCCACCGTGACGATCTGCCGGTCACTCGCAATGCGGCGTGCGGAATTAATACGCCCTGTCGGGGGAATTCATAACCCAGTAGAACAATGTGCCTGTGTGACGTGACGCCTTATCGTTCCTTATCTCACACAGCGGCATTCACGGCCATACCATGAGCTGGCACTCAACTGATACCTGATATCCTGCACATATGCTCTCTTGAACAAACAGCAGCCTCAACGGCAAGGTAAAAAAATTGGACGTCGTGCGTGTAACGCTACGTTGGGAGGAGTTCCGCGATTCGATTTCACGTGTATTTAAGTTTCCCGGACTCACAGATCGTCAGTATACTCAATCTTTCTAGTGACGCCATGCTCTAATGCAGGGTTGCACGGTGCGCTAGAAATTTACTTTAGCTCAGATACGCTTTAACAATTCCCTTTGATAACGTGTTCCCCTCATAGATCGAGGTCATGACGGGAAATCGGGGCCGTTTGCTGACCTTGACCAGTAAATGTCAGTGTCGTCATTCCAAATACCAAAAGCGTTAGATCGGTAATAAGTTCTCACCGCCACGTCTTGTTAACCTGGCAGCGTGAGAGCAGATTTTAAAACAAAAACCACGAAGTACCATTCGTGCAAATCACCTGTGTCAACAAAAAAATATATTATCCGTTTTAATGATTACATTATCCTTGAGTATTTCGACGCGGTGGCTCAGTGGCTGAGGCGTTGCGCTGCTGAGCACGAGGTCGCGGGTTCGATTCCCGGCCGCGGCGGCCGCTTTTCTGATGGAGGCGAAAAGCAAAAACGCCCGTGTGTACGAGATTTCGGCGCACGATAAAGAGCCCCATGTGGTCGAAATTAATCCGGAGCCCTCCACTACGGCGCGCCTCATCGCCTGCGGTGCGTCGGCGCGTTAAACCCTACAATCAATCAATCAATGAGTATTTCGCAATCATTTCAGCTTCTTTGAGAAACACCGGTATGTGGACGTAGTTGCGTATGTGTACGCGTGCATATCTGAGGGTGCGGACTTTTCCAGCTGCAGACATTGGCCATTACCGCGACCACACGATGCTTTCGCCCGCTCCCTGGAAAAGTCATCTTATCAGGATTCCACCGTACTTTTTAAAACGTCGAACGGTGAGTCTTCTCCACCGCATTTCAACCACTATGTGATGGCTTAGTTGGCAGCGCTTCCCGGATTTATTGTTGCATTGGCGGATACAATATAGGTTTTACTTTTTTACCGGTTCTTCGTTTCCTAAGATGCTCTACACAACGTATATGAAAAGAGCGATAGTGCGAAGAAGCTCTCGCAGCCGTGTTTTACTTACAAGAACACATTGGTGTAATTTCGCCTAGTTGTTTACTTTTGGCAAGCGCCTAATAGGAGTTTGGAATGCTTAGTTGAACACATTCGCCGTAATAATCGACAGAAGCTTAATAACCAGCCCGCTTTCTACACCGGGTATTACATATCTCGGTATTATTAGTAAGCGGCCAGCTTTGTACTCCGGGTATTGCAGATCTCGGTATTACAGGTGTATTCTGTAGTAATCACAAAATGTGAGTACTTAAGGGTAGAAATTTAAAAGCGGCGGAGGCTGTTTATGTGTTTGAGTTATAACAGGCTTGAAAGGCAGGCTAGTTTGTGTGCCAGCATACTTGAAGCAGTGCCTAGTGGACCGGAAAACAAATGTCAATAACCTACCGATACTACCAGCCCTGGTCTTTTGTCGTTTATTAACCCTTCTTGTCCCGTCTTCGTTGCGCTGTTGAGTTAAGTCTGTAATTATTGGAAACCAATAAACAACCACTATACGTACAACTCTCATGGCTCTTGTGTTTCAACTTTATGAAGCACAAAGAACTCTTCAGGCATGTTGTAGGTATAATATATGCACATAACGTATACTGCAAGAGTTCTTTTAGTTGGAAACACCCGTTCGGTGTGTTTTCTGCCTAAGTAAATGACAAACAACGAGTTAAAAACTGTGCCGAACTAGGCGAAATAGAAGCCAACACTAAACGTATCCGCATCATGTGATTCAAGCTTACAAACATGAAGCACTTCCACTCAAGGTGAGACCGGTCGGAATAGCAGAGCAATGAATAATCCGCCAGAGGGGCTGTGGCGCGTTATCCGCTCACGCTACCACCCCTCACGCTCTTCCCCTCTCTGTCTCGCTCCTCCCTTGATGACCTGAACAGAGGTTCTGTCCAATGCAATTCAAATTTCCCGCCTTCGCATAGCTAGCCCGCCTTCCTCCTGGACCAGCCCGATCGGGAGTTGTGTTGTTTATTCGTTTGCGTTCGACTCGCATGTTCATCTCGCCTTACTGCGCAGTTTTGAACGCGCCATTTTTTTATTCCGCGGCCAATTTATTCGCTTACTATCGTAAAAACCAACACAAAGGGTGTTATTAACTAAACAAACGCGGGGACTGCTGGGTAAAGTATATATATTGTGCCTCAAATGTATTGGTAGCTACACATTTCTAGCCATTGTGTACTTCAATGAAAACCAATAATTGCAAAAATTTCTATAAACAATTGTGTTAACCAATTCTAATTCCCCATGTTGTTAATTTTTTCAAACAGAATAAAAACAAACTTTAAACCTACAAGAACTACTGGCACCATGCACAACCAGAAACGGGCTTCTCTGTCTAGACGTTACAGCATTTCATCAAGTTTCTTCCGAATATCAGAATACGATTATACCATAGTATATTGTATTTACATTGCCTGTCGGTACAACAGTTATTTTTGGAGAACTGGTGCTGTGGCTTCAATTTACAAAGCAGGAGGCGCACTTAAACGCCACAATGGTGACCCAATCTTCATCCGCTGTTTTCTGTAAAATGCTTCTGCACATAAGTTTTAACTTCATCGTTTTCTCGGAGTTGAATAAGGTTTTCTAATTATATGCTACACAAGTTTCTAAAATATGTTGTTTTGTAAGAAACGCAACCTCGTTGATGAGGATTTACACAACAACCTTTGTTCGTGCTCGTGTCTCGATGTATTTTAAACTTCAATAAGCGTTTCTATATGAGGTGCATAGTGAACTTTTACTTTAGAAATACAATATTTCAAAATTTTACTCGAAATCCATACAGTTCAACCGGACGTTTCTTTCTTTGCCTACCCAGTTCATGCGTTCCCAGTACCAAACGACATTGACTGTACCCAGGTCGCCGTACGTTCGGGCTGACGTCACAATCTCTACTGAGAGCTTTACAATTACTATTTTACAATGATGTCCTATATTGTATAATTAGGTGTTCTGTTTTTTTTTACTGACGACTTTATTCTGTGCAAAAATATTGCTAGCTACACTGACTACACGTCTTCAGTCTGATCTGAATACGATTTTTGGTGGAACCTCTTGAGTAATGATGGTTGTGGTTCGTTTCCCCGAAGTCCGGAGTCGATCAGGAAACCAATCGCCCGGCCTCCGGTTGATTTGGCAGGAGGCTGGCAGGGCGATGGTGTTGAAGTTCTTGGAGAGGGCGGTCGAATGGACGAACTCGAGGCGTTGAGGTTGATTAAGTGAAACGAAAGTTTATGTACAGCCATTTACAGTAGGATAATTGGATACATGAGTAGTATAAAGGAAAAACTTCGAACTTCCGCTAGACGCTAGCTCCGAGTGCGCACAAATCACTCGAGCCCCTCAACTTCGTTTAACTCTCCTATTTCTCGGAGCGTACACAAACCGCTCGACAAACGACAGCCGAGACTGTCTAGCCGCAAGATCTGTCTAGTTGCCCGGTACGGCGCTGCACCCTAAACCTCCGACGCGATCTTAACCTCTAACCTAGGCTGCTCACAAATCCCAACCACAAATGAGCCCCCTTCCATTTCTGCAGCTGATCCGAACCCTCTCTCACCTAAACTACAAACACAACCTGTTCACACAGCCGTTCAACAGGGACAGAATAATCTAGCAAACCGGAAACAGGCAAAAAAAATCCTAAAAACACTGAGAGCGAGTAAAAGGAAATTGGGTCCAGTCTCCGGGGCGCGCAAATGCCACGAACAACGACACAACTCAACCAATAACACTGATGCGCGCTATAACTGTAAACACGCACAAACATCACGGCACTCGACAACGAGAACAAAAGGAATACGGAGTGGCAAACGACACGGGCAATTTTGCAGTCAACGAAAATAAAACGTTAATAAAAGTTGGCATTGTCACAATGCGCACGCACGCAAATGTCGTCCTTGACGGCGTAGCCTGATAACGTTCCTTCAAGAATGTTCGGCTGTGCTTTCGCTCACTTGCGGTGCGCAGAAAGTGCGGTTCGGTGCGGGGATCGATCAATTCGGTGCACGGATCGAGCACCCAAGGCATCTCGTCGCGCAAAACCACGGCACACACACACACACACCACCGATGAAAAAAGGACGGGTGAACGGGAACGTTCACGTCCGTCGTGGCCGCGTTAAGGCTCGGAGGCCATTCAATACTTGCCTCCCCAAGCAACATTCTGAAAGCAGGGGAGTGCATTTGCGTACTTCCAGCCCCCTCTGATGATGATCCAGACCGTGTAGCGTTGCAATGTCAACGCAAGTTTCGACCATTTAGCCCCATGAGGCGAACACAACTTCGGAGAAGACGGAGCGGCATCGCAAAATGCCACTTCGATTTCTGTCCTATAGGCCAAGTGACCATGCCTCTCCAATGCCCCAACGTAAGTCAATGCTGCGTGCTGGCAGCGTGGGCGAAGGGTTGATGCTAGGGCGGAATGGTGGCCCGCGAACGCGACGACCTTCTCGGAATCATTCTTTCCCTTACGCACAGACTGCCCCACAACAACCTCACAAGCACCTGTTATTACCAAAAACCGCTCGTGCACGCTATGTGCATTTTGAGCAGCGGCCTGACAAAGACAGTTTTTCAGCTGTCCCAGTGCGCGCTCATCCTGGCACAACTCAGAACTAGGGCCAGTGAAACACTGAAAGATCGCGGAACTTAGTGCGTCAACCCATCCAGCGCAGCTTTCGACTAAATCTCGGTAATGGCCGCAACCGACACTAAAGCTACGAAGCTCTATCTCGGACACCGGTTTCGCGAGATCGCCAATCGCGTCTCGTTCCTCTGCTTCAACTGTAGCTGCCTCCTCACATGGTTTTTCCTTCTCCTTCGCAGCCATCTCGGGAGCTCTCATTCTTGGTTTCGCAGTTTCCACGCATGCGTTTCCGTGTTCTCCGTCGGCCTCTTGGGTTACACTCTCACCCTCAAGACTACCAAACCCACGCGACAGCTCCGTATCGTTCCTACCCTCTTCAAACGTTCTGAACTCCTCATCCTCCGTCTTCTCGCGTTCTCTCTCACTTCCTCTTCCTTTTTCTACATGTTCGACCCAGTCTACCTTCTAAGCTCCCTTATCCGCCTTTAACTCCTGCTTTTCCTCAGCCTGATCGTCAACTCCGTCTCTTTTTCGCTCCATCTCGTCACATGCTTTCTCGTCTTCGCTCTCCCTTCTCTTCTGGGCGAGCTCCTGAACGCCCGACACGGAAATCACATTCTCGTGCAACTTTCTAGAGGAATTTGGAGCGCCGCGGGCCCCAAGACTTTCCTGTGCGACGCCAATCTCCTCCGGTCTACGGATTAGAGTTTGGGTACTGCCCGCGCTAGCAAGTTCGGCATGTATTGGCTCAGTGTCTGGTGCAACCGGAACTTGCGGCCCTACCCTCGCAACAACAGGGCTACCCCTTGACTCCGCTCTTATAGCGGACGCGCCCGCTTGAACACTCCTCATGCTCGCTTCTCTTTCCGAACAGCTGTTCCCAGCTGAGTCGCTCGCTTCTTGTGCGCAGCCAAGGCCGCTTATCTCGTTCTCAAGCGGCTTCAAATTGAAAAACAGGCTGCTCCCGTTCAACTTTGCTGTCAGTGCATAACTAGGCCAGTTCCAAGGGTTCTGTCTCACGCGCTGCAGCTCCATCCCAATATTTCGCGCGCGAGGCTGCTAGTCATCTTCGAGGATCGCTTCATTCCGCCGCTCTACGGTATCACTGGCCGCGCTTACCTCGTCGCTCATCATCCCAATGTTAATCTCCACGCGTTCGACACCGGCGGAAATGCTAGCCTCGTGTAGGGAGTCTCGGCTGCTTACTGTGGCATCGCAATGTTAAACTTCCAAACACTGGCCGGAGCCAATCAACTTCGCTGTCGCTATACAACTTGCTGGGTCTGTGCCCCATTGTTTCTTCACGCGGGTGTCCGAGCGCACGGGCGTCTGCCTTCTCCGCTCCAGCTCCAACTCATACCTTCGAAACTGCTCTTCAGATTCGAGCCGAAGTTTTTGTATACGCTCCTTTGATTCCTACGCCTGTCTTCTCTATCGCTCCACCACCTCTCGCGCTCTTTCCTCCGCTTCGCGCGCTTCTTTTCACTCTCGCTCCTCCGCTTCGCGCTCTGCTTTTCTCTCCCCGCTCTTGAAACTCCAATTCCATTCGTCTAATAATAATTGTTTCGGACTCCGCTTGGACCACCCCTCCTGCCGCTGCTCCTCCTTGAGGTGGCGCCTCATGCGTCTCACCATTTCCGTCTCTTTCCGCCATGTTCGCCAGCATGCCCCGCGTGACTACCACGCAGCCCCAGGCTCAGCCTACACCGCCACAACGAAGCGCAAGAAATCCCACTCACCCGCACCTTCGGTGGTCGGCTGCCGCGTCGTTGGCCCCGTGCGCTGGCTTGGCTCTGCCGCTCTACTCCGCGTGGAGCTCGGCAGCTGCCGATGAAGGCGTGCTCGCGTCTGCTTGCTTCTCCTGGTTGTGGCCCGTTGATTTCTTCTGCCAAATAGTGCCGACTGCGCCACTAATGATGGTGGTGGTTCGTTTCCCCGAAGTCCGGTGTCGATCAAGAACCCAATCGCCCGGGCTCCGGTTGATTTGGCAAGAGGCTGGCAGGGCGATGGTGTCGAAGTTTTTGGAGATAGCGGTCGAATGGACGAACTCGAGGCGTTGAGGTTGATTAAGGGAAAGGAAAGTTTATATACCGCTATTTAAAGTAGGATAACTGGGTACTTAAGTAGTAAAAAGGAAAAACTTCGAACTTCAGCTAGACGCTAGCTCCGAGTGCGCACAAATCACTCGAGCCCCTCAACTTCGTCTAACTCTCCTATTCTCGGAGCGTACACAAACCGCTCGAGAAACGATGGCGGGAGACTCTGTGTCGCCGCAAGATCTGTCTAGTTGCCCGGTACGGCGCTGCACCCTAAACCTCCGACGCGATCTTAACCTGTAACCTAAAGGGCTCACAAATCCGAACCTAGCTTCAACGGTCGAGACTCCTTGTCCCGCCGGGAACTGCCCAGCTCGGCGCTCAGACAAGAACGATTTCCAACGGCCAAGTTCCGCCTTACAAAAACCTCGAGATCACCCTCTCTCGGGAACGCCCCTGTAGCGTTCGTACACGCGTAAGGGAGTGCCCAAATTCACGTAGACAGCTGTCACTCAGCACGCCACGGAATATTCAATGAGGCGCCGCCATCTTTGGGTCAACGGCACGCTCGCATATGAGCAGGTGCGCGCGACCCCGCGGGGTGAGAGCGAAAGGCGGCGACAGTGCACTGTGCCGGCCGGGGTGCGTTAACAATGATGCCTTGCGCGGCGCGCGCTTCGACGCCGGTAATCCCACCACCTCCGCGCGTCACGCAGACCGTAGCCGGAATCCGGCGGCCCCGTCTCCTTTCTCAATGGGGGATTATCCCTGCGGTATGCGGTGAGCCAGACAATCCGTCTCCCGTGCGCGCCGTGACGAGTTGGCGACGGCTGCAGCGTGTGGCGGGTTCTCACGCGCAGCCCGGGCGCCTGGCCGCTAATCTCATAAGTGGACCTTACACTCTTGCATATAAAATGTATCATTTCATGACAGTCACATTCCTCGGTACCTAAAAAATACCTCTCGCACTGTCATCCCCCCAAAAAGAATCTATATACTGTCTATGTTGGGCAAAGAGTTCGAAACGTTGCATCTATTTGGGGTTCCGGCTATGCTAACCAAGAAAATCGAACGTCTGAAAAACCGATCGGGTGATTCTTACCTCAAAATATCTGTTTGCCTAGTGCAGTCTCTAAATCAAGTGAAAAAAATGAATTCCTTTGTGCGATGCCGGCATCTTATGGTATATGAATTTTAGACATAGATTCTACCAGAAGGGTTATTAGTAAGAAAAATCACCACGATAGCTCTGAATGAATAATACACGTGCTTCTTGTCTATGATTTCACGGTTCTGTTGAAACATTGTGTGGTTCACCATGAGTTACTGGCGTGTCGCGTAGAAATTTTGCGACATTGTTAAAGTAAGTGTCCCCGTTCTATTGGCATGTCTGCTTTCTTGCGCTGCAAATACTGCGGAAAATTTTAAACTCACTCCCGTCTATATTACTTCGACCATCAGGGTAGCTGTAGATAAAGAAACAAAATAAATAATTGTATCATAATGTGTAAACAATGACCTATTACATAAATTGCATCGGCTACGACCAGACGCACGTGTGAACGCCTCAATCATAATAACGAAGGTTACTTCCTTAACACGGCAACATAGTCGAATTATTGTTCACCCAAACAGGTAGTAGTGGGAATCACGTGCCTCCGGAATTCACAGCACCGTTCGCCATGAATGACTTTGAGACGCACACAACATGTTTTTAGTTTAGTTTGGCTCCTCTTTGTTGTCTGAATTATTGTGCGAAATTTTAAATATTTTTATTTTATATATTTATTTTTTTATTATTTATTTATTTTTGTATTCATGTATTTATATATTTTTATTTATTTATGTATTTATTTGTTTATTATACCCGAAAAGCCCCTGTACAAGGGTTTTACATGAAGGGTGGGCCTACTCGAATAATACAGTGGCTAAAAGTCAGTGCAAAATTTAATTTCTTCCATGGTTTTGGAGTGGGATACAACGTCGGCAGGAAGATCATTCGTATCTTTGCAGTCTTGATAAAAAAAATGCTGATGGGCAATCGTAAGAGCCTTTCGTGGGTAAGCAGCCAATGGGTGTTTGACGCGGTCAGAGTGAAGATCCACTTGTTTAATGATGTTTTGAGCTGTTCGTGAATGATAGAACTTGTGAAAAAAAGAAAGACGTCTAACTTGACACCCTGCTTCGGGTAGGGAAGATTAGCTTGACTTCTTAAATTAGTGACGCTAGTTCAGGTGTTGAGAGTAGTCCGAAAAAATATTAGAGAGGTGGGGATCCAAGATTGCACAGGTGTATGTTAGCTTCGGTCCATCAGGTGTTTGGTAGAAGTTAGCAAGTTGACGGATGTAGCACAGAGCGTATATTTCGACGGATAAAGCCAACCACGTGATTGGTATCCTTGGTAACGTATGTAATGTGACTTGTCCAAGTGAGATCCTGGGTTAAAGTGACACCTAGATTCTAGGTTTTCACAGATGAAACGTTAGAATTACCATTCACATGGCAATGTGAAATGTAGGTCGGCCTCTTATTTTTTCTGAGTGTCATTTTTTCTAACGTTTCCCGTTTCTGCTGCTCTTTTTCTGTTATTTTTCTGATTCGGATCTGACCTTTTTCTCATCTTTCTGATGAGAAATACGAGATCATTCACGTCCTTTTATATCCTTTCTGATACTTTTTTTTCGGATCTTTTTCTGATCTTTCTGATCAGAAAGATGAGATCTTTCTTATGTTTTTCTTATCAGTTTATGTGATCCTATTCTAAGTTTCCCTATATATTCTTTTCTAAATGTGGAGCACTGTGTTCTATTTTGTTAAATTTTTGGATTATTTACTTCATACAGATTGTGTCTGTGCTTTTTGCTAGCGGTTGTTCTTGCACTTAGTCAAATGTATTAGATTTAGTTCATTTTTCAAGAACGTGGTGGTTTACTATTTTTTCTTCAAATTCACCCCGTCTAAAATTGAGTATGCCCATAACGTGCAGTAAATAACTGCAGAAATAACATGAAGAAACCTAAATTTGCATCTTTTTCTTTTTCTTCCTTCGTACGCAGGACCCAAGACAAACGACATAGAACGACCACTAAAGCCGTCGAGAAAATAATGTGGGTGAAGTGCGAGTGGAGGGAGGACATTCAGCTTGATATTGTGAAATTGTAGCAATTTTTTGTTCTTGGCGCACTACAGAGACAGAGAAGTCATTGGTGTTAAGCCTCTGCCCCCTTACCTGAGCGATCAGTACCAGGTGAAAAGAAATTACCTTTGCCGTAGGGCTGCAGATCTTGCTCAGTTTTGCGTAATAACTGCCTTTGCTTGCAATATGATCACTTAAAGCATTATGCGAAACATTGCGCAGCATATTTCAGCATTTACTTTTTTCCAAGGCGTTTCTTTCGTCTACGTTTCGTATAAATAGAGGCACTAATAAAGGCACTACCCCTAATTCCTAAACTTACTCCTTACTAACGTCACTTAGAATCACTAACCATGCTGCAGCGACAATGCCTCCAGAAGCGCTGAAGGCCAAGCAAGACTGCCGGCAACATTTCTGATGCAGGCTAGTTTTCTTTTTTTGTGGTACTCGTGCTATAGCAGCCAATGGGAATTGAACGCGCGTCCATTGTTTGTACCGGTTTTTAACAGTGAAGCTGTTAAGCAAATCGTAATATTTTGTGTTAAAAATACAAAGAAATCGCTTAACGCGCTGGCGAGCGCGGGACTCGCGGCCACCGCACTGCAATTAAAACCAAGGAAATGCCCAGCGCTCGCGTGTGGGTGCCTCACGACAACCGCCCAGCCTCCCTGCGCAAGCTTGTAAAGTCAAGCATACCCACTCAGATTCGCCAAGATAGCGGCGACCAGCGGCCAGTTAACAAAAAACCAAGAAAAGGCCGAGTGCTCATGGGTGCGTGCCTCACGGCGACGACCCAGCGTCCTGGCGCACGTTTGTCAAGCCAAGAATATCTACTTATGGAGAAGGGCCAAGGCTGGCCCCCGAAAACTCCAGCATTCGCCGTAATCAAGAAAACACTTGCTCGGAACGAGAAAGCCACGGCATAGCATACGCCTTTCGAAGAATATGAGAAAACAAATCAATACAGAATTGATATTTGCAGTGTTCCTTTATAAAAAATCAAACATGCTTGACTTTTGCGAAATTAAATACTTCATCAACTGAAAGAAAAAGAATTCCCTCCGGCCGTCGCCTGCTGTCGCCCGTGCCACTATAGCTTCTGGCGCCATTTTAAGAAATAAACCGGCAACAGTTACGCAAGGTTCCACTAGATAGGTTTCACGTTCTGCTTGCAACGCACGTGGAGTAGGGAAACGCGGTTCTATAAACGTTGAAGTAGGCCGCCTCGATTCACGCGCGTCTTCGCCGTGCGGCAGCGTTGGCATCGACACACCCGGTTTGGAGCAGTGGAACGCGGGAAATTTAAAATCCTTTAAGCGAACATTTGGCGTCTTTACCTTGGGAGGAGCGCGACGCAAGAGGAACAACATGAGAGGTGAGCGGGAAAGCGAAGGGAGGCATTTACTCCGCCAAAGTCGATAAAGACTATCGTCTTTTGACGGCATTTGCAACAAAAGGAGCAGATACGCGGCCAATTTTTAAATGCAGAGCATTTCAGTAACTCACGATGTCACCCGCGTTAACGACCGTAGTCGTAGTCCGCACCCCTCCCCCTACACTATATAAAAGAAAATACTATCCGGCGCCCTGTTTTGATCCCTCGACCCTGCGGGTGGAACACCATGTACATGGTGCTCTACCCACTGCGCCACAAAGCCGACACAGAATGAGACGCTATGAACGTGCCTTATATCGTTGACTCATGCAAATTACTGCTGACGAGCGCTCTCTCGTCAGCAGTTGCCACAAGGGCAACAACATTTACGTGACGCAAATTACTTAACGTCGTGCGCCCCCGGAAATGCTCTGCATTTGATCGTGCCCCTCGCGAGGGGGATGTTTCGCACTTGATCGCACTTCCACTGCTCTCTGCGCATGCGCCCCGTCGCTATGGCAACGGAGGCTCGTCGTCTGCTTCCAGGACGCCGCGGCACCAAATTGAAACGGGTGGTGAGCGGTGGTGCCGCACGCCGCTCGTCGAAACGCGCCGTCGGAAGCGAGAAACGTCGTCGCCACATCTACGATCAAGATAAATAAATGCAAAAGTAAAGCGCCCGACATTCGGCGCATTAATTCATCCTAGCCATTTTTTTAAAGGATCTCTTCTGTCGCCTCCCGAGTTTCTTCTAAATCAGCTACCTTTACTCTGGATGCGCGAGGTCTATTAGATTTGCGTGAAAAGTAGCCACGGATTCAAAAGTGGTCTAGCTCCCATGTCTATTTTGAGCGACATTTGCACCACTTTTCCGCATTTCGTTCACGACGTATAGCATGATAGGACAAGGATTGTTCTCTATGCCTCCAGAGAAGAGTAAATATAAGAAAAACAGCGTAGTTGAAAACAAGCAAGCACATTTGCGAAGCGGGCGATACCGCGACGAAGAATCACAGTTCCTTTGAAGCGTTTGCCCAATTGCTGCCACTGTGGCAACAAGAAGAAGTGCTATGTGAGCGTCATGCAATACGCGGTGCGTCCGTTCCTAAAATAAAAATAAGAGGGCCAGAACCTCCACGTGGTGCTCCCGGCCAACCCTTTATCAACCGAGGCTGCCACCAACGCATTGTTAGTTCTTTGCTGTGATTAAGATGAAGCTAACAGAAAAGAGCCTAAAAACGTAGAAAACACAGATCATTTGTACTTGTTAAACACGGGGAATGTGAGTAGGAGATATTCTGCTCATCCAGCCAATTCGACTTAAAAAGCCAGTTTGTAAGTGAGGAAGTGAGTGAACGCCTATTCGTAGTCGGAGGTAGAATTGGAAAAGCGCAAAACAATTTGAAATGCATTTTTGTGCTCACAACATATTCAAGCAGCAATAAAGATGCTTTCTCAACAGACGTTTTAACAAAAAAACATGCATACCTCTTTTTCGCCGACGTTTGTGAGCTCTGGAAAATGTTCATTTGTCAGCTAGAAGATGTAGGGCAAAAGAATCGCCAACAGTCCCGCAAACGGCGCTGCGCCCCCCCCCCCCCCCCCCCCCAAAAAAAAAAAAAAAAAAATTGTCGGCAGCGGATATATCGCAGTCAGACTTCTATGCACATCCAAAGTGCGAAGCGCCGTGATAGGAGTAATTGTGTGACCGTTTCAATGACTCGAAAACCGCTGTCCCCCAACCGAAGAATTGGGGTGCAGAAGGTGTGGTGGATCCGCCACTTGGTTGCATAGGTTTTATGCTCGATCACCGTAAGTGGGGCCATGTTCTCCGGCTGGGTGACAGTGGTGCTCGAGACAATAGAACGGTTACACAATTACGCCTATCACGGCACATCACACTTTGAATGCGCATACATTCTGACTGCGGTATATCATAGAGATGTTTAGCCTAGAAGCTAGCGTACGCTTCGCTACCGGAGGCTGGTACCTAGCCACGACAAAGATTGCGCTCGTGGTCAAAGAGAGGCAGGCTACCCTACACCCGAACGAATACGCACACGTCCATTCTAGTCCCGGCACCCGTCGCCGGTAGCGTAGTGTACGCTAGCCGCTGTGCTAAATTTTCAATGTGCGCCTCCATGCCTCGATCAGCGGAGTGTAGAGATTTCCCGTTCGGGGGGGGGGGGGGGTGGATAAAGTGGCAAACTGGCGATTCTGTAGGCCCTATCATTGTCTAAAATTTAACAGCGGAGCAGTTGTTGCTGGCGGTATTGTGTGGCGTGATCAGAAAATCCAGGGTCGCAGTCTCTGCTCAAAGGGGAGCACAAGACAACTCGGGCTACATACGCCCACGGAGTCGGTTGCCGCTGGTCCTAGAGCGTGCTGCCGCGTTCCACTTTGGGAGAAATGTGAAAGCCTGCGGAGAAAACCATCAGGGAGCGCCGGTCATTCATGACGAAGACGGCGACATAGAGGGGTATGACGCAGCACCCTCTCGCCCTACGTAAAGAACTGAGCATCATCGCCTCACTGGAATTCACGGCCACGAGTGACCGATGCTAACTTGTGCCGCCTGCGTGTGGTAGGTAGGTGCCTCATTTTTTTTAGTGTGTATCTTTGGTTTGTTTCTGTGGCCGGTGATCCCCCTTCTGCCATTAAGGGTATTGATCTGTGCTCTTATCGTGCCCGCATCGGCACTTTTGTCGCTATCCGGGATCTTGTGCTCAGCTACACTGTAAACGCAAACTAGCCGGAAATGGAGTTTTAATCAAGTAATGTGCCCTGAAAAGTACTTATAGCAAAAAATGTACTCCCTAGGCATGGTCTAAACAAGTGGACGAACCTCCATGGTAGTACCGTTGCCCATCCGTGTAGCAAAAGGGAGGATTTAGAACGACATAACACCATTTGTGAAATGGCGTTCAATCCCTTGTAAACAACCACGTCCACAATAAACTCCCCATCTGGGGTAATCATCTCAAGCGGGCGGTCGCCATGTTAGTCTTGTGTTGTTTCCGTGTGTCAGCACTTCAACCGTGGACTAATGCTAATTAGAACGAGAAAGCAGGACGCGACGGTTGCATGCAGCTACAAAACCGATACCGTACGTATACCCGTATAGATGCTTCAGCCAGCGCGATCACAAGCAGACAGCGCGGCCGTGTTGTTTCAATCTGTTTATTTTGGCGGTAGGTGTTGTCAAACTCTGCTGCTAACAAAGAGACAGTTCTCGCCGTTGCAAACAATTGCAATGTTCATCTGCTTCGCTTGCTTGCGCATATATAGACAATTTAAATTCTCGTGCCAGCGCGCCAACGCACCCGACTGCAGCGACTCAACTTGCCCTGGCGGCACGACTTGCTGCCCGGATGTAAACAACCTCCGTGCTATCAATGCAGCGCGGCCGGTGACTTGTGCGGCCGGAGCTTCAAGCGCCTCCCCTTGGGCCATCATTTTTTCTTATTTGAGAAGGACTAGTAGTGCCATTTGGTGGAAAGATTTTTATGTGCCCCTGTCACACGACGAACGGCCGCTAACAACATTTGGATACGGCGACAGCTGTGGACAGCTCGCTGGTAAGTGCTCTTTCATCAGTCGATGCGTTTGTCAAACGTTTGGATAGGATTAACTGCGAGGTACCCGTGCCGCACACAGCACGTACACGCACGGGCAAAGAAAAAAGCGCACACTCGTTTTATTGTACTTGTTTGTGGCTTTTGGGGTATGCATTCACATAATTTTGTAGGCCGGTTTGTAACAGGGCACTCGAGATGAAATCGTTTGTCGCGCGCGGCGTCGTTTCAAAGCAACGTGACGGTTACTCAGGTAGCCGAATCGCCTCCCACAGCGGTGCATCGTCGGGCCCGGTCGGTGAATATTGTGGGACTCTGTCTCTCATATGCATCCAACTGCTCGTGTTCTTTTTAGTTAACTGCTCTACTTTGTAATATCTATTTGTTAACGCTCCTGATGGCTTGCCTGTCCAAATATAAGTCTTTGTGTTGTTTTCGTTCAAGGCTCTGACTCATTCTTAGCGCTCTGATCGGCGAAAGCCGCAGATCAGACGGCAACCCCCTTCGAAAACTGTGCCCTGTAGATTCGGTGGGGTTGTTTGCTCGCTTGAGTCGACTCTTCACATCTAACAGCGTACCCTATTAAGGAAACGGTGACATGCGTAAAAGATGCTATGAGCCTATCGAACGATTAAATGCATATAGTGTGGACCACGACGGCGACGTGGTTCGAAACCGAAATGTTTTTATTCCCTTTCGGATGATAATGAGGGGTCTGTATACAATCGGGGCCCGTCAGTCGCCAGCTAAGGCCACGTAATATAAAACACAAATTCATGTCCTTATGGAAGAGAACAGAGTTTGCCGTAGCATGATACAAGTCTGCCGGGCATAAAAAAGGATATCATTTTTTTACTAGAACAATGCACACTCTTCTTTTGTTGGTAATACATTTGTCATAATCAATAGTAAGACCATACACAAAAAATACTCGATTCATCTGACACCCGATTTTGACACGGGGCTTGCAGCTCCAAAAAGTGCACTGTGGTTTTGCGTGACGGAAACTTCTACAATCACAGTAAAGTAACTAAGGCAGGTGTGTGTGGCATGCAGCGTTGGTAAGTTTGCGAGAATAGCGTTTCCATTTCAGCTGTTTTTGTTTTTTTTTGTTGCCAAGCAATTACAAGTAATTTGGTGCCATGAACGAGGTTTACGTTAGCTAACAAGGCTGTAGTAACGGTTGCGGCTACAAATGACCTTATGCACCAATCACGCTTGTCAGCTCGGTGACACAGAATATTAAGGTGTCAGAATACGGATGACTGAGTCGCCTAGTTTATTACTACTGTAAAAAAAGAAAGTGTTTTCTGACCCAGTGAAGGACTTTCCTGTATGACTAGCTGTGTTATGACAAATTACCATACTTGATGAGACAAGCCGTAACAAATTAGCTTTGGATGTAACACTAGGGGGGAAATAGGTGGAGGTATCTGCAAGTATAACTGAAACAGCGGGTGCCTGTCCGGCATGAATTCATTATTTGCTGACACGATTTTCTTCTGCAGATCCTGATACATGATCGAGTTGAATGACTTCATAGATCTTAAGGCAGGATAGGCTGTGCTGTACAAGGCAAGGCTGCATTCGGAAACCAAGTTGGCCCTTCCAGCAGAAGTCAGTATTGCCACTGCTTGCAACAGCCGTATAGCTCGCAAAAGCTCCACTTTTTCTATGAAAGTGAGCCACCATGGTAGGGGAGAGGCAGTGTAAGGATTTGCATCTTTAACTGTGTGCCCACTCACTTGAATAGATGCAAGCTGGCATCTTAAAGCAAGAAACAGCAGTTAACAAAATCATGCAATACCAAAGTGTTTTTCAGTCAAAAACAAAAACTAATCTATCAACCTACAGAGACTTGCATTTTATCTTCACTGTCATTTAAAGTTGTGCTCGAGTATATTGTGCGGAAGTAATATCTTTTTTATTGCTGCAAAAGCCACGACGGTTAATGTACTGGCACTTGGTTTTATGAAGCCTTTGCATTCCTAATTTAGGTACTGGAATTCGCAGGGAACCTGGCCTTACAATTTTATTACTGTACCGAATTATTAAGTTCATGTCTGTTTTGAATTTTACGTGTGGGGCATTTTTTTTCTTTTTTGCTTTTTCAGGCAGATGTTCCTCTGACTCCCTGCCTGCATTCCGTGAACGGGGAAGTTAGCCTCCACATCGATGGCCAGCGTGTCTTGACTGCATCATCTTTACTGGGAGGACTGTGTAGTCTGTTTGCATCGTTCTGGGTTTTCAACATTCAATATCCCAAGAAGGCACACAGAGCTCTAACATTTGTGGAACATGGCTTTTTGGGCCTTGCCTGCGCCAAACCAAGTGTGAAGGATTTAGAACTAATTAACTTTTATCGCATCAATATCGCTCACTAATATTTGTTTTCAATCCTGTAATCATTGGATAGTAGTCAAAAAGAATTCCGTATTATATTTCTGACTTTTTCTTTTTTCTTTTTTTACTGAAAAGGGGATATTTGATGGGCCGTTCTGTATGCTCATAATACAGCTATCTTTCAGTGAAGCAATAATATTAACAAACTAATTTAACTTGAAACAATTATCTAAATAATATTGGCAACCGGTGCGAAATGAATCAACTAAAAATTATCCGAAAAACACGAATTTCATGGCTTTTTGTTGTCACTTTAAAGAAGCTGTCGCGATACCACCCATTCTGTTCTATATCATTGCAATTACCCCTCAGACTCGGTCACTTTTCTTGGCGCATTTGTGTCTTTATCAAAACGCACTGGTATTTCCCGCAGCATATTTTTCGTTCTTTATATTACTCATTTATCCATAGCCATCTCACTGCAGTCTGTCTCCTACATCATTTATCTCTTGTGCCTTGACCACCTACCAAATGCTTGTTACCTTTCAATATCAAATCGTTGCACAGCTCTCGCTTATTTCAGGACAAATTGAAAAATTGTTTTGTTGTTGTAAACCACTGCAACCATTTTTTTTCACTTTGTGTACTTAGTACTGATGTGTACTGATAAGTTCAGATAAATACTGACGGGTTCTCGATCCTCTAGTATTATATAATGATTTCATTTACCATGCGGTTGTGTTTGTGCCTATCTGTTTTTCAAGTATTTCCAGTGCTTGTATTATTATTGTTTCTACAATTTGTTCAACTAGCAGACAGCTCTCGCTCATTTCACCACCTACTGAATTTTTTTTTGTTGTAAACCACTGCAGCCATTTTTTTCACTGTGTACTGAGCGCTGATGCATACTGATAAGTTCTGATAAGTACTGACGCGTTCTAGATCCTCTAGTATTCTATAATGATTTCTCTTACCATGCGGTTGTGTTTGTGCCTATCTTTGTTTTTCGCGTATTTCCAGTTCTTGTAGTAATATTGTTTCTACGTTTTGTTCAACTAGCATCGTATTGCTGTCTTCAATTCCTAACGGGCGTGTTATTTAGCAATGTACCATTTGTGATTTCTAATATGAGGTCGCCATAAGTATTTATTTCGGAACTTCCTTGTGTGCACCATGTACCATGTAAACTTGTCTGCGATAGTTCGTTTGAAATAAACCTGAAATCGAGAAAAACCGTGTGAAATCAGTACTCCCGCAGGGAACTAGAAATTCTCTCTTGTGGCCTTGAAAACCTCCTTTCGAAAGGCCTACAAAACTCCCCAAGCTTTCGTCAAACTCCATTCAAAAGAAGTAAATGCTTCCCTTGAACCTCCTAAAAACGCCCCTAAACTAACATAAGTACTTCCAAAGGGAGCCATAATAGACTCCTATTCAACCGCCTAAAAATACCATAAACATCACTTAAAAACGCCCTTCAGGAAGTAAAGAATACTCCATTTTGACCTCCTTAAATTCTCCCGAACATTTCTTAACACTCCCTAAATACCTCCTTTCTATAACCTAAAAACTCCCTATTTTGAGGAGGTAAACAAAACCTCCCTGTTCCATGTAGTAAAAAAACTCCTACAAGGAGGACCACTAGAGGACAGGCGAAAAAGAACCTCTATGGAGTATATGGGAGGAAAAAAAGTTTAGAGTGTATGATTAACGCGCTTCCACAGGTTCTGCCTTGATTAGCGCGTTCTCCCCGAGACCATCCTGCTTTCCTGGAAAGCAGGACCATCCTGGTCCTGCTTTCTATGTGTATTTTTCTTGTGTTGATATGCTCAGGAGACGTTGGGTTGAACCCCGGCCCGTTGAAGGTCGAGGATGTGATGAGCACGCTGAAGGAATTCATAGCAACGGCAGAACAGTACAAAAAGACCACTATTTCTACACTTAACGAAATCAGGAATGATATTAGAGACATAAAAGGTCGTGTATGTATCATCGAGAACAGCCTAAAAAGTGCGCCCAAAATGAAGTACGCCTTCAATACCGTTAGTGGAAGTGTGGAAGATGTAAAGGTGTCTTTGACCCGCTCAAGCGAGGAACTTGTCGACGTTGTAGACAACAACAACCTCAACAATCGCATACGAAGGAATAAACTGCTGGTAAAGGGTATAGCCGAACAAGAGATGGAAGACTGCGCAGTTACAGAACAAATCGTCCGTGATTTCTGTTCCAGTAAACTGAACCTGCAAGTTTGCAATATTGAGCGCGCTCATCGAGTCGGCCATGCACGACCAAACTTTCGTCTCCCAATCATAGTTAAATTTCCCCGCTTCAAATTCAAAATGGAGGTTCTTGATAAAGGCTCTAACATTCAAAGATATCTCGCCTAAAGTGTGGCTGGAAGAGGACGTCTTCCCAAAAGTTCAATTTGCTAGAAAAAGCTTCGCGAGTTTGCTAAAAGCCACTCCAAGAAAAACGAACGATACAGAGTTCATTACAACAAGCTTCATTTAAACGGCATGACGTACCAATTCGATTCGGCTTCTGGCCCTAGTCGTACAAATAAACAGCAGTCCTGAATGAACAGTCCTGCATCACTGAACAGTCCTGAACAGTCCTGCATCACTGAACAGTCCTGAACAGTCCTGCATCACTGAATAACTCTGCAGCCCTGTATTTATTCTGCAGATGCATGAAATGCTGCAAAATCCCACTTCTTGGTGTCCTGTTATTATGTATTGTACGAAAGACAAGACACATGCCACAGGAAAAGATGCCCACGGGTTGCTACAATATCAGTGTGAGATGACTTTGAATGTGGTCTAAGAGGGAGCCCTCATGAATAGTCACCTCGTTCATCAACTCTGTGCGAGAAAGGAACAGGAATGGATGGGCGGTTTAAAAAGAGTTTTAGTTGTAGAGGTATCATTAAAAACCGGTTTAAAGGGATGGTTATTCATTGATGAGATTTTGGAGGCATATAGGAGGTCAACATAAGTTCGCTGTTACGCTAAGCACCATTTGTCGCACTCTGCATAAAGACTGTGGACAGGACTGGTACGAAATGCCACACAAGGCCCCAACAGCATTTTAAATGCTGTTTTTTTGGCTGACCCATACACAACGCTTCCGTAGTCCAACCGTGACCCTACCAACGCGGCATAAAGTCCAAGCAGGAGTTGTTTGTCTTCACCGTGATTGGTGAGACAAGACTTTCAGAATATTCATTGTTTTTAGGCATTTTTGTTTCAGTCGTTTTATGTGGGGTATGAATGTGAGTTTCTCGTCAAACACCACACCCAAAAACTTGTGTTCTTTTTTTACTGGAATTGTATCACCAAAGAGTTTTACGTCGGGATCGGGCAGGATGCCCCGCCTTTTTGAGAATACAACGCAGGTACTTTTAGAAGGATTAAGTTTAAAGCCATTTTCATCGGCCCCGCGAGAAAGTCTGTTTACCCCAAGCTGAACCTGACGTTCACGAATGGATATGTTACATGAATTGAAAGGTATTTGAACGTCATCTACATACATCAAGCAGGATATGGTTGGCAGCAGTCAATATCAATATCTATGCACTACAAGTAACCTTATTACAGAATAAGGGAATAAGCGGAATTTGCGGCACCAGCATATCAGCGAGGGTCTATTTTGGTATGGCATGCAGTAGAAATAAGTGTTGGATAGGTTCAGGTCAAGGGGAAACAAGAGCAAAATGAAGAATATCCAAGATAGCATTGAATTGGAAATAGAAAGTGAATGTTTGGGATGATCCAAAGCCCCGCCTCTACTTGCTCCAATCGAAATACTCGGAAAAAAAGGAAACGTCGAGAGAACGAAAAAAACTTTTCGTAGTAAACAATACCTGCAGCAGCATGGTAAAAAAAGCTGCGTGCCTAGACACACTTCTTATCGACAACTCTCATCAAGTCATCATGACCACTGATACGGTCGCAGGCACGAGTTTCTGGCAGCGATTAATTTTCTCTTGCTATACTTTAGTCGTATCAGTTCTGTAAGTGACGACATTCCAACATTCCTATACCTGATGTATATAATATTGTCACGAAGCCAAGGACGACGCAGTGGTCTTGAAGGAGAAACAAGTTTATTGGAGCCAACTTGTTCTCCCCTAACAACTCAAAAGAATACAGAGGCGGCGAAGCAGCAGACAACAAAGTGACTAGCACAGGCGAGTGTCGTCGAATGAATGCCGCGGCGTCTGCTCTGCAGGCTTTTATCTTTCGGCGCAAGTGTTTCAGGAAACGTCGATTCACATCCAGAACATTGTAGATCACAGAAGAATATTCTGGGCAAGTGGCGTTGGGGCGAAACAGTCTGCTTATCTGAATGTGATAGCCCGTGCGGCATAAAAGTAAAGAATGTAAGGCGCGCTTCGTTTGGAACAGAGATAACACAGCCGGGCTTGGCCCGGCAGTAAAAACAAACAATAAATAATCAAACCCATACATGGTTCGCGGCATTACCCTCCCTCTAAGAGTGCATCGACCCGATGCTAAAATAGAACACAGTCCGAACGAACAACAAAAAAATTTCGTCATCTTGCATAGTAAGGTTTCAAGCGAACTACGTGGACGACTCTGGGCTGCTTGCGTCGTCGTGCTGTTCCGGAATCACCATCGGGGATCACCTGGTAGGTAAGTTGGCCGACACGTCGTGGAATCTGGTAGGGTCCGAAATAGCGTCGCAGAAGCTTCTCACTTAGTCCGCGTCGACGGATGGGAGTCCAAACCAACACACGATCCCCCGGGTGGTACTCGGCTTCTCGGCGTCGGAGATTGTACCGCCCGGCATACACCAGCTACTGGTCCGTTGTACGAACTCGAGCCAGCTGGCGGGCCTCCTCCGCACGCTGACGGTATCCTTGGACGTCGGTGTTG
Source organism: Haemaphysalis longicornis (assembly GCA_013339765.2). Lineage (NCBI taxonomy): Eukaryota > Metazoa > Arthropoda > Arachnida > Ixodida > Ixodidae > Haemaphysalis > Haemaphysalis longicornis. Next base: position 89,632,744 of record CM023457.1, on the reverse strand, counting down.
ATGTCGTCGTCTTCTACGTGAGGAAGCATGGCGTCGAGCATCGTAGTCGGCCGTCTTCCGTAGACAAGCTCGAACCGCGTCATCTGCGTAGTTTCCTGGATAGCCGTGTTGTACGCAAAGGTGACGTACGCTTGCACTTCGTCCCAAGTCTTATGTTCAACGTCGACGTACACTGACAGCATATCCGCGATATTCTTGTTCAGGCGTTCCGTTAGTCCGTTCGTTTGGGGGTGGTACGCCGTCGTTCTGCGTTGATCTGTGTTGCTGTAGCGTAATATCCCTTGCATCAGCTCCGCAGCAAAGGCCATTCCGCGGTTCGTGATTAGGACTTCCACGGCTCCATGTCGCAGCACAACTTGGCTTATGAAGAACTTTGCGACTTCTTGTACAGTCCCCCTCGGAAGTGCGGCGGTCTCTGTGTAGCGCGTCATGTAGTCTCTCGCTACAACAATCCACTTGTTCTCGGATCGGGATGTAGGGAACGGGCCCAGCAGGTCCATTCCAATCTGTAGGAAGGGCCTAGATGGGACGCCGATCGGTTGCAGAAGTCCGGCGAGTCTCGTCGGTGGCGTTTTTCGTCGCTGGCAGTCACGGCAGCTCCGGACGTAGTGGGTGACGTCGGATGCAAGGCGGGGCCAGTAGTACTTCGCCTTGATTTTCCCAATTGTGCGAGCTGTGCCGAGATGCCCGCAAGACGGGTCGTCATGGAACGCTTCCAAAATTTCGTCACGAAGATCTGACGGGTTCACAACAAGATAATTTGCTCTCGTTCCGGGGCTGAAATTCTTTTTCACGAGGACGGAGTTTTTCAGGCTGAATGCTGGTAGTTTGCGTTTGAAGGCCCTGGGCACGGTGACGTTGCATCCTTGGAGGTAGCCGATCATGACGCGTACATCGGGGTCGGCACGCTGCTGGGCGGCCAGGTCGCTCTCAGTCACGACTCCGAAGAACGCGCTGTCTTCATCGGAGTCTTGTGGTGGTGGGCCGACGGGGGCACGGGACAGGCAGTCGGCGTCGGAGTGTTTCCTCCCGGATTTACAGACTACTGTAACGTCGAATTCTTGCTGGCGCAAGCTCCATCTACCAAGACGGCCAGAGGGGTCCTTCAAATTGGCGAGCCAACACAGCGCATGGTGGTCTGTCGCCACCTTGAATGGTCTTCCATACACGTATGGGCGAAATTTTGAAATGGCTCATATAATAGCGAGGCACTCTTTCTCAGAGGCTGAGTAATTTCTTTCTTCCTAGGACAGACCACGGCTGCTATAGGCGCTTACTTTCTCACACCCGCTTTGCTTTTGCACGAGGACGGCACCCAAGCCTATATCACTGGCGTCCGTGTGCATTTCCGTTTCGGCATTTTCGTCGCAATGCGTGAGCACAGGCGGGCTTTGCAGGCATTGTTGCAGCTTGCAGAAGGCTGTTTCTTGGGCATTTTCCCAGCTGAAAGGGGTGCTATCTTTCGTCAAGCGGGTGATTGGCTCTGCAAAGCGGGCGACGTTTGCGACGAAGCGCCTGTTGTAGTATGCGCATAGTCCGAGAAATCTCCGCACGCCCTTCTTATCTTTCGGTCTTGGGAAATTCGCTATGGCGGAAGCGTTCGCCTGATTAGGCCGGACTCTGCGGCGTTAAAGATATGGCCCAAAAACTTGAGTTCCTCGAAGCGGCACTTTTCAGGCTTCAGCGTTAACCCCAACGTACGGATGGCCTCGAGTACAGACTTCAACCTTGCAAGGTGTTCGTCGAAAGACCGGGAGAGTACCACAACGTCGTCGAGGTATACAAGACAGGTGTGCCACTTCAGGCCAGCTAGCACATTATCTATGACACTTTGGAACGTTGCTGGTGCCGTGCATAGCCCAAAAGGCATCACCTTGAACTCGTATAGGCCGTCCGGGGTTATGAATGCAGTCTTTTCTCGATCTTTATCGTCCACTTCAATTTGCCAGTAGCCTGTCTTCAGATCCATCGATGAGAAGTACTTCTCGTAGCAGAGGTGGTTGAGGGCATCGTCGATTCATGGCAGGGGTTACACGTCCTTTTTGGTGATCTTGTTCATTTACCGGTAGTCAACGCAAAACCTCAGTGTGCCGTCTTTTTTCTTCACGAGTACGACCAGCGCCGCCCATGGACTTTTCGATGGCTGTATAATGTCATCGTTGAGCATTTCATCGACTTGAGTCCGGATGGCTTCGCGCTCGTGTGAAGAGACGCGACATGGTGACTGTCGGGTAGGTCTGGCTCCATCCTCGGTTATTATCCGGTGCTTCGTCAGAGGTGTCTGGGGTAACTTGGAGTTCGACGAAAAACACCCGCTGTAGCGACGCAGCAAAGCCAATAACTTGTTCATCTCTTCTTGCGGTAGCGCCCGATTCACGTCGAACGGATGCGGAAGCTTGAAAGTATCATCGGGTGCGTGTTCAAAGTCGGCTACTGCGATCACGTAACTTGCTTTTTGCGTTTCTTCGAGGAACGCAATTGAAGCGCCCTTGTTTATATGCTTGTACTCCTCAGTGAAATTGGTGACCAAACCCTGGGATTTGCGTTGCTTAAACCGCGCAATACCTCTTGCGACAGACACACCGCGGTCGAGAAGCAACCTTTGGTCACTCTTCACGATAGCATCGACGTCGGGAGCAGCACCTTCACAATAGACGGTGACCATCAAGCTTGCGCGGGGTGGCAGGGTGACGTGGTCATCGGCGATCCTTACAGCTGCATGGTGTGCGGGGTTCGATTCCGGCGTGATGGAGTGATGGGAGGAAAAAGTTATCGACTTTTGGCACCGTTGTCCGTCAAAAAGTTCATTCCGAGAATTACGTCGCGGGAGCAGTTAGGCAAAATGACGAACGCCGCTGGGTACGTCATGCCGTCTATGGTGACGCGCAATGTGCACGTTCCACTTGGCGTCACGAGGTGGCCTCCTGCTGTGCGTATATGTGGACCGTCCCATCTTGTCGTAACTTTCTTCAGCTTAGACGCGAATGACCCGCTCATTACCGAGTAGTCGGCTCCCGTGTCGATGAGGGCGACTACGTGAAAGCCGTCGGCGTCGCGTCTCGGCTTGTGCGTGTTGGCGGTCGGGCACTGTGCGTCGTTGTTGTCTTCTCAGCGGCACTCTCGGTCATGTCGGGTACGCGTCGCGCCGTGTAGCTGTCGTCGTGTTCGGGAGTCTCGTCAGGGTTAGGTCGGGTCGTCGGGATGAGGACATGTCGTGAATCGGTGTCTTTGGCGCGTCCTTGCGTCGTTGGAGGGTTTCAAGTTTTTCGCCGTAGAGCAACTTCACCTCCAGAAGTTGCTTCCTTTAGTTTCCTTCGCGTGGGCTGGGGCACCTTCCACGTGAGAACACAGCATTGCTACGGCGGTTCGGCGACTGGTATGGGTAGGGCGACGGCGGACGGTTGAAACGGGCTGGTCGACGGCTGGTGTTGGACAGTTACTCTTCGATCTTCGATGGGCGCTGGCCAGTTTGGGGGCGGGGTGAGTCGACGGAGAACCCTCGCAAACCGAGCCTCTTGTACGGGCAGCGACGGTAGATGTGGTCGGCCTCTCCGCAGTGGTAGCACAGCGGACGATTGTCAGACGTTCGCCACACGTCGGTCTTCCTTGGGGCGGGGGGTTGCGCCGGAGGTGGTTGGGCCGGCTAGAGGGGACGACGGTATGGAGCCTCGCTTTTTGTGTTTATTGCCCGTCTTTGACAATTCACAACAGATTACATCTCAACATTGCATATATGTACACATACAAGAGGTGGAGTTGCCAGCCACTACAGGGCTGACTTTGTCCATTTAAAATGCCCTCATATTGATTAGTTGTTCTATTTGCGGCAGCCAATCAGGTAGTTCCTCGTGGAACTTAATAACTTCAACAAATCGCCCAATGCTCTCTTTGAAATACTCCCTTGCACATTGCGCATCAACATCATTGTACAACCTTGCTGTACGAGAGCGCCATATACTATGGAGACCCAGTGCCATGACTAAATCGTAAGGCACTCTATCCTCATTGTCTATTGCAAGGAAACGTATACCGTGAGGATCTAGTGGAAAATCTTTGTGTTATGTCCTCTGTAGCACATCCAAAAAATATACTCCCTTTCCAACCATGCAAAAATACATGATCTATTGTCTCGGGGGTTTTACACTAAAACAATCTGTCCCCCATGGTATAGCGTGCAGGTGGGCGAGGGCGATGGACAGCAGCCGCGTAGGTCATGGCTTGCGGCTCGCGAGATGCTACTGGTGTCGTTGAAGTTCCCAGCGCTTGCTGCACTTCTTCTCGAATGACGTCGGTAAGAGAAGTGACTTGTGGTTTCGGCGGCGTTGGGAGCAGTTTGCGCAGCTCCTCCCTCACTATTTCGCGGATAGTATCCCGTAGGCTATCTTCGGGAATGCGCACGTTGTCGACGCAATTCGCATTGGCCATGCCAACATAGTTCCGGTCGTACATCTTAGCACGCATTTCGAGGGCTTTCTCAATGGTGCTGGCTTCGGTCACAAATTCGGCGACGGTCTTTGGCGGATTTCGGACAAGTCCAGCAAACAGCTCCTCCTTCACACCGCGCATTAAGAAGCGCAACTTCTTTTCTTCCGTCATTTCGGGGTCCGCGTGGCAAAATAGCTGGTTCATCTCCTCAACGAAGATCACTAACCCTTCGTTGGGGTGTTGCGTGCGGGTTTCCAACAAAAGGGAGGCTCGTTCTTTCCGCACGACGGTAGCGAATGTTTTGAAGAACTCGCCCTTAAAGAGAGTCCAGTTGGTTAGGGAGCTTACATGGTTCTCAAACCACGTTCGGGCCGTATCTTCTAAATAGAAGAAAACGTGGCGGAAAGTTTCTTCGTCATTCCACCTGTAAAAGATGCGGACGCGCTCCACTTTCTCCAACCAGTCCTCAAGGTCTTCTCCGGTGGATCCGCGGAACGATGGCGGTTCTCGGGGCTGCTGCAGGATGATTGGCCACGTTGTTTCTTGCACCATGGTGTTGGTTGCAGCGTTCCTTCTCTTCGGCCCTTCTGCCAGAAGACCAAACTCGGGTAGAAATCCTTCCAGTCGGCGGCTTTCTCTGGTTGGACTGGCTTGGCGACTTGCAGATGTCGTAGAGAGCATAGAGGCTTAGTACCCAGCCCCTCCACCCGATGTCACGAAGCCAAGGACGACGCAGTGGTCTTGAAGGAGAAACAAGTTTATTGGAGTGAATTTGTTCTCCCCTAACAACTCAAAAGAATACAGAGGCGGCGAAGCAGCAGACAACAAAGTGACTAGCACAGGAGAGTGTCGTCGAATGAATGCCGCGGCGTCTGCTCTGCAGGCTTTTATCTTTCGGCGCAAGTGTTTCTTGAAACGTCGATTCACATCCAGAACATTGTAGATCACAGAAGATTATTCTGGGCTAGTGGCGTTAGGGCGAAACAGTCTGCTTATCTGAATGTGACAGTCCGTGCGGAATAAAAGTAAAGAATATAAGACGCGCTTCGTTTGGAACGCAGATAACACAGCCGGGCGTGGCCCGTCTGTAAACACAAACAATAAATCATCAAACCCATACATGGTTCGCGGCAATATCGGAGCTCAATTTTCTAAACGGCGACTAAGGAGTGCGAGTATTTTTTTGTGATTGAATATCGTCAACCAAACGTCGATGCAGCACGATTAAACACTTATTTATTTATTTATTTATTTATTTATTATTTATTTTATTTATTTATTTATTTATGTATTCAAAGTACCCCTAAAGGCCCTCACGCAGGAGGGTATTACATAGGGGTTAGTCAGTGCAGCAGAAACAAACATATGAACAAAATATATACACTGGGAAAAATAGAACATAAAAAGGACAACGCATGCGCGAACACAATATATGATATATGTAATGTTAGCTCGAAATAACGCGAAAAAAATTAACTCTGTAGAAGCAACAACAAACAAAACTTTTTAGAAAAAGAACAATCTGTCAGAAATTATACAATAAATAAGCGATAGTTTTGTTTTCAATTCACAACTTCAGTGAGTATTAGTTGATTAAAATTAACAGCATCAATGACGGTGGCTATGTGTGATGGCAATGCGTTCCAGTCAATGATTGTACGCGAAACGAATGACCGAGAATAGTGCAATGTATGACATAGTAAACGCTTCACTTCCGAAAGGATGGTCGTGTCTGGGAAGAATGGAAGCTGGTGAAGAAAATAAATCGTTATGAAGCAATGGGTGGTGATAAAGTTTGTGAAAAAGTGATAACCTTGCAGCTGTGCGTCGTTGCGACAAGTCGAGCAGTTCTGCACGAATTTTCATCTCAGTGACACTGGAATGACGGGAGTAGTCTGAAAAGATGAAGCGAACTGCGCGGTTTTGAAGTGATTTGATGTTGTTGATTATGTAAGCTTGGTAAGGGTCCCAAATTGCTGATGCACATTCTATTTTAGGCCGTATAAGTGTGATGTAAGCGAGTTTACGTAGGTGCGCTGGGGCATGCTTCAAGTTATGTTTTAAAAGACCTAGTGAGCGGTTAGCTGATGCAAGTATGACATCAGTGTGATGATTCCAGGATAAGTCCGAACTAAGGTAAACAACAAGGTACTTGTAATTACTAGTAAGTTCAACTGGAGTATTATTTAAAGAGTACGAGGTTGAAATGCGAGATGCGCGTTTATTAAAGGACATAAGCTTTGTTTTAGAATTATTAAGGCACATTAACCATTCAGAGCATCAAGAGCTTATACCATCTAGGTCAGTCTGGAGGGCCTGCTCATCTTCTTCGCACAAAATTTTGCGATAAATCACGCAATCGTCCGCGAAAAGCCTGATTTGGGATGAAACCGTGTTAGGCAAATCATTATGAAAATTAAAAAAGCAGGGGGCCCAGCACGCTGCCCTGAGGAATACCTGATTACACTTCCGCAAAAGAGGAGAAACTGTTATTAACGGATGTGAACTGAAGTCTTCTTGAAAGGAAATCTTTAATCCATGCGAGTACAAGCGGGTGAATGTTAAGCTGTGTTAATTTGATTAGCTACCTGTGATGAGGGACTCGGTCAAAGGCTTTTGAAAAATCAAGAAAAATTGCGTCAGTTTGTATGCCAGCGTCAATGGAAGAATGTAAATCGTGAATAAACCCGGCAAGTTGAGTGTCGCACGAGTAGCCCTTTCGAAAACCGTGCTGGTATTTGAAAATGATGTTATGCTCTTCTAGGTAGTTAATTACCTGCGAGTGAATGACGTGTTCGAAAAGTTTGCAAATGGTGCTTGTTTAACGATATTGGTCTATAATTAAGTGGGGATGAGCGATCGCCCGATTTAAAGATCGGTATTACTTTAGCAATTCACCAGTCTTCGGGGATTAAACCAGATGACAAGCATTGGGTGAAAAGAGCTGATAAGATACGATGGATGCCTTGAGAAACATTTTTTAGTATTTTGTTATTTAATCCAAGGTGATCAGATGCGGAAGTGGTTTTAAGTTTGCTGGCATACTTTCTTTACTCAAAAAGTATGCCAGCCTCGTTAATAACTATTTCGGGCACTGAACTAACGGTGGAAGTGTTAACAGCTGGTGATGATGTGACGTCCTCTCGGGTAAACACTAAAGAAAAGGTGTTATTCAGGACCTGCGCGCACTCGTCCTCGGGAATTGCGTCGCCTGCAGCATTGGAAAGGGTGATGTCGGGATGGTTAGAAGGATTTATTCTGCGCCAAAACTTTTTTGGGTTGTTAGTTAACATTGAAGGCAGATCGCGGGCGAAAAAGTTACGCCGGGTTGATTTTAGCAGAGATTGGTAGTGACTGTCACATAATTTATAACGTGTCCAGGAAGCTGAATCTTTGTGCTTATTAGCCTGCCTGTAAAGGCGCTTCTTTTTATTATTAAGCCGGCGAAGCTGATTATTAAACCAAGGGACTGTGTTAGTGCAAGAAATTGTTATAACGGGAACAAATTTATTTATGAGCTCGGCAAATTTAGTTTTAAACAAATTCCAGTTGTTCTCTACTGATCGGGTTGAAAAATCTTTGAGAAAACCTTCTGCGAAGGTAGACAATTCCTGGTTAATACCATCGTAGTTTGCCCTTCCGTAACACATTATTTGCTTTTTAGTGACGTTCCTTTTAACTGGTGAGCATTTCAGATTACCTGTGATAATGGAGTGATCGGAAAGACCATCAAGATGTATTATATCTGAACAAAGACCAGGGTTGTTTGTTAAAATTAGGTCAAGGATGTTAGCTGCGGTTGCGGAACGTCTCGTGGGCTTAGTGAATAATTGAAACAATGAGAAATCAAGGCAGGTGTCGAGGAAAGCGCTAGCCTCGGATTCCGTGGCAGCTCCTGATATGGTAGACCGATTAATAGAAGGAAAATTAAAATAACCAAATATTAACAGCGTCGCATCAGGAAACTTCGAAGATATCTCGCCTAAGATTCTGTGAAATTCGACTGTGAACATGTTTGTATCAGGGGGACGATAAACAACACGAATAATTATGTTACTAACACCATTTTTCAGTGATACCCAAGTAGACTCGATATATGAATTAATAACAATGGCAATAGCAATAAGATCTTTTCTAAGAGCAAGAAGAACACCCCCACCACGGCGATTTTCACGGTCGCAGCGATAGAGCTAAAATTCAGAGTTAGTAACAAGGATTGAACCATCAGGAATACCGTCACTTAGCCAGGTTTCAGTGAGTGCGATAACAGATGAAGAACATGAATCGATCAGCGAGGAGAGAGGCACGCTTTTGGGTACTACACTTCTGATATTAGTAAACAAGAAACTAGTAGTCATGTGCGTATCATGTCGTGCACGTGGGCATAAAGACAGGTTAGCTTCACGAGATGGGCGAATGACTGCAAAGCGTCAGTGACTGTCGCTATTACGCGGGCTCGCAACGGGCTGTGAAGTACGTACCGCGCATTCAGCCTCAGTGTCCCAATAATAAGTGTCGTTGTTAATAAGAAGTTTGTTGAAGTTAAGGCGCACACGGTCACCATCTTTCTTCACAGTTTTGGAAAACTGCTACAACTTGCATGCTATCTCCAATGTTGTGTTCAACGCATCGAGATAGTAATACGCATATGACGCACGCGGTGGCTTAGTGGCTAAGGAGTTGTGGTGCAGAGTACAAGGACGCAGGTTGGATTCCCAGCCGTGGAGGCCGCCTTTCTGATGGAAGTGAAAAGCAAGGACGAACGTGTGTAGGAGATTTCGGCGCACGGTAAACATCCCTAGGTGGTCAAAATCAGTCCGGAGCCGTTCACTACGGCGCGTCTGGTCGCCTGTGCTACGTCGGCGTGTTAATTAGCAATACAATACATCAGTTATAAGCATCTTCTGACGACTCCCCACTCAGTTGTAAACCATCTGTGATGTAACCACAAATCAGGCCAACGTAAAGCTGCAGTAAGTTCCTTTTAAATTGGGCCAACTTTACGTGTCCCTGCACCCGCATTAAATACAGACTCTATTTACGATGTATTATCTTTTATTAGATATAATGCGAGCTAAACAAATCTCTCACTTATCTCAAAACCCAGTTGCGCTGGAGCCCCACGTGCAGTGGTTGCCGAATTATTGTACCACCTAACGCGGTTCACAAAACTTTGCTGGACGCGGAAGAGTTGCAACGCGTGGAGTCCCCGGTCGCTGAACCTAGCTAGACGCGGAGACGCTGGAATTCAGCGCACGCATAACGCACTGTGCTCTAGGCGCTTCAAAGCGCTATAACCCGCCGGAGACCACGCCGTCTCGAGCGGACGGCGGGTGCGATGCGCCCGCTAGGTTGTTTTTTATTTCACAGCTGTATAAGCACATACCCGCATAGCTGTTCACAGGAAAAACAATCAGAATTTTGCACTCACGTACAATACTTGAATTACGTAGCTGTTGAAGGTGAATATTGTCAGACACATTATCACATTTCAGTGTCAATGTTTATTTTCTTAGTTGCGGTGCTAGTAATCGGGGACTAATACATCGAAGAGGTCGTCGTCTTGTTAGCGACGAGGGATGGATGCAATGTCATCCTTCGCATTGTAGACTGACTACCACCAGTCCTTCGTAATCGACCCGAGGCAGTGGCGGCGAGATCTGCAGGTCTCCCGGGAACGAAGGGCCCACCCCTAGCCGTGTCTCTTATTATCCATCATCACCATCACCCTATCTATGCCCTGCAAGACAAAGGCCTCTCCCAAGGATTTCCAATTCTTCCGGCACTGTGCTAACTGCCACCAAACGATAACCGCAAACTTATTGATCTCATCGGCACATCTAACATTCGGCGGTCCCTTGCCACGCTTGCCTTCTGTAGAGATCCCCTCTGATCCCTTAATGACCTACGGTTATCTTGCCTTCGCATTACATACCCTGCCAACACACAAGTGTGCTTCTTACATTAAACTATATTGTCTGCAACACGCGTTTCTTTCCTGACCCACTCCGCTCTCTTGTTGTCCTTTAACGTTACACCTATGATCTTACGTTCTGTTGCTTCCGGAGTCGTCCTCAATTTAAGTTGAACCCTAGTGAGACTCCAAGTTCCTGCCCTGTAGGTGAGTACCGTTAAGATGCAGTTGTGATACATTTTCTCCTTCCGGAAAAATTGTAGGCTGCAGTTCCTTATCTGAGAAAGCCTGTCGAATTCACTTTACCCCATTCTCATCCTCCTAATTATCTCTGTGTCATGGTTGGAATCGAGGGTCCCCACATGGCCTAAGCAGATGTATTCGCTTACCACTGTCCACTGCCTCGCCATGTATCTCAAACAGCTGTACTCTGCCAAAATATTCGGAAATACTTTAGTTTTCTGCATAATAATTTTCAGACCCATGGTTCTACTCTTCTTGTCCAGTGCGGTAAGCATGCTTTGCAATTCTTCCCCCAGTTACCCAGCAAGGCAACGTCATCGGCAAATCTGAGGTTCTTGGGATATTCTTTATTAACCCGTCCACCCACCCCTTGCAAACATGCTGTGCATAACATTGGAGAAACAGCGTATCCTTGTCCGACGGCCTTTCCATAGGTCGTTTTAGTGGTCTCCTTATGTAGGACGACAGTAGCTGTGGCCTCATTGTAGATATCCACTAGCATTCTTACGTAGCGCTCGCCTACACAGTGATTCCGCAACGCTTGAAAGACTGCCGAGGTTTAGACTGAATCAAATGCTTTCTCGTAATATATGAAGGCTATACATAGTGGTAGAGTATACTCCGCGCCTTTCTCTATCACCGATTGATGGTGTGAATATAGTCATTTGTTAAATTGCCTTTACAAAATGATGCTCGTTTGTTGTGTTTTCTGAAATCAAAGGTGGCAGAAATTCTGATAGCAATTACCTTGGTAAGTGCCATGTAGAGAACTGACAGTTAGCTGACTGGCCTGTACGTTTTCCGGTCCTTAATGTCACTTTTCTTTTGGATTAGGATGATGTTCGTGTTCTTCCAAGATGCCGGTACACTCGCGGCCATTAGGCAGTGCATATCGAGGTTTGCCAGTTATTGTAGTACAATTTGCCCACCATCCTTCAAGAGGTCTGCTGTTATGTGATACTCACCAGGTGCTTTGCCCCTTTCATTCCTTCCAAAGCCATCTTGACTTCTTCTGCCGTTACTGGTGCGGTGTCTCTCCCTCCGCACTCTTTCACGTAAGATGCTGTCCTGGATGACGCGGCTACTGTTCAGATCTCTATCGAACTACTCTGCTACTATAACTACTCTATACCTATTTTTGATGACATTGCCTTGCTTGTCTTTAATTGCATACATCTGATTTTTGCGCATGCCTCAACAGGTCTTCACTGCTTTCAGGCTGCCTCCATTCTCTACAGGATACTCAATTCTCTCCATATTTTAGTTCTGTATGTCAGCTGAATTACGCTTTTATTTACTAACTTCTAGAGATCTCCGCTAGTTCAATTGTGCCAGCTGGGGTGGACATTGTCATACGTTGGAGTTTCTTAATTAAACCTTCTTTCTCCTGGGAAAGTTTATCTGTATCCTGTCAGGCTATCGCCCCTCTCAATTCTACTGCACACTCCGCGATAATGCCTGCAAGATTGTCGCTCACTTCGTGCGTCGTAAGCTCTGCTTCCTCGGTTAGAGCTGAATATCGGTTCTGCAGCGCGATGCTAAATTCTTCAACTTTTTGTCTTACTTATTTATCGGCTTCTTTCGTACAGGTTTGTTGCGCTTAATCCTAAAAGCTAGCCTGATTGGAGATTTTACCATACGGTGGTCACTACACCTCACCCTTCTGAGCACTTCCCCATCCTGTACGTGAGGGCCCAGGTTAATTGGCCTATTCGTCGGATATTGAGGCCATTGCTTCAATAGGGTGGCCAATCCTGGTATGGAGCGCGACTGCCTTACCGGCAATAGTCACTGTGATCATGCCATAATTCAAGCCTCAATCTGAACATCCATTAACACGCGGATGTTTTAAATACGGCGGGAATTCTGTGGCACCTGGATTAAAACAACAGTCCCTCTGCACTCGAGACGAATGCTCTACCTCTACGCAACCGCTGAACCTTTTATCCATAAGGTCTTTTTGATAACGCGACCGCCGCGGTGCCCTCTCCCGTGCGAATGATGACTCGAGGATGAACAAACAAGGGGCGCACACTATGACATGTCTTTCTCGTGTCAAGAAATTGTTGGCACAATTACAGCGAACACTAAAGTTTTTTTTTGTTCAATTTTGGCAAAACCCCCGTAAGTGGTTATAGGCTTCAGGAGTTTTCTCCTTTCGAGGAAGTAGTGCCACGATGACGGTGAACCCTAGAGTGGGTTCTTCGGTGGCAATCTTCGACAATGTGAAGTGGGTATGTGCTCAGCGAGTTTTTTTTGTACTTTGAATTGAACTATTTTGGAGTACTGGTACTTTTACCGGCAGCCACGGCTTACGGAAAATGGCAGTCAGGCAGGTCCCACAAAAAGTCTGGCTTTGAGAGAACTCGTGCACAAAATATGCTGGTCTTCCAGGCACTCCAGCACGCTGCCGTCACCCGTACGGTTCACATGACTGTCACGGTAGCAGGTGCACGTTCCCGTGACTAATCTGCAGTGGCTCGAAGCCCAAATTTTTCTTTACATTTTCTTATTTTATATTACTCCCTCACTGGTAGCAACCTGCTCGCAGCATTGTGAGTCCTCTGGCTTCGTTCCCCCTTTTTCAGAAAACCTTTTTTGTGTGCACGTTGGAACTCACCACGAGCGGTGGAAAAAGAGGAAATAAAATAGTGCAGTGCTAAAAAACGCGGCCGCTCCCCAAGCAGAAATTTGAGGGGGTTCTCTTTTGTTTATTTTGCCCTACGCTACTATCAAGCATGGCATACCGCAGCATTTGGATGCGCAGATTGGGACTACGAAAATGTCCAATACGGTCAGTGCCAGCAGCGTCGATGTTAAGGCAGACCCCATTCCTTCCCAAAACGTAAGGAGCACTACAAAATTTAGCCAGACTCAACTGGTCACTACTCCTTTGATTTCGCACGACTAAGGTTTTGTTTCATCATGGCACATCATCAATAACACTCAATCGGCTCATGAAACCGAATTTATTCTCCTGGATAGAAAATAAGACGTTCAGTGAGCATTGATATCTAAGGATTCCAGATTGTGTTCGTTATATTCCTTAGGTCTATTTGGACAGAATTGGACAAATACGTATTAAATCTATTTTATTTAAAAAGCAGAATGCGAGAAGTAAAAAAGAAGGTCTATTCTTAGTTCGATTACTTGCCTTGTGAACATTGATCCTTTGACAATACGTTCGCACGGCAAGACCTAGAAGGAGATCCTGTGGCAAAAAGCGCTCGTTTATGTGACGCAGCACAATATCAAGGACTACGCACGCACGCTACCTGCGAATGCCATGAAGGGGTCATTCCAATTTCAGTCTGTTGTCCAAGCACATCGCTAGTACATCTAACCTTATTGACTGTGAGACTCGTCGTATTCATTCGCATCGCAAGTACAAATAATACAAGGCACCGCATTATGAAGTCAATAACACTAAAAGACAGGCTAGTTTGTGACAATTCATAGCTGTAACTGTGTAAAAACGAGGACTAAACGGAGACACGAAGACCAGCGCAGGTTTTCGTGTCTCCGTTTAGTCCTCGTTTTTTGTGTGCACAAAAGTTACAGCTATGATTAGGAAGTCGTTGGCGCGGTCGTACCTTCGAAATGCTTGTAATCCGGGAAAGGGCTCCTGGTTTCATCACACATTGCGCCACTTGACAGGTTGCTGTAGACACTTCCCGGAGGCATATTGTGCACGTCTTTGTGAAGACGTTCCGCGGAACCTCTTTTTATAAGGTACACAATTCGCAAAGTTAAAATATCGACGAGACACTCATCCCCACTGGCACCGCCAAATTTTCCCGGAAAGCCGCAAAGCCGAAGGGAACATCGTGGTCCCTGGACGAGCATCAAACCTTTTCCGCACCTCTTCCTCACCCTTCTCCTTTCTTCGTAATGTGGGGAGCCCACCATGCGATCCGAGCCACGGGGACGTCTCCGCTCTAGCCCGGGTTGGTTCTGGCGTGGTAAGTGTTGCGTTTTATTTTTACTGCAAGGCAGTATACCTCCAACCAGTCCAGGCCATTTTCGAGTCCGCGTCAGCTTCAAACTCCAAGGCACTGCTGGTTACACACCGAAACATCTCAGGCTGCTACTGGCTACTGGCTACACCCAGGGAATACAAACTACTGGCACTGCCAGGGATCAAACCTGGGCACCAATAGAAGTGCAGCGAGAGTGGGGTCGTCTTCTTGCCGACTGCGCTACGCCCACACGCAGAGATGGGGAGACAGACGGTGGCTTGGTGGTGTTTGGAGACGGGAGGGCGCTTTTAGGCGGGGCACATAAAACAAGAGCGAGGGCGAGGCAGTATGACACCATAGCCACACGTGCCGTCCTCCTCATCACCTTTGTAAAGACGCTGCTCTCCGTTCTCGAAAAAAAAATTGGCAGGAATGCCAGCGCCGCGAAACCAAGGCCACAGCTGGCATATTATGTGGTTTCCCTCTTAGCCACTTGTGTGAATTCAAGTTACGCCGCATGGGTTGTCGTTGTGGGTGTTGTTTACAGCTTCACAGTCCAACCACCTTCACAACGTGTACTGGAGCCATTTTTAACATGACTTGGTGCTGCATCCTAAACTGGGACGACTCAGCGAACAATGGAATGGAAGATGATAGGTCTAATATTAAGAGACAAGACGAGAGCTGAGTGGGTCAGAGAACAACCGCGTTTTAAGGACATATTAGTAGAGATTAGGAGCAAGGAATGGGTGTGGGCTGGGCATGCAATGTGAAGGCAAGATAAACGGTTGTCAATAATGGTAACAGAGCGCCTCCCTAGAGAAGGCAAACTTCGCAGGGGGCGGAATAAAGTTAGATTGGAAGATAAGATAAAGAACTTCGAAGCGATAAATATGTCCGAGATAGAAGAGGACCGGGAGAAATGGAGATCCATGTGACAGGTCTTTGCCCTGCAGTGGGTGTACATAGGCTGCTGCTGCTGCTGCTACTGCTGATGATGGTGATGATGACTTCTGCTTCATCGGCTGCAGTTGCTGTTCGGGTTACCTCGCCCGATGGTGTATGTGTTGCTGCAAGTGCGGACCGCTACCCTCAGTACGGAATAGATATAAGACTAAACACCTCCGGCCAGGTGGGGACCGGCAGACAGTTTATGGTGCCGGATACAGCCTTGCCGGAAAATTTGGAAACATTCTACCGTAAACAGCACAACACGGCCCAAGAATGCCCCCTCTGTAGTCTTCGAGTAGCCGCCGTCGCGGCTGCCTTGCCGGGCGGAATACACGTAGGCGTTGTTCTAACATGGCGGCTGGTTGCATTCCTTGTAGCGCGGTCCCCACGTAGATGTTCTGGCGGCTCCGCGTGAAATGTCCCGCATGCATCGGGTGCTGCGGACTCTACGGTCGGGCAATGCGAATATAGCGAGTTAGAAAGTTCGTCCTTAATCCTACCATGCTGCCCTGCAACATGGAGGCGGAGTGTTGGCCGATCCGCCGACAGACAAAGAGAGAGGAGGTCGCTGATGGTCTCTCTTCCTTAACTTCGGGCTAGGGAGAGGTAGGAAGAGAAGGAGGAACAATGGGATCGTCGTCGACACGCTTTCGGAGTGCGTAGCCCTCGACACTCGGAGGCTTCTTGCCGAGATAGCGCTTAGGCTCCAAATATTTGGCGCTTTTCAACCAAGGACTCATTGGACGCCAGGCATCGCCAGTCTTTGTAGAGACGGACTCTTATGCAATGGATACCGGTTATGTTCACGGGTAAGCCGCTTCTATTACGGTTGGCGCTGGCTTTGGGGCAGCTGGTATTGCTGTCAAGGTGTCGCAGGAACGCCTCTTGATTGATGCCGACGCTGCTTTGCTAAACCCCGCGCCATTGCAATAACTGGGATAGGCCTTTTGAATCTGACATCCTGTAATAAGTTAAGCGAGCTGCTTCCACCTAGGGGCAACTTCTGAAGGTCAGCTGCCGCACTCGTGTTTTTGATAGCAAGCGAACATGCAAAGGTAAGCACCTTCAGGCCCGCAGCTGGCTACTGGATTCGCTAAGATCGTCGAAACCGTTTAGATCAATCACAGGAGACAGCTGATATCCGCTACGCTTGACTTCAAGTATGGAAATCGCTCTTTCCGCATGTTGAGAGAGACACCCGATGCAAACGGATACCACCGGCAACCACGCATGTTGCCGAACCCCACCGCCAAGAACAGACAAGATGACCTGCTCAACCACTGGCGGGGCCGAGTACTACTGCAGGAGCTTCCGTCAGTTGTTCTATCAGTTGTCAGCGACCTTTCTGCAGCCAAGCGTGCAGGCGGACGTGGGACCGCAGAAGCCACGGAACCCAAGGGGTGTCTGGACCTGGCGCCTACGTCAGCGGCGCGCTCATTGGAGAAGTCCTAATAGGTGGTTGCCCCGCAGAACGTTACCAACTTAATTGAAGATGGGCGCCAGTGATGTGCATAATTATCATGGCACATTGAAAATAACGTTGAAGATAGTCTCAAAGGCTGTAGGCGCTTCCTTTGTGTTGGGGAGCCGATGGCCTATTGGAAAGTACGAAGACAATTATTAGCCCCAATATGAGACGAGATCTCTGATCAGCCATAGCAATGTAGGGATGTGGTCCCTCATCAGAATGCAACCCCTCGACTACTGCCTGGAGGAAGGACGTCGCTCCCAGAAAATCGTGAGCACAACCGTATTAGTGGTCAGGATGATTTGAGGACTGGGTTCACTGAAGAACGCCTGTTGTCCTTCGTTTTTGCTTACCACGCTTCTACAAATATTTTTTACTCAGATTTATTTTTCCTGTTGCTCAGGAAGGTTTCTGTTTTTGCTATGGGTGACTTTTTCGGTTTGTTGCCTCTGTTATCCCAAACGTACACTTCTGCATTCCTATAATCTTTATCCGTAAAGAACTCCACTATTTCCGGTTTCTTTTGCATGTGCAGCCAGGTATACGTTTATTTACCTATTACGTGCCATAACCAAAAATTATTCAGGCTCCAATATGCTGATGCGCTAGGCTTAATGGGTGTTCTTGAAAGGCATATTTTTGACCGCTGTTTTGCAAATCGAGTTACAAGCCGTGCGCTTGTTGCTATAGGAGCAATGACTGGAGTCCTTGCTCCTTTCCCTTCTGAGGAATGTAACACAAGGATCCTGTTTTGTGAGTTTCTCGGAGATTTCATTTTGCCTGTTTTGTACAACCTTAATAACTTCTCAATAATTAAACCACTATTTCGTTCTCCCGCTACTGTAACCAAGGTGGCACACATTCTCAGCTACTGTAGACACGGTTGGGGCCGGTTGTTTACATTTATCCTCCAACACGTTGAACTGTACCGTAGGAGAACTACAGATCACGTAATTAGTGTGTGATAGGTTGTCAAGCAGCCCAAGTGCACCTCGATCTCAGTTTTATTTTCACACACGATGTGCCGTTTTTTGCATTTCGTTCATGTCTACTGGACATTAAACAAGAATTCTTGTTGTTTGCAAAGCACAATTCCCATGTTAAAAGAAAGGACATATTTGGCAAAAAAGAAGCATTTTCCGCACGCAAGTAGGCGGCCAACCCACAAAAATACTCAGGTACTTCGAACACGTTTACCACAATGATTTCTAGCCAAACCATAAAGACCGTGTGATTTGTTAGTGGCATGTTCTGTCTAGTGGGTCTGTCCCCAATGACAATAAATCAGTACGCTGCTCCATGTATTCCCAGTTGGTGTCGTGATAGGTGACATTGCCGCAGCTAACTTCTAGTGCCACCTGTCCGCCAAGTGCGCACTTAGTAAGGCTGTGCCGACTGAGTCCGAAGGCGCTGTGCTTCTTAGTAGTCCTCAAACGAGCGACTAGAAGGCAAAACTAGGCCATTGTCCTCGCGACCTTGCTTTGGGGAGAGCAGGAAGCCGAAAACCGAAGAAGAAAAACAATACGCTTTTAAAGGGTTACTCTGTTGTGGGCCTATGCCCCATACGGAAATCAACATCACCTTTTTTGCTTTTCCGCCCAATGCAAGAGGTAGAGAAATTCTTGTGTTTAAACGAAACCATGGCGAGTTCATGATTGTGTTAAAATTAAGACTCAGAAAACAGAGAAAAATCTTCCAATAGTCGAAATAGTCCAATAGTCTAAAATATTCGAAGATGAAACGGGTAGGTGTTTTTGTGTGTAATTAGACAAAGTTAAGCGAATAAAGCCGATGCTCCACACAAGCAGTTGTTTGAAGCTCAAGTGGATTGTTAATGAGTGAGTGAGTGAGTGAGTGAGTGAGTGAGTGAGTGAGTGAGTGAGTGAGTGAGTGAGTGAGTGAGATTGAAAAGTTACCCTAGTGTGAAAAAATCGTACCTGGTCCTGCTGTGTGTGCGCACACAAAATGAAAATGGAAGAACTGCACAAAAGCACGACCCATAGTATTACTTCTAACGTAAAATTTGGCAGACCTCTTTGCAGTGAACGTTATGCGACGTGAAAAAGTATTTAACTAGATTATGATGGGTGGAGCCAGGAAATGCAGTGAATGAGAGACAGTCGTCGGCATAATAGAATTACGTTAAAGGGACGGCGAAGGCACAATACAAGTTGCTCCAGATTGATAGATTAGCTTGCTGAGAACACGAAATTATAACTCTTGCGAGTCATAATCATCATCACAAGCCTGTTTGTGTCCACTGTAGTACGAAAGCTTCCCCCAAAGATTCCCAGCCACTCCTATCGAGTGCTAGCTTAGTCCATGTTTTTCCCCCAATTTTCGAAGCTCACCTCGGCATCGAGTTCTCGGCCGACCCATATTGCGTTTGCAGCCTATTGGCAGCCCCTCTGTCAAACGGATGGTCCACCTTTTGCCTCTCATGCGCAATACGTGAGCAGCCCATGCCCATTTTCCTTTGTTAAATTTGAACTATAATATCCTCCACCTTGGTTAGTTCTCTATTTCATGCATCTCTTGGAAACGCTACTCCTGCGAGCAGCTTTACGAAAATAAGTGGTGTGGTATTGTGTTCCCTCCCCTTGCTGTACCTCTCCACTTACACCGGAAATGGTTAACATTGCGTGAGAAATATTTTAACATTGTGCTTTCAGAAATTTTTCAAAACTTAACTGGAAGATTTATAGTACTATGCTGGAATTTCGAAGAAAAGTAAGAAAGCTAGAAACAAAATATTGAGAGGACATTCCGCAGATCACGCGGCACTCCAAACGCCAACAAGTTAGCTCCGGTTGCAGTGCTAAACCTGGTGCAGTGCTCGGTCTTGTAATTGTGCGATCCGTGTACAGTACTGTGGGGGTAGCCACATTTCCGATGAGCCTCTGCGTGCTTTCGCGTCAACAAAGAACACAGGAACGCCTCTTTTCGCTATGGTCCTTATTGTGAAGTGCGCGCAATGTCTGCCGTACCCACATACCTCCCTAGATGCCGCCAAATGGCGCAACCCTTCCACACTTGAGTGGTTCTCTAATGCAAAGAGGCGGGCGTACGCCGCGCACGAGCGGTTACTTCAACGCTAACAATGGTGCGACCTTAAAAGGACAATAAGATTTTGTTGAACAAAGCGTGGAATAATTTTCACGCGTCCCATGAGGAAACAGTTTGCTTAGTTGTGTGAAACATCAGAGGGTGTGGGAGTTGTGGAAAGGACGACTGATTTGAAGAGAGTTTACGAAACCGCTCCGTACCTGGTTGCTTCGGTTGCTTCTATACCGCTCTACATCACCGCAACCTCGCTTTCTCCTGATTTATCACAAACCGCGTGAGTATGCTGTTTCGCTCATTGAATCGCTGCGAGGGAAAAGAGAAAAAGAAATGCGTTGCTTGAGTTGCAATTTTTCAGCAATTAGGGCAGCTTCGGCACCAGAACAACCTTAAAATTTCTATGCGAAGGTCACTCTTCGTTTGGGATCAACTTTCTCCTTTGCTTCAGTGCTGCTTTATAGCTCGCGAAAAAACATCCTACAGAACCTCAAGCTCGACGCGTAGAGAATGTGGCTGAGCGAGAAAATGTCGTCTCGTGAGCGCGATTGTTCCCGAAACGCTTTTGTGAATATGGGAGCATTTATAACGACAGGTAGCATTGTCGCTTGTGACGTCGTGTGGCTATGGAGAGCTGAGTGATCGCCAAGCGCTGCTTTAAGCCAGAGGACATCCCTATTATCACTGACTGCCTAGCGCCACTTTGCTTATTTGGAGCACGCTGCTTGTACACGGACGAAAAATGTGAGTCTACTGAGGCAGCCTTGGCTGCGGAGGTACGTTTTCCGAAAAGTTGTTCTTGACTTAATAATCATGTTTATTTATTTATTTATTACATACTGCAGGCCAATTGAAGGGCCCAAGCAGGAGGGGCATAACATCAAGGTGTACATGAAAACACATATCAGCAAACAGTTTGTTGGATGGCATCAAAGTTTCCAACGTTTGATGGTGAAAGCTGGTTCCACTCTGTTCTGGTTCGAGGGAAAACGAGTATTCGAAGATGTTAGTTCTGGCGTAGTAAGGGGTAAGTGATGTTGATGTGTCACAGTGCAAAGCAGGACATCGTTCACGGAAGAATTTTTTAAATTCGTTACTTTTGCACTGTTACACTTCAACACAAATACCCACAAATTCGTCCAACTATACGTTTTGTTGAACTTGCTAACTCGGGCAAATAATAGCTGATCTTAGAAGACGCCGCGGTGGCTCAGTGCGTAAGGCGCTGCGCTGCTGAGTACGAGGACGTCGTTTGGATTCCCGGACATGGCGACCACTTTGCTGATAGAGGCGAAAAGCCAAAACGTCCTTGTGTACGAAATTTCGGCGCACGTTAAAGATCGCCAGGCGGTCCAAATTATTTTGGAGCCCTCCACCATGGCGTGCCGCATCGCCTGCGTTACATCGGCGCGTTAAGCCCTACGGTCAATCAATCAAAACTCCTGTATTTCTCTATTGTCGACATATGTCGATGTACTCACGGGTGAGCACACTTACTTGTACTCATTTTTAGTGAAACTAACGAATGAGTATGTTGATGAGTAAATACACACCGAGAATAAAAAATAAGCATGATAACAAATGAGTACAGACGTAAGTGCATCACTCGTGAGTACAGTACTCAAAAGTACAGTACTTATGAGTATGAGTTGTGTTGAGTATAGTACGCATAAATGTCAGTACTCAAGAGTACCGTACTTATGAGTGCATAGTACTCATCAATATGAGTATTGAAGAGGTCATTGTCTTCATAAGTACCTATTACTAGTGAGTACATTGTACTCACGAGTACAGTACTTATGAGTACTGTGTTTGCGAGTACTTTCACTCATGAGTACAGTAGCGCAAACAAGATTCATAACGAACTCGAGTGTGGAAGCGCTTGTACTGGTCGTAAATTTTAGCGGCCCTTGTGTGCCGCTTAACTCGCAAGGATGGTAAAATACCATAACGAAAACTTCACCTCTCTCCTTTCCCGGTCCCTATTTGGCGCTGTTAGCGCTTTTCTGCGTTCGCTTGCTAAGGACCCTTGCTGAAAATGGAACAAGGGGGGGATGACGGCCGGGTGGGCAACGTGGCCGCAGTTGCTCTTTTCCTACTGCACGTGTTGAGTGCCGCAGGTATTCTTGTTTCCATGGGCTGGGAGCGTGTGGCGTCTGCATTGCACTTGCTCATTAAGGTTGTTTTATGGCAGAGGCAGTGCAGGCTGCTAACAATGCATGCACTAGGCGTACTGATGCCTCTTTCTGGGTATTCAGTAGTTTCTACACACGAACCTCGTCCTGTGTAGTCGTTTCGTGACCTGAGCCGCTAATTTACACAGTGGCCAATAATTAACGTGATTCGCGTCTAGTCGACTGCATAGATTGTGACACCGAAATTGTGCGCAGCATTCCAGTATGCGCATTCATGGGATAATTTTGCTGACGTACGTGCTCTAACGTGGTTTTATTAGGCTTCGGTTTTGAAACATGTTGCTCCGGTTCGATAAGACTTTGTTCTCGTGCAGTGTCATTTACAAGTGAGCACACAGAAACACTGTGCAGGGCCGGCGATAGAAGTTTCCAGGTAACGGAAATGTAAATATCCGAGCACACTTAAAGCCATATGTGGGTAGTGAATCGGCAACATAATGCCAGCCGAATGCGCCCGGCGCTTTGTTTCGCCTCGCATTGTCGAAGATATCTCGCATCTTACCAGTGGAGGAGCGTTTTCTTTCGAAAAACTTTCATGTGTGTCCCATACGATGGGCCGCTTCTCGTATGTGCCACCGTTTAATGAGGAAGCGTACGAAGGCGGTAAATTTCGGTGGTTGTTCTTCCCCTCCATTCACCTTCTGCATACTGGCGGGGCGACCACCTCTCGCTAGCAACTACTGCCAAGTTTAAGCCCGCAATGAGGAAGGCCTCGTGAAGGAGCCGATTTTATATGATGAACGCCAACGCCAGACGCCATGTTTGTCTCTCAAGCTCACGTATTGTAACGTCTCGGTAAAATTTGTTGGTTGCACATGACAACCTCCCCGTGCTTTTTGATCGGTGACTGTCAACTTCATCAGCGCTGGTCAAAATTACAGCTGCAGATTTCCACTGAGCAACCAATGCACCTACACGGCCACTACAGTAACGTCAGTGGAAGCAATCACGCGTCTTCGAACTTTATTTTCCAGTACACAAAGCACGGCAGAGCTGTTGGAGAGTGTCGTGACTTCTTTCAAGCACCGGCACCAGTTGGGTCCACTGCGGTCCTCGACTGCGAGCGATACCTGTTCCCCGACCCCTCGCCCTACCGCACTTCCTCCCCCCCCCCAACACGCACTGTTAGTACTTAGCCATCTGTGCGGTGACCACTGTTGCGGCCTTGCCCTTCTAAGTCCGCTATCGACGCGACGCAGAGCAGAGCGGCCAAGATGTCGACCCGGCGGTTATTTGGAGCTGCATTTACATACAATATTTACTTGGTAGCAAGAGCGTTACATGGCTCGAACAAAGGCGATATCACTTGTGAACTCGCTGCCTCCGATGAGACGCCGCCGCCCCGCCACTTATTCCGTGCTGGTTTTAGGCCCCTCGTGGGTTACTTTGCAGCCACGAGCAGTTTTAATCCCGCCAATCAGGAATATCACTGGCCGTAGTTTGAATACGGTGAATGGAGGCGAAGTTGTCGCGTCAGCCCCGACGCCATGACAGAGAAAGGGAAGGCGACTCAGCGGCGCCGCCTCCAGACGGGACTCGCTGCGTGTCTGCCGCAGGCCGTTCATCCCATGCATGATTCGGCCCAGCCGTCACGAAGGGAAAAGGAGAGCAGACTGGGTGGCGCCGTTTCCCACCAAGTTGTGGCACGTCTGAGTGGGCTGTTTGACCAGGACACGATCTTTGTCTCTTCACCTTGAACCCAGAGTCTGGGCTAATTTCGGTACTAGCACCCCATGGTGCACGGGTGAGCCCGGAGAAATATTTGTGCGTTGTTACTGCTATAGCAACGCCGCCGCCATGTTGGCAATGAAGGCGTTAATATTGCCACGCTAATAATACGAGAACTCACAGTTAGTGGGGTAGAGGTGATGCTCTCTCTCTCTCTCATGCCAGTTTTATTCCGCCCTCTCCCTCGCCAGAACCTAGTCCCACCTGCCAACCGCCGCATCCACCGTGCCAGCTGCGCTGCTTCCGGAGTGCCGCCGGAGCAGCTACGCCGCCCGGCGTATGCCCCTTGGCGGGAACGCAATAATAAAACCGAAACTATCAAAACTAGCATCGGCGTTGTTTGACGAAGGCGCGAATTGGCAACGAAATTGTGTAGGGGTCTCTCTCACAACACACACTCATACGAAACTGAGTGGTTAAAGTTAGGCCCGCCTGTGTTTCACCCGGGCTCTTAACGGCGCTAAAAATAACGACGCGTTGCGCCATTATCCTGTCCCTTTCTCGCGGTGAGACCTTTCTCTTTGGCTTCTCGCACGCTCGGCGGTGTTCGTCTTTGTATTTTTCTCTTATTTGGGGGGCCGGCGGCGGTGGTGAGGTGTACCGTCGCGCAAAGTTCGCTGCATTTGGAGCAGTGGCAGCAGCGTATCTTTGCAGCTGGTTTTAAACAGCTGGTATTAAAAAACGCTAAAACCAACATTTCAACCACAACCACAAAGAATTGGCGCAGCTTGGACTAGTGGTGTAAGGTTGGAATAAAAGCATGAGCTCGAGTGCCCCTGGTTCCGTCGGAGGCTCGGCTGTTGCACCTCACATGGAGTTTAGAATTTTCAGCAGAAAGTTCTTCATCACTGGCAGGCCCGTAATGTTTTCTACGCAGCCTTTCACATCTCTCTTGAAGTGGATCGCGTTAGCCCGCGCTTGCCCCCTCGGCAACCGCTTTCGTGAATTCGGAATCTGTAGCCCGAACTCGGCGTCCGTGCCCCCACTTCAGGCGAGAACGCACGTGAACTGGTAAGTAGAACAGCACGCGATAGATGACGCCACAAAGGCTGGACATAGTGTTCCCGAAAGAACATCTGGCCGACGTCGAGCGCTCATCACGAGGAACATGCTCAAATTCCCCCTTTATTTTTTGTTTGTATTTTTACGACCTGACCACGGGCGCAAGCCCACGCTTAACGCTGGATGATTCATGACTGGAACTGCGCACAAAAAAACTGTACCAAGGAAGAGTTTTTTTGTGCGAAGTTCCAGTCTTTAACCATTTTCAACTAGCCCGGCTTTCCAGTTTGCTTCTGGATGGTTCCAGGCGCACTTCACGAGGCACACGATCAGCCCGCCTCGTGAGCAGTGTTTCGCAAAAGTGCTACAAAAGACTATCGTCTTTCGTTGACGTGTCAATTAGGAGATTCACAAACACTTTCTGTGCTGATCAATTGCCCACTTGTTGCCATTTAAGAACTTTCAATTTATCGATGTACCGGTTTATAAAAATGGCGAAGAACCCGCTGCACTGATACCGAGCCAATAGAAGAGCTACATCACCCAAGGGTAGATCTTTCCAGCCACAAGCAACGAGAGCGAGAGATAAAGAGAGTAACTTTAATGAAGGCCAGCGAGGTTTGGCCATCTGTGACGCTGGCTTGATACATTGGATGACTGAAGAAAAAGAGACAGAAAGCAAAAACCACACCAAAAAGAAGCAAAACAAAAACAAAAACTCCACAAAAAGATGTCATTTGATGTGCTGAAAATTTTCTATTACAAAACTGTCCAGTTCTATGCTTCGAAGAAACACCAAGAGAGCTGGGATGTCACGTGTTGCACCACGAACACAATCTCCGACGGAAGCGACGTGACTAACGAAATGCCGTAAAATCTGTAACGTGCAGGTCCGACGAAGGGGATTCGACGGTACGCAAAAAATCATGCCGAGTTGAAATTTACCGAACTCCCACTGAACGAAGTTCCTAGTATCTGGAACAAAGCACTGAGAAACTGTGAATAAGCGTACAGTAAACTGGGTAAGAACGGACGTCAATCTGCCCGGTCTCTTCAGTTAGAATGGGTGTTTTGCAGAATTGAGATTGGGAGCACGATTCCGAGAATATCAGGGGCTGAGAAACGAAAATGGACGAGAAAAGCTGCCGTGCGGAGACGCGCAAAAAACCACAATTTACGGCCATAGCCGCTCCGAGAAGCCTCGAGCCATCCGAGAGCCCGACATGGCCCAGACTTCAGTGTTTTATTCCTCAGAACAAAGGGAGACGTCAAACGCAACGTGAATGCTTACGTCCCGTTTCGCTCTCTCACGTGTACGTGCCTTTGAGCAGTGAGTCGCCCTACGGCAGTGTACCACGTCAGAGAGTTTCTTCCCGTGGTCCTTTGTTCTGATTTATATGGAACCTCAGTTTTTCTACTCAATTAGGCCTTTTAATTTTTTTATTTAGTCGTCTGGGGGAGCTACGACCTAGCTTATATGTAACGGTACTAATAGGTTGAGTACTCGGGAGTGCAAATTGAGTACTCATGGGTGAAGATTTATTTCAAGTACTCATGAGTACAGATTGACTACTCATAACGACAGATGGAGTACGCTTACTTGTTAGTACAGAGTAGTTGAGTGCGAGTGAGTACCAATTCAGTATGAGCGCACATGAGTACCGAAGAATTCAGCACTCATGAGTTCAGATTCAGTGCGAGCCCTAGCGAGGACAAACGAACTTGGTTGCAAGTTAGTACGAATTCAACAGAGTGTGTGATGAGTGAGTACGAGTGAGTTGGGGAACAGACGAGCTTTTTGAGTTTGAGTTTGAATGAGCAAAGTGTGACTGAAAGAAATTGCGATTGAGTTTTAGGGTGTTCTTTTTGTTTTGGCTACCTATGCCCCCCAAGGAAAGCAGCTATAACCCGACACCTTTCCACAATGGGCCTCAATTTCGGAAAGCCTCAAATCCAGAGGCGGCTTTTCGGACCTCACCACCACGTTATTTCGGCTTTCCTCCCCAAAGTATGGGCAAACTTTTACTTGCAGTATACCTTATTTTATGAAAGCAGGCATGAATTCTGGTATTAGGCCAGGGCCTCGCGCACTCGGCGTCTGCAGCATGAAGTCAGCGTCTGTGCTCCCCGCTGCAGTTTGCGAATGCACATGGACTGGCGAGAGAACAGCATGCGAGAGATCGCGTCATGAACGGGCGGAAGAGTGTTCTCGTAGGTCGAGCTGGCAGATGCCCGGCGCTCCTCACGAAGCGCTCCCGCTCGTGATCTTCAACGGCCCCCACGGTGACGGTTCCGTAAACAAGGGGTGCATTCCGCTGATCGCTGCTGATGCTTGGTACCCATCCATCCAGCGTATACTCACCTTATATGCAACACAAATTCGCCGCCGGCACCTCTTCACCACAAGCAAGGCTAAAATAATGCATGTAGAGTTGGCCGCACCAGATCAATACCATACGACAGTAGTTACTTGGCAGGCATAGTCGGTGAGGGCAATTGTGTGAGATCTTTGCAGGCATTTTGTATTATAGGTGGCCTTTAAAACAAATTTTGTGCCTCCGAACCGTGCAATCATTGTGCGCCCCAGAACATAACATAGATATAACTTTAATTATTACATGACATTTTATTAGTTGTTATATATATAATACCTTTTTGGTTCTATTTGTGCTAATATTTCAGTATTGGGTTCTGTAAGTTGTTTGCACTAGCCCGGGGAGTTTTTATACTGTAGGATAAATTTGCCCAAAAACCTAAGCCACAGGTCTATACTTTTCTGGCCACCGAGGCTGTTTGTTAGAGCTACAAAATAATTGATGCGAGGCGCTAGATTTGTGATTCACCCTTGCTCTTGTTTGGTACAACTTTGAGGGCAATGAAATTCCACGCGTCTATAAACACGTAACATAATTATAAAGTCATTCTTTTATTCTATCAGTGGCTAAGGCGCTGTGTTGCTAAGTACGTGGACGATGGTTCAATTCCCGGACGTGGTGACCGCTTTTCTGGTGGAAGCAAAAAGCGAAAAAGCGCGTGTGTACGAGATTTTGGCGCAAGTTAAAGATCCCGAGGTGGTCAAAATTAATCAGGAGCTCTTCACTATGGCGCGCCTCATCGCATGCGTTGCATACGCGCGTTAAGCACTACAATGAATGAATGAATAAATAAATAAAAAAATTAATTAATTAAATAATAAGTGAATAAATCATTCGATCAATCAATTCCTTTATTGTAAAACACAAATGTGATTATTTATTATTTTAAAGCTTTACGCAAAGATAAACATAAAAGGGTGGAAGTCCCGAGCACTTCAATAGGTAATCTCTTGAACAGAAGCCGCGAGGTTTGGTTCCTTCTAAAGAACGTTTCCAACACCTCTTTAGGTTCGGTAGATGTGCTTTAGAAGTATAAACTTAGGTTGCAGTGCAAAAAAGGCAGTACTCGGTGCTTTCCGGGAAAGTTTTAAACCAACGTAATGACCTTCTGCTGGAAACATGCCCTTGGTGAAGTTATTTTTGATGTACTCAATCAAGTCGGTCGGACCTTCCCACTGGGGAAACAAAGCAGCAAATGATACCTTCCCGCCAACCTACATTTACATCAGCTCCACCAGTGTTCGCCGCAGGTGAACTGTCCAAACCGTGTAAAGGTGATACACTGACCGCGGAACTCGGTGGATGTCCTCAAAATCCGTAAAGCTTGTTCAGTGAACTATCCTGAACTTGTTCATCAACCGAAGCAACGCCAAACTTGCTGATATAAAATAAAAGTCCCCAGGGGGCGACGGAAGGAGGTGCCAAGGAAGGAGGTGCCACAGAAGGTTGTCGTGTGGATGAGGGTCCTTCAGATGTAGGCATCTCAAATGACGGTGTCATGGAAGGATGCGCCGCAGACGGCTGTCCTGCAGAAGAATGACCCTCAGAGAAGGTGCCTCTGAAGAAGCTGTCGCAGAAGGACTGGCCACAGAAGAAGGTGTTACAGAATGAGGTGCCTCTGAAGAAAAAGCTGACGGATCATAGTCGCAGCCCGTGAGCAACGCTACTGCTTCCCGAACTTTTGAGTACGATTCTTTACACCTTTTATAAGGGGCGCAACAATCCGGGCGAAGTGACTTTTCGCGGCACACCCATCCATCTATGGTGTTCCTGCAAAGAAGAAATAGGGGGCAAAATATTTCATGCACTCAATATAATTTCAGAATAAACAATTGCATTCGCGCTATTCATGACGAAGTATGTTCTAAGCATGTCACAAATCAACTTGTTTTTACTTTATTTATTCTGGCCAATATTTTACCATTGTAATTACAAGAAAAAGGGAGAGTTACAGTGGCACGTGCTCAAAACGTACTTGCATAAAAATAGCAGATATCTTTTCGTTGGCCCTTTCGTCGCAGGATCGAACACTATATTAGAAGCTACATGAATGCTCTCATCTTACTCACAAGTGCGGTTGTGGTAACATGTTTGTTCCTCAACAATGAGCCAGAAAAGAATTTAAACACGAAAAGACGAGCATGATTAGAGCCTGTCTAGTGTAGCTCTCTGCTTTGGCGGCTGCTTCCTACTGGATGATTTTTGTGATTTTTGTGGGTACATAAAATTCGCGAACAGCATTTACAGCTTTAAAAACGCAGCTGTTTAAGCTGCGTTTTTTTTATCCGGTAACGTTGACAAAAATATTTTCAGAAAACAAAGTGAGGGAAGCTTGCACTTACGCTCATGAATTCAATGGCGAAGCTTTTATAAGTTAGCATTGCCGAACACATATGTAATTCCACTATCAATTTTTATTTGCATAGTTTCGGTGCTAGTAATCGTCGGGGTGTGCATCTAAGATGTCGTCGCCTTCTTCGCGGCGAGTGGTGGATGCAAAGACATCCTCAGCATTGTAGACTTCCGGCAGATCCCCATCATCGACTCGAGGCAGCGGTGGCCGGACCTGCAAGTCGTCTCTAGAAGGATGGGCACACTCGGAGCCATCTATTCAATTATCCTTAATGGCTTCCAGAGAAAGCGGCGGTTATCTCTCTGAAGCAGAGGTCTTTTGACTTTTAGCAGTAGCGCTGGAGTTCTTCTTACCTGCACGGTAGCGCTTGACGACAGCCCTCGGGTTTTTTTGCTAAAGCCTCTGTGCGAGCCGAGGACTCTACAGTCGCCGAGAAGCATGCCCTCACGAGCTCTCGCCATTTTCTCACTCCTCGGTGGATTTTACCAATTTTTTAGCCGTAGGCGCTGTGCGTGCCGAGGACTCTTGGCGGTCACAGCGAGACACGTGCTCCCAAGCACTCGGCATTTTGTTTATATTCACATGGTCTTGATGGATGAAATGGGCTTATTTACAGTACTGCTGACCCGGGAAAAGCCAAGCGAACAGAGCGGGAAGCAGCCGGCACAGTCATCACCTCAACCTACAATTCTACCAAACCACAGTTGGCTTGGTCAATCCCTTTCCATTAGAAACCCGGGAGACAATATCCTTCGTAGAAACGGCGCTGTAACACTTCCCCGGGGTGAGACGAAGCTCACCGAGCGAGTTGAATTTGTCGGGGTTGGCAAGGCTTCCGGCGGGCGACGTGAACAACTTGAGTCTTTCGAGATCGGGGATCTCCAGAAATCGCTTTAGCGACTTGATTATTCAGGTCGCATAATTTTCGCACAACCACAAACGGCCCGGTATAGGTTGATAAAAACTTGTCACAAACCACGTTTGCGTAGCGGCGTCCAGAGCCAGACAAGGTCACTGGTAAAGTACGAAGCTGGTGCGTGTCGGCGGTCATATCGCACCTTAGTCTTCGCGTGGGACGTCAAAGATGGTAGTCGGGCAAGGCGGCGCGCCTCTTCAGCACGACAGAGAGTCTGCGCTATAGAAACACCTTCAGGGTGAGAAAAAAGGCAGGATAGTGTCGAGGGAGCTACTTGGCAGTAGCATATATAAAAGAAAGGTGCGTATCCCGTGACTTCGTGCTTAGCGGTATTTAAAGCGTAGGTGATGAAAGGTTACACATCGTCCCAGTTTTTGTGATCTGAGGCATGGCCAACATGTTTGTCAATTGACGATTTGTTCGCTCAGTAAGACCATTGGTTTGTGGGTGATATGGCGTGCTGTGTCGATACTGTGACCCTCAGAGACGAAGGAGCTCTTCGACGATATCCGCTGTGAATTGTCGTCCGCGATCACTTATAACCACATGGGGTGCACCATGGCGCAGTATGATGAAGTGTAGAAAAACGTGTGCGTCTTCCGAAGCTGTAGCTGATGGCAGAGCATTTCTTTCCGCATATCTTGTCAGGTAATCGACACAGACAATTATCCATCGATTCCCGGCTACCGACTTTGGAGACGGGCCAAGCAAGTCAACTTTGGTGACGTTGGTGGACGCACCGGATTCAAATGCCCTGAACGAGGAACTGTGGGATGCTTGTAGCGCTGGCACACCTGGCATCCGGCGACGTACTGCTTCGTCGTCTTCCAGAGGCGAGGCCAGTAGAAACTTTGACGGAGTCGGAAAATCGTGCGGGCAAAGCCAAGATGTCCTGAGGTGACGTCATCGTGCATAGCATGCAGGACGACATACCGGAGGCTCTGACCAACGACAAGCAGAAAACGAGCACCATCAGACGAATAATTCCTTCTCCACGGCAAGCCATCTCGGACGACGAACGGTGAAGTTGACGCTTGAGACGCCTGTGCGGGGACAAAAAATAGCTTCACGCTGCTATCTTTTTGTTGCTCTTCTTCATGCGGTCGGAACAGCACAACCCCACCACCGATGGCGCTGGCGTCTGAGTGGATCTCAATGGGGCCCGAGGTGTCGAAGTGGCGCAACACCGGACCGGATGTCAACAAATGCTTCAACTCCGTGAAAGACGAGCCACATTCGGGAGTCCACGCAAAGGGCGCGTCTTTACGAAGAAGAGGTGTGAGTGGACAGGCGATGTTGGCGAAGTCTTAGAGAAACCGACGAAAGTAGGAGCACAGTCCAAGGAAGCTCCGCAGGTCCTTAAGTGCTCGGGGTTTTTGAATATCATGAACCGCAGCAATCTTTTGGGGGTCAGGCCTGATTCCATTGTGGTCAACAAGGAAGCCAAGCACAAGCACCTGCCGGTCTCCGAAATGGCACTTCTTCGGGTTCAGGACCAGGCCAGCCTGTTCGATGCGCTGGAGAACAACATCAAGCCGCTGGTTATGCTCGTCGAACGTCCTGCCGAAAATTATGACGTCATCTACATAACACACACAGGCTTCCCACTTAAGGTCCTGCAGTGAAAAGTCTATGAATCTTTCGAATGTTGCAGGCGTGTTGCGCAAGACGAACGGCATAACAATAAATTCGAACAAGCCATCTGGTGTGACGAATGCTGTCGTCTCCTTGTCGTCCGGGTGCATAGGAATATGGCAGTAGCCCGATCGAAGATCAACCGACGAAAAGTAGGCGGCAGAATGCAGACAATCGATGGCGTCGTCAATCAGTGAAAGTGGGTAGACGTCCTTCTTCGTCACATTATTAAGTCTACGGTAGTCACCGCAAAACCGCCACGTGTTGTCCTTCGTTCTGACCAGTAATACAGGGGCGGCCCATGGGCTGGTAGATCAATGAATCACACCGTTCCGGAGCATTTCCTCAGTTTTTTCATTTATACCGCTGCACTGAGCAGGAGACACGCTGTAAGGTTTCTTCCGGATGGGTGGTGCATCGCCGGTGTAAATTTGATGTTGCGTCCGAGACTCTGGCGCGCAGGAGGGTATTTACACTGCGTAAAATCGAACACCGAAGCGTGCCGAGTCAGCAATTTTTCCAATGCGTGTCGTTGCTCAGACGGCAAGGATTTTTTAACCATTTTGATGAAATTGGCTGTATTGTCCGGTTCCACATGAGTCGCAGGGCGAGTCATACAAATAGCGTCCAGTGAAGTATCTAAATTATCGGCATAAGTGGTGATCGTGAGGCCCTCAGGGAGAAGTACGGGTTCTGAGCTTGCGTTCACTGTCCACAAGTGAGTAAAGCCACCCTCCTGATGAACCAAAGACCGAGGTACGAACACATTTTTCTTCATCGCTGTGTTGAGGTCGGGCTCAACTAACGCCACACAGGAGCTACTCGTGCTCATATGACTCCACTTCACGGGAACAAACATGGCTGACATAGGAGGCGAAAGCGTATCATCGGCAACAGCGAACACCCCTCTGCTGGTTTCGGTGACTTGCTCGATACAGGCAGGTAATACACTTCGCAATGAAATCTCTCCAGCACCGCAACCTAACTTTGCCCCACATTCTTTCAAAAAGTCGGTACCCAGAATGACATCGTGCGTTGCCTACTCTAAGACGGTAAACTCATTTCGGAAGGTGTCTCCGCCAAGCAAAACGTCTGCCGAGGTAATTCCAACTACCCGCAAAGGCTCACCACCAACCCCATGGAAATGTTTAGTTCCATCCCACTCAACACAACTTTATGTCCACGGCGATCTTTAAATGACAAGCTCATCACTGACACACTAGCACCAGTATCCACCACAGCAGTTGCGTTCACACCGTCGACACAAATACACACCTTGTTCTCTACCATCACTACTGACAGGGGATTTGGTAAAACCGACCGTTCCTCGACCTCAACCCTGTCGGCCTGACCAGCTAGTTTCCCAGCGGCGAGGGCACAGACCGGCGGTGAGGTGACAGCGACAGGCCCTGGCGAAGCGATGGCGTAATGCTATGGTCAGAGACCGCGGGAGACGCATTGTTGTTGGTGAGCGGAGCCCGGTGGTGGAAAAGGGGATCCTGGTGGTTTGGGCCATCCCGTCGGCTGGGCGAAGGATCAAAGAACCGCGAAGCTTGCTGCTGACGACGGTGACACAAGCGAGCAATGTGCCCACTGACACCACAGAAATAGCAAACAGGTGGTTCCCGATAGCGGTCTTGTTCTTTTTGTTGCCGGTAGCGGGCTGGTTCGACTTGTTGGCGTGGCTAGCCAGCGACAACTCTACGGGATTCGTTCTCACAGTCGAGTCACCGGGATGGCGCTCGGAAGTTCTGAACATTGACGCCAATTTGCGAAAACGTGCCGCAGGGCTCTGGGTAGCGGATTTGTGGTCTGGGTGCTGGTACTTGAAAACAAGGCCCGTGAACGGCGCACTGGTGGTACACCCAGTTTGCAGGAGGCCCCGAATAGGATCGGTGGTATACGCTTGAACTTGATAACCTAGTTCTTCTCGTATAATACGGCGAACCAAGGCTGCAATATTCTCAGATGCACCAGTGTCCACGCTAGCGACAATGGGAACGTTTGGAAGACGGCCAAATTTGGGGCAAATCCGCCGAAGCTTAAGAGCTTCAAATTTGCGGCAGTGGTGGTCACTTCTGCTGCAGAGGCTAGGTTTTCCTTTGCAATCAAGAAGTTGTATATGTCTTCCACTATACCTTTCAGCAAATGGCCCAGCATGTCCTCCTCAATCATTGTCTGGTTTACAAGAGCGCAGAGTTTAAGGACCTCTGGTATGTATGCCGTACAAGTCTCGCCCGGTACCTGTGCTCGCTGTGCGAGCGTCTGCTCGGCGTTTTTGCGGAGGGAAATGGGGTCGCCAAAAGATTTCTTCAGCTCCTCGACGAAGATCGCTCGTGTCGTGAGCTTTGCTACATTAGTTTGGAACCAGGTCAAAGCTGTTTCGACGAGCTACACCACTACATAGGCTAGTTCGCTGCTGTGTCCCAGAGATTGTGTTTGCTCACCCTTTCGTAGTAATTGAGCCTTTCCTCGACATCTTCGTCATTGTTCCCAGAGAACGAGCGTGGCTCGCTGTGGTTCCAATCGTTGGCCACCACTGGGGAAGAGTTTTCACCTCTCCGGGGCCTCGCCATGTAAGCCGGGTCCAAGGGCAAGCCGGCGATTTGCCTACTCCGACAGAGAACGCAGGATTTCGCTGGGTCTACAGGGTCCAGGACGTTGTTACCCCGCACCTCCACCACGGGACATGGTCTTGATGGATGAAATGGGTTTATTTACAATGGTGTGGTCCCGCAACAGCGAAGCGAACAGATCGGGAAGCGGCCGGCACAGTCACCAGCCAAACCTCCTCTTCTACGAAACCACAATGGGCTTGGTCAATCCTTTCCACTGGAAACCCGGGAGACAATATCCTATGTAGAAACTGCGCTGTAACAATATTTTTTCGTGCAACGGCGAAATTCTGGATTGTCCAATAGCTCCACTGTTAAAACTCCTCCTTCGCGAGTGGCTAGGCTCGTATACCGCGCAGAGCTCCGCGTACCTTTGCGAAGCTGCGTAAGCTCAGCCAAGTTACGCCCAGCTATGACGTCACGGCGCCTCGTGACTCCGCACCGACACCATCGTTTAGACTCCTGCAAAACATGGGCCGGCCAAAAAAGTATTTCCCTCCCAAGGAAAAAGAAGCGCAGGGCGAACGCCATCGTGTTGTTGCTCGAGAACATATGACACAGCAACAACCGAGCGGGGAGTATCGCACCGAAGAGGCCGCTCCTGGAGGGCAGCGAAGAGCGTAGAAATAAAGATAGGGAGAGAGAGAGAGATAGAGAGAGAGAGAGAGGGGGAGAGAGACGTTATTTCGTCCTTCAGGATCATGAATTGCGGGTAAAGGAGGCCCAGTGGGCCGCTACGACCACGATAGCCCGAGAGGTGGTCTGGACTTGGTCTTGACTCCCCCGGTCGCACATCTGCTTCAAGAGGTGAGGGAATTAACGGGGGTATGGGTCGGCGCAGCATACGCAGCGGGAATGCTAGTGAGTGTCGAGGGCGCCTCACCTTGGACAGGTATGGGCAGTAAGGAGGTGTGGATCAGTGTGTATTTGTGGTACTCGGTGTTTGAAAGTGTATGAATCTTGGATACGCAGCATGTGGCCTGGTTCCGGAGAGAGGTGTGAAATACCGAGTACCACGCTCGGGAAGTAAAGTACAAGCGTAATCGCCGGAAAACGGCCCTGGACTTCGAGTAATTGAAATATTCCAGCCGGCAAATTCATGGGTGGCGTGAATGGCGAACTTCATAAAGCTTAGTGGAGCCAAGCAAAACTTAGCAAAACTGCAAGAAGGTAAATAGACCCACAGCTACGCTCTTTCTCAGCTTTGCGCCACTAGTGCAAGCTGCGCAAATATTTTTAGGCCGAGGGAAAACATAGTTTCGTCCATACGGAATCCCTTGACGTGTACGCCGCATGATGCGTTGGGGATACGTGACAACTTCCACTAAAACCACAGCTCATCTCTCCCTTCAACGACAAGCAGTGCACGTTCTCACCCCTGCAATAACTGCGTCTAAATTTTTTTCAAACGGTGAACTGGGAATTGTCTCCGTTCGCTCGTCTTGTTGAGCCTGCTGTTGGGCGTGTTGGTTCACACTGGCCAGAAAGCTTGGCGCGGAGAAGGCACGGGCGTTGCCGAGACGGTACAGGCGTTATCCCTTCTCTCTTGTCCCGCCAAGTTACCGTCCATGTCACTTTCGGTGTACGGGGTCATTACCTCCAATATTGTTTTGAACTTTGGCTTTAACTGACTTGCAGAGCACCAAACATCCGTTAGTTGCTGTGCAAGCTGAATATTCCGTAAAATCATTCGTTCACCTGCGCATTCTAACGCACACCAAGTAGAAAAAGAGTCTCTCTCTCTCTCTTGCCTTCAGACTGCACATCTAACTGAACTCTCCGGCAGCTGATTAAAAGATGTGAAAGTAGAGTTTCTCGATGGACAACCATATCACAGCCCAGCAACCGCTGTTGCGCCACTCTTGTGCCAGCAGCATTAGCGAAAGAAAGGCTGAAAGCAGTGGAGGGGTCAGAAAATTTTGGAGGGGTGCTCTGACACCGAGATATCTCCCCTCTTTCCCCTGTTACATCGCTCCTGCCAACACGCTGCCCTAGTTTTACAAAACATCTTTACCAAGATACTGTCCACAACCTTTGGACGAAATGTTCCTTGATTACACCCGAATGACCACAACAATACTAAAGTAACTCCGAATAATTCCTTTTATTGCAGGCCTACATGCTTTTTGTAAGGCAAGTTCCCGTAGGTCATCTTCCCCGCAGCGCTACAGAATGACCAGTTGCAGTTAAAAATGTGCAAATTAGGGAAAGGACGAAACCGAACATACTCTTTGCCTAAAAAACGTGAAGTTGGGGAGGCGCAGCACGCAACCCTTGAACGGTGTTTTGCATTGCGCAAAGTTCCTGCTGCAGATGCCCTTTTTCGCTCAAATTGAGTGTTGGGCGACAACATTCACGGAATTGGTACACAGGGACGTTGCAGTTGGCCATTCTGAAGTATTTGGGTAGCGACGCCTTAACGAAACTTCTTAAAGTGTAGGTAGCATTTTCTTTCAAAATGGTTTACTACAGATCAGAGCCCCTATGGTACGCTCTGAATTTTTTTGTTCTGACAGGAAGTACATCTTTATGAACTATGCCGATTCTCTACGAAGTAAATGACCTTTAATTGAAGAAGGCAATTGTGCAAGCGTAGCGGATATTCTAACTTTGTATTTCTACATTTAGTAGTGAACCTGCACAGCTGTGACGTATAATAAACCTTGCTCACTGCGTGTTCCAACAGCAGCCCAACATTTGCACAAAAGTAGAAACTGGAAAAACAAGGTTGGACAAAGCATGGCTGGTAGCCTTCACTATTGCTTCATTGAATTTTTAGCAGCTTCTTATTGCGGTAATAGAATTACCGGTCCTTTCTTCACCATTTTTAAGACTCCCCTATATACTAAGCTTTAAAAATCTACAGAATAAAGTCAAAGGCCCTAGAGAGAGAGAGAGAGCCCTGGTCAATACATAAAGCCGACTGATTCAAGAAATCGGTTCTCCACTCTTTCAGAAGTGTCTAAATGATATTTGCGGTGACATGTCGTGTTCCCATTTAGTGTAATATTGCCTGACCTTGCACTAGTTTGGAAAAGTTAGCCCGATGTAATTATATTTTGTGCTTACGCGCCCACATAACTGCCAACCTTCTAAGTAGGCTTTAAAGGGAGGTTACTTTTCAACTTTGCGGAAACAATGTTAATGAATGGTCGTCAATTGTTTCACACTCAAGCGAGTTTGGTTCGTTTCGTTTACTACAAAAGAAGCCACAAAAGCCTAGCATTACAGACTGTGGGGCCGGCGCACGGTTTCCCAAAAAACCTTTTGCGTTACTGGCTTACACAAAGCGATAGTATGTGACAAACGCACTGCATACTTAAGTGCAAGTTCTCAACCTTCGATAAACTTCCACTAAAGCATGCAATTTATTGAATAATAATTTCTGTGCTCCATTTGTTCGGATATCATTATTCTTTGTATTGGGGCAGGAGTATCACGTGCCTATTTTGTATCGGTGAACTGTGGCATGTAGGGTGTTTCAGTGGGTTTAAGAAATAAATCGTTTTATCCTTAACAAGAAAGCATTGTCAAATTGGTAATATCTCTTTATATCGAAAGAAACTTTCTAAGCGGCCAGTGTAACTCAAACAACGGATATTAAAATTTCCATTCCTTCCTAAAGAAACTTGAGAGAAGTGCGAAAGCTAAATGTGCGTCCAACATCATTGGAAGTACATCAAATCGATCGTCCACCTTAGAAGACCAAACTTGCAAATAAAGCGGGAACTGATGCAAAGATTTTTAGATCTCCAATAAAACGCATCTACAAACGAACTTAAATGTATAAGGATACCTGGTTGATGAGATAAAGGTACACTATTGTACTGCTTGTTCATTGTCAATGCATGTATTGTCTTATCTAAACATGTTCTAAATCTAAATGGAAGCCCTGTTTTACCCACGCGTCGTGTGTTGAGATCCTATCAAAGCTTTTTGGTCAACCTACTTGTCTGCGGGGAAATTCCTAGAACACCAGCGGTCCCACTAACAAAGCGTTCGCTTTAAATGACCACAGAAAGTATATTATGGTCACCCATCGTGCCGTTTTTCAGCTATCTCTCTCGTGCCTCTGTCGCCGTTAGCTCCTTGAATGCATACCTATAGATAAACACCATTTTTTTAATACTTCAGCCTACACCCGATAGAAACATTGATATTTGCTATTAACTAAGGTTGTGATGGTAATGCTGCGAACCATCGGGTGGGTTTGTTTATTTTTCATGTTCTTGCCGACCGGCTGCGCCGGGCTGTGTTATCTTCATGCCAAAGGAAGCCCGTGTTCCATTCTTTATTTCTATGCCGCACGTGTTATCTCTTTTGATAGGGAGAGCGTTTCGAACTAACGTCAACAGCCTAGAATAACCTTCTTTGATCCATAGTGATCTGGATGCACTGCGACTGTTCGAGAAACACTCGCGCCCTGCGGAGCAGACCGCGCGGCGTTCGACTGACACTCACATGCGCACGTCACTTTGTTGACTGCTGCTTCGCCGCCTGTGTATTCTTTGAGTTGTTACGGGAGCAGAAGTTCGTTCCAATAAACTTTTTTTTTCCTTCAAGAAAGCTGCGTCGCATTTGGCTAGCTACGTGACATCTAATGCCGCGAACCATGTCTGGGTTTGATGATTGATTGATTGTTTTTACTTTCGTCAAGCTGGCAATCCTGCGAACCATATATTAGGTTTGTTTATTTGTTATGTTTTTTGCTGACCGGCTGCGCCAGACTCTCTAATCGGTGTGCCAGGGGAAGCGCGTGTTACATTCTTTATTTCTACGCCGCACGTGTTATCTTTTTAGATAAGAGGGCGTTCCGAACTAACGTCAACAGCCCAGAAAAATCTTCTTTGATCTACAGTGTTCTGGGTGTATTTACACTCTTCGAGAAACACTCGCGCCCAAAGATACATGCCTGCGGAGCAGACGCCGCGGCCTTCGACTCATCGACACTCGCATGCACACATCACTTTGTTGACTGCTGCTTCGCCGTCTGTGTATTATTTGAGTTGTTAGGGGGAGCACAAGTTCACTCCAATAAACTTATTTTCCTTGAAGACAACTCCGTCATCCTTGGCTTCGTGACAATATCTTCACGTTTTATTTCCGGAAAAACATTGTCCTTAGGTTTCCAACTTGTTGACACCAGGAAAAATATTACTTTACAGCTTCGAATCACTCACCTGCAACGTTCACCGTTCGGGTTGAAAGGAGCTTGCTCCATTTTTTGGGGGGGTGGTGGCATGCATTTTCTCATCTCTTCGCGGTCTTCACAACTCAAGCATCTTTGAAAATCTGCAAAAGAAAACATTTATTGCTCCCGCCTGTTGAGGAGATCCCTCTAGTTTGAGATACATTGGCCTTGGCTAACTACATTGTCTCTCTCTTTACCAAGCTGCGGAGGTTAATGAGTCGAAGCTGGTTAGTTAGGCCACCCGCTGCTCGTATATGGGTTGAAGATTACGAGTCAGAATGGCAGTGTGTTGACGCTCCCTTACTAGTTAGTATATGGTCAGGATTGCCGTCAGTAGTCATATGGGGGTAGAGGTGTGGGGTATCTGCCATGGAGTAGGGTATCGTTGGCAGAAGGAGATGTTAAGAGTTCGTACTCTTCCGGACTGGTTGTTTTGGCTGTAACTGGGAGCTGGTGGGGTGCTGCATATTGTTGGCACCCGACTTGGTATTGAGCGAGTACACTGGCGTTTTTGCAAAGGGTGAGGGTGTTTTTAGCTCGTAAGTTTGCTCCCTGTTAGGAAAAAAACTCGATGAGTCTAGACATAGGCGGGGACATGGGGCGACACGTATCCTTTACATACGTGGACTTTTTACGTAAATATCGACTTACATTGCATTTCACCGGTCCTTTATATGTTCACTATAGCCTGCGCTTTCACTAGCAAACGTTTTGTTTTTTTATTGTGCGAAAAAATTGTTTTAATTAAGAGGCTCTACGCGCGAAAGCTACACCTTGGCTTTGAGACATGTCGCACTTGGGGACTCTCAAATAATTATGACCACCTGGGGATCTTTACCGTGCGCCGAAGTCACAATACACGGGTGGTTTTGTTTCTTTGTTTCTTTATTTCTTTTTGTCTTATCAAGAAAACGGCCTACGTGGCTGCGATTCAAGCCACGTACTTAATCTCTTTATTGTTGTTCTAAATGCTGTCTCTCCCCCCCCCCCCCACTCGGCAATAATGTAGCGTATCAAAGCGATCACGTTCGGATACTATACCTAGGTGTCTTCGTGCTACGCACTTCACACCAGGCAAAGATGGCTAAAAGAGAAAAAATATAGCAATAGAGCTTCAAAATGGAGGTACATAAATTTGCGTGTGCGTGGGATTCGAGCTTGGGGCCTCCAGATTGCAGGTCTTGTGTGCATCCGAGGGACTTCCAGAGATTTCTTGCTACTATTACTATTAAGAGTTCCCGTGCTCCGCGGCGAAACACGCTGAAATTAATGTGGGCCTAGTGAATGCGTTGTGGCCCTGTATGAAGGCCTACATGAGTAATTTTGGCATGCTACATAAATGAACGAGTAACAAAGTGCGTTGCCACTAGATGTCCTCTCTGCTTGCCGATACCAACGTGGCTATATTATCGGTCATTGTAATACAAAGAAAGAGAAAATATACACAAAAGGCGCGGAAGGAAGGTTGGCTTTGGAGCATGTGTTAGGGGCATGCACGGAGGCCTACATGAGTAGTTTGGGCATCTTACTAACCGAATAGCAATACCCGAAGGGAACTTATTTTTGATCGCAACACCGGAACGACGGCGGCAACTGCTGTGATGACATCTGTGCATAGTGCAGTATGGATCCAATGAAATAAAGCGACTGTTATGGATCACCACTCCCGATAGTCACCAACCACCCCGTGTATTTTATTCAAAAAGCAAGAATATTCTGACGGGAAGAAAAAAAAGAGAGCTGTGGGCACAACTTCCGAAGAAGAGAGGCAGCTATGCTGTGGGGGCTCTGTCATGGCCGGGATCTTCTACATATCGTAAATACATCGCTCGAAGCTTCAATGGTTCATTTACTGCGTCCTGCCGCCCCATCGCATGTTTGGTGGATGTTGTGGAGTTCATCCCCATGCTAAACCCAACTGCGCCACGCCTGGGCCGGTGAACATTGCTCAAAGGCTCTTGGATCCCATGGACCCGCTGCAGCCCCGGTGAGCCGCAGGCGCACCATTCCCCGGCCCCACGTCTTCAGCCTATGACTTTCTGAGATCAACCTATGTGTTTAGCAGCGACATGCACAGAAGAAGCCGCCCTACCCCTGCCCAGATCTTCGGCGCCTCTCTGAGGCCCTTGGGGGGTTGCTTCACTGCATCAGCGGACATTGCTGTAGGGGGCCAGTTCTCCCCACTACCATCATTCTCATCCATATCGGCGACGACTAATCCACGTTTCCTTTCATTGCGCATCTTCCCCCACGCCTGCACATGTACTATGGTTTCGAAAGGAGGGTCACTTGTGACGAGGGGGATAGTCGGGGTCACAACCTACGGAGGAGGATAAGAAGAGCCAACTCTGTGGGCTCTCTGATGGCCGACAAAGTGTACAATGATCAAAAGGGTTAACAGCAACAATACAAGAGGTTCCTGCGTATGCCCAGAGCGGCAGCTTGCCCTACAGCTCTGGGTAAGCTGCGAGGTTGTGCGCATGCGCTGAAGCTGCCGAGTGCAGAAAGTAAGCCTGGGGAGTAGTCATTATCACCTCGCGAGGATGCGCCGGTAGCTGTCGTAACCGGCCGCTTCCTGCGTAGGCTGGCACCTGCTTTTTGTTATTGTTAACACTTTTGACGACAGTACATTGTGTAAATACATGGCTGGCATGTGCACGATTCGTTTCATGTGTACTGCCACGACGTCACAATATTTTCCTTCCTCCGTGGCTCTACCGGGTTTGAACTGCTGAATGTCCGAGGCTCCATTGAGCAAGATGTATTTCCGTTTTCTGTAGCATTGTGCATCGACTCGTGATTTGTGACACCTGGTTGTTTTGTTACTGTTATTGCATGCCGAATTATTGGCTGGCTATTACATATTTTTCCCTCAATGTAAGGGTCTTCTTGCGTCCGCTTTCAGTTCTTGCAATATTTACCGGTATCATAGGCGCAATGTTTTGCTCTATTCTGCCACTCATGGACCGCCGCTCAGTTTACGTTACAGCCACTGATTACCCACCCCATACTCAAGTTAAGCGCGATAATGCTTCTCCGATAAATGCTTTTTTTGACTCGAAAATTAAAAATGAGAGAAGTTGCGAGTCACAGTCGTATCAATAAAAATAAAAAGGCGCAGAAAGTAAATGGTAGTGATCTTAACCACAGAGCACGGGCGGACTCAACAATTGAACGATGATTTTTACAGAGTCATAGCATCATCAGGCCTGCATAGGTGTTGTTGTAATTTTGACATTTTGGGTGAGTGGGCGGGAAAAATATTCATAATCCCCGCGTTCCTCCGTTGTCCCGAGAAAAAAGCGACATTGCATTTCTTTTACTTCGCGCTGTGAGGTTCTAACAAACGTTTTATGCAAAGTACCAGACGTGTTATATTTATTACGTGCACACCTACATACAAACCCCGCAGTACAGTTTTCGTTGCGAGAATGTATGGTTAACGCAAAGGGTAAGTCCCTGGAGAGAAATCATTGCAGTATAAATCTTCTGCAAACTGTCCTCCTAACAGGAAGACACAAGGCTTCTTACCTTTGAAGAGGTCAAAGTCGCAGACGAAGTGCCGAAACAGTTGGTAACCTTTTTCCTGTCTCGTAAGATCCATCGTCGCCTTTTGGGGGCAGTTTTCGTTTGTCTTGCATGTAGATTTTTCAGTAATTTTACTGGATAAAATCAATGCCAATCCCATTAAATTTTGAATTTAATTTTTTTCACAAAATGTATTTATCCGGTCTAAACATATTCACATCAGCAAATATCGATGCATTATGGTAGCAAGGCCTTAGATAAGTGTATGATGAGCCGTATAGATTAGAAAGGTTTTCTACTTCTGGGAGGTCATTAGATTTCGTTAGAGTTAATGTGCATAAAGTAAGCATTTGCTCATAGGAAATATTTACCGGCAGCAGTGGCTCTGAACGCGTCGGCAAGTTTTGTACCTCGCACAAAAAAGGCGAAGTAACACCGATACTTGCACCCTATTTTAGCGTCCCTGTGTCACCATTT
Source organism: Haemaphysalis longicornis (assembly GCA_013339765.2). NCBI lineage: Eukaryota > Metazoa > Arthropoda > Arachnida > Ixodida > Ixodidae > Haemaphysalis > Haemaphysalis longicornis. The sequence continues at coordinate 89,588,709 of CM023457.1, read as the reverse complement.
CTAAGTGCTTTTATACATAGTACTCCTGATTAAGAGTATCGCGCTTGCCGATACGCCCATTGCCTGCCGTCAGCTTATTCCGCGAGATGCACACAAAGTTCAATGTTTATGGGGATACTATTAGCCGGATTGGAACAGTTCTAAGACATTCAAAGCTTTGAGCTCGACGAAGATGCACCTCGTCTATTCAGTGCCTATTCGCGGGATGCGAAATATACTGCACCATTTTAAATTTCCCTCGTTCACCAACATTGCTTGCCAAGAATGCTTTCTGACTTGGCCTTCTATAGCCACACATTCGTCAGAGCCAGGAGTAGAACCCTCTGCATTATGCAAAACAGCGCAACGCCTACAATACTAGGCTACCTGGGAAGATGTGTACTAAAATTTCTGCATTTTTATTCAGCATCACAGCAAAAATAACGCATCTGTTGCGGGAACATATATAAGATTTAAATAATGTTGGCAAGCTTCCTTGAGGTTTCGCAGTACGCACTGCATACGACACCACCTTAAACTATGTATTCTCGCCCATTGTGAGTCTCAGTCAATTTTATTATTTAGCCAAGACTAATTTCACGTGTTACGTAGTCCGAGTAATCCTGCGTCTCTATGTGGTGCTTGTAAGGTTCTAGGAACTTGTACAAATGCGTGCTTCTAAACAAAAACAGAAACACACAAAAACCGGGTTCGGACTACACCCTAGTTGGTCCCCTTTCGCAAGCCTTATATTTCAATAACTTCAAACGAGGCAGAAACCCAGCGTGGTTCCATGCATAACCTGAAGGAGGAGGAGGGAAAAACAAATGAAAAGGCAGAGAGGCTATCCAGGGTTAGATCCCGGATTGCTACTCGACAGTGGGGTAGGGGTATTCCGGAAATGAAAGAGAGGGCAGGCGAAGAAGAGGGGGTAGGAGCGGGGCCGCGCACACACTTTAGTCCCTTTGTGGGAACTATAGTCTTTCATCCAAACGTGTGTCCTTCATGAAACGAGAAGGGCTTTTGTTGACGTCTGGGAAGTTGATTGCAGGGTTCGATGTCCTAGAATAGTCTCTATTTCGAACAGTTGGTTTTCCAATCGGCTGAGCTCGGCGGCTAAAACAGGTCTCTCCGATGAATACTGGGAACAACAAACGTGGTGTTCCTAAATGTGGGGTTATAAGCCCAACCCTTTTCAGCCCAGCTGTAATCGGGCTTGTACGCGCTCTACCGAAGACTTTCATGTATCCATTTACGTCGAAGATACCTGCCTCTGGCCTTCGGGTGTTAATCCACCTCAGCTGCAACTACTGCTTGAAATAGCCGCCAATGTGGCGATGGCATACCTCCGAACGCAAGCATTGAGCCTTTCTAGTGACAAGGGCCCGGTGGTCGCATTTAGCTGCAAACCCATAATCTGAAGAGCACACACGATACATGATGACAAGGGGGAAACTTCACATACCTGCAGGCTATGTCATATGCTGTTTTGTTGAATTGATCATCGTGGTCTGCACTCAACGCAACGTCCCACAACACGTCCTCATACAGCACGTAGCAGCCAGCTATGGCCATAGGTGTGCAGAATTCTTCGTGAGGCACATCTAATCAAAAGGAAAATGCATGTATTGTGGTTCAGAGAAAAGACACAAACAAGACATAAATTATTATTATAGACCTATTAGGTTCTTCGCTCGCCAAATAAGAGCTACGATGCTGCTATGCAATCAACATACTGAAATATACAAATTGTGAAGAGTTTGGGGACCTTTATGCCATCGCATACATTTATGGCACTGAACTTACTTTTACTGAACTTACTTTTTGACACCTTAACGGCCCTATGACGTACTTCATGTGCCTTTTTAGTCATTCTCGGAATTGTGCTATATTTCATCTTCTCGTGTACTTCGTAATCATCAACCGCACCGCCAAAAAAACCTCCCGCTCACCTTCCCTTTGAAGCAATACATATATATATATAGCGAATCAGAATGGGAAATGAGGGGCTCGGTGAAAATAAGGCAGGAAATAAGAGTTGGCAGTCAAGAAAACCTCGGAAAGCAAAGGCAAGTATGTGGTAGGTCATTGGAACAGATAAAGAATTTGGAAAGAAAGAAAGAAACTGCAGAAAAAATGCCCGCCAGGTGGGATCTGAACCCACGACCTCCTGAATACCGGTCTGGTGCGACAACCACTACGCTACCGGTGGGGCGATTTTCCCCTCCACTTTCTGGGGTATTTATGTTTAGGTATTTTTGTTTCCTGTGCTTGGCGGTGGTAGCCAGCGCCACTCGGACAACTCGGGGTGACGGGGACTTTCTTTTTAACCCACCAGCCGTGACTCGAGTGTTTACGATATGCCAAGAGTGGTCGACCAGCGTTGAACCCTCTTAATATTCCTATGGCACCAAGACTGCCAGAACAGAGGCCCTCGCTATGCACGTAGCGAATCAGAATGGGAAATAAGGGGCTCGTTGAAAATAAGACAAAAAATTAGAGTTGGCAGTCAAGAAAACCTCGGAAACCAAATTGGAGAATGTGGTAGGTCGCCGACAGAGATAAAGAATTTGAAAAGACCGAAAGAAACTGGAGCAAAAATGCCCACGGGGTGCAATCCGAACCCACGAGTGGCACTGAATTGCCACCCACATGCACAGGAAAAAATTACCTCGACATAAATACCCAAGTATGTGGAGAGGAAAATAGCCCCGCCAGGACCATTGTGGGCCCTGCACCAGTCGCGTATTCTGTATGTCGCTCGTTCGGATGCCAACCGGCGGACATTTTGCTCCAGTTTCTTTCTGTCTATCCCAATTCTTTATCTGTTTCGGTGACCTACCACATTCTCCCCTTTGCTTTCCGGGGTTTTCTTGACTGCCAACCAATAGTTCTGTCATAATTCAACCAGCCCCTTATTACCATATTTTATTCGCTACAAGCACAGCGAGGGCCTCTGATCTGGCAGTCTTGGTTCCATAGAAAGCTTAAGAGGGTTCAACGCTGGTCGACCACTCTGGACATGTCGTACACACTCGCGGCGCGGCCCTGGGGTTACAAAGAAGGTCTCCTTTACCACGATCGGTAGGAGTGGCGCTGGGTACCACCCCAAAGCATAGGAAAAAATTAGCTTCACATAAGTACCCAAGAAAGTGGAGGGGAAAATAGCCCCGCCGGTAGCGTAGTGGTGATCGCAACAGACGCGTATTCTGGAGGTCGCTGGTTGGGATCTCATCTGGTGGGCATTATTTCTCCACTTTCTTGCTGTCTTTACAAATCCTTTATCTGTTTCGGTGACCAACCACATTGTCCCCTTTGGTTTCCGATGCTTTCTTGACTGCAAACACTTATTTCTGTCCTAATTCAACGAGCCCCTCATCTCACATTCGGATTCACTACATGCACAGCCAGGGTGTCTGATCTGGCAGTCTTTGTGCCACAGAAAGCTTAAAAGGGTTCAACGGTTGTCGAGCACTCTCGACATGTCGTAGACACTCGAATTCACGGCCCGTGGAATAAAAAGAAGGACCCCTTTACCGTAAACAGTATGAGTGGTCCTAGCTACCGCACCCCAAGTACAGGCAAAAAATCAGCTTGACATAAATACCCAAGAAAGTGAAGAGGAAAATAGCACCGCCGGTAGCGTAGTGCTCATCGCACCAGACGCGTGTTCTGGAGGTCGTGGCTTCGGATTCCACCCGGCGGGCATTTTTCTCCACTCTCTTTTGGTCTTTCCAAATTTTGTATATGTTTCGGTGACCTACCACATCCACCCCTTTGCTTCCCAAGGTTTTCTTGAGTGCGAACCCTTACTTCTTTCCTATTTCAGCGAGCCCCTCACTTCCCATTATATATTGTCACGGCATGGTCTGTTGCACGCGCCCGGCCACAAAGAATAAACAAAGAAAGGATGCCTCGCGGGGCAACCAACCAATCAACAACCAATCAACTAAGCCACGTGCTGAAGAAGAAGGATGGACGCGTGAAAGATAAGGAGAAGAAAGACAAGGACGCGTGTCCCTCGGAGGGACACGCGTCCTTATTGGTCCTTTTTGCCAGTTCTATTCGGCTACTTGAATGTGCGGTATAGTGCCGAATGAGGTGATTGTCATTTTCGTATGAACAGGGATAAAGAAATCAAAGTCGAGAAAAATCAGCCGTCATTTCTGCCGACTTTGATTTCTTTATTCCTGTATCATACAAAAATGACAATCACCTCATTCGGCGCTATAACGCACATTCAAATAGCAGAATAGCAGAGCCAATAACGACTGCATCTTTTTCTTTTATTTGTGTTCTTACGGAATCCCTCGACCCATTTATTTTCCCTTCTTCATGCGATCTACCCCACCATATACCCGGCCACCTGCAATTTCTGTCCCTTGCCGGGCACGCTATACCACCAAGTATGGGAGTCCGGACAAACCCCAGGCCTACCCCCCAACTCTTCCCCCTCTTACGAACAGTGGGTGGCCTGCCTGAAAAGTCCGGACCCTGGGACCCAGCGTATACTGGTTAAGAGGGCCTGGACTGCCAGCCAAGGCCAGGGCATCCCGGACTAGGGACGTCCCCCACTGGGCTGGTGCCCTAACAGCAGCACCAGCGCTAGTGGTCTAAACATTTATTCCTCCTCCCCCTCTGCTGCTGCACTATACTATATATATATATATATATATATATATATATATATATATATATATATATATATATATATATATATATATATATACGCTCGAGATTCGCGATCGCTGCGCCGCCTGACGCCGCTTCTCCGCGGCGTTTGCGGGATTAGCTCTGCGTGGCTGATAGGTGGTCATGCAGTGTTTTGGTTCTCTTTCGCTTCTCTTTGCCTTTCCGCGCACTAAACAACTTGTTATAGTAACGTCTGTAAGCTAACTGCACGTTTAGGGCACTTAAAAAAAACAGCTGCGTCTTGGTAGAGCGCTCTAACGCTAACAAGAGCTACCCGGGGAGGCGGTTCTGCGCGCTTCTTGGCCGCTCTTGCGGGCGTCGGCGACGGCAACAGTCACCGCTGTCACCTTCGAACACGTCAGCACAAGTGAATTCTATTTATTGTCACCTCGTTTAGACCTGATATTGGCACTGTAAGAGGTTGGTTCGTTTCGCGGCGCAGACAACAAATGCGGCTTTGCTTCGAATATCTACGTCGAAGAAAAATATGTTTCGGGGATGTGATAACCCAATAGCTGACAAAAACTTGTGCCTTTTATGGGAACATAAGCCACGTGAAAATGTTAAGTACACTCAAAGGCTGTGCATTGTCAGATATCTGCCCACTCATGCCTTATAGTAAGAACCAAGGTATATGTTAACGAAACCACGGGAAAATGAATGGTAGCCTGCAAGTCAGGAATAAATAGAATAGTCGTACAGGAATGAAAAAAAAAAAAAAAAACAGAGTGCAGCTGCTGAAATGCTAAAAACGTTTGCTTGAGCAAGGTACTATTCACCAGACCAACTAGATGCGAAATGCACTGATATTTCGCTAGACAGGAGGGGGGGGGGTGAGGAGGAGGACGCTCAACTATCGTTGTTTACAAATGCGGAGCGAAATCAACGTATGAAAGTTTTAGTAATCACACACACAAGCTGCGTATTCACTTTTTGTTTGTTTTTCGCCTTCAACGTACGGCTGATCACTCGGCGGACACATTTTTTTATGAATACATGGTAGGCAGTTCACAAGTGATATGAGGCGGTCGTTGAAAGAGTGATTGATTGATTGAAGGGTTTAAAACGCACTGGATGCAAACGGAGACGATGAGGCAGGGACTAGTGGAAGGGCTCCGGATTAATTTTGACCACCTGAAGATCCTTAACGTGCGCCGAAATCTCGTACACACGGGCTCGTTGGAAGAGTGTAGTATCTGATAAGGGTCTCTGATTTCGGTTAATGCTAGATTCTGCAGTCTCCCTGTGTCATATGACGATGTTTCGAAGAAGAGTTTGGTCACGGACGCGGATTACTCTATAAGCCCATCTTCGCAGTCTTCGCGTTCTCATGGAGGATAAATGTACAGATTGAATCTTTGCGAGCGCTCACCTCGGGGCAAGACGCCAGCATGAAATTTGTCGTCGTGTACTGATTCCCGAGTATAATTTTGGATTATCCATCGTACTTCTTTGGTACAATGTTTGTGAAATTTATGCCGCATTGGCTTGTTCATGGTACTGATCAATATCTGATATGTGATATTGGCAGGCGTAACTCCAGATATGAGTGCTCTGTTGGATTTTGTAAGTGCACAAGTCGATTTACATCATAGTGTGTATGGCCGCAACATGACCATCAGAGGAAACACTGCTTACGGAGACGCAGTCACTAAATTTCAGGGCAGCGGAATTGCAATCAGCTGATGCAAATGCCGGCTTCGGGACGCCGGCCTGTGACACACGCCCGGCTCTCATATAGATCTCACTAAGATTGCTAAGATCGCGTCATAAACGTTTATACTCTCGTGAACACATCACGCTTGCAAACAGAGTGCCTGCTCCATGTTATTCGGTATTTCGAATGCGGACAAACGGTAAATCTCTGTATTCAACGAGCCCCAAAAGCAACGGCGACAGGGGGAGCGGGCCGGGAACTCCCGCGCCTGCTTTCGAAACGGGCCGCTAGGGGGATTTCAGTGGCGCCCCTACAGGCCGCGCTCGAGGCGTATATATATATATATATATATATATATAATATATATTTATATATAGTATATATAGATATATATATATATATAGCTATATATATATATATATAGATATATATATATAGCTTATATATATATATATATTATATATATATATAATATATATTGTGAGGACTGATGGCGACAGGAGCCTGCCTTCGCTTGGAGGGACGAACTAGTGTGAGGGCCAGTCCCCTCACAAGGGCGCATTTCCATGCATCACCTGTAAATCCCTATCATCACACAGTGTCCTCCGCCACTTCTTCATTTTGTAGATTATCATTATCATTGTGCGATCTGGTGTTCTTCGGCCCCGATCACCTGAATAAAAGGCTGCCTCGAATCTTCGCCTTTCAAGTGGTGGAGTGTGCGACTGGATCCCTTGGGCTACCTCTCTGAGTGCACCCCTGGAGCTCCGTTCGGGACGTCGCCTACAGCAGAAGGCCATGCCAATGACAGCGGAATCATCCAACGCTGCGGGTTCGGCCGTTCCACCATGCTTCGTGGCCATCCGCCAGCGCGACCCCCCCTTCTTTACCGGGCTTCGCGGCGAGGACGTTGAGGAATGGCTGGATGATTACAACCGAGTTAGCACGTTTAATCGCTCGGACGACATCGCCAAGCATGCAAATGTGAATTTCTATCTGGATAAAGTGGCCAAAACGTGGTTTTTTAACAACAAAGCCTCGATCACCGACTGGGCTGATTTCACCGCACAGCTGCGCCGCAGTTTCGGCACTCCCGCAGCTCGCTCCGACGGCGCAAAGAAGGCTCTGGAGACCCGCGTCCAGTACGCTCAGGAAACGTACACCGCGTATATCCAGGACGTCCTTGCCTTAGACGGGCGCCTGCCTTGGCGAAGAGGGAGGAAATAGTGTGAGGACTGATGGCGACGGGCGCCTGCCTTCGCGAAGAGGGAGGAAATAGTGTGGGGACGGATTGAGTCAGGTGGCTGCATCGCTTGAAGGGACGAACTAGTGTGAGGGCCAATCCCCTCACAAGGGCGCATTTCTATGCATCACCTGTAAATCCCCATCATCACACAGTGGTCTCCGCCACTTATTCATTTTGTAGATTATCACCATCATTGTGCGTTCTGGTGTTCTTCCGCCCCGATCACCTGAATAAAATGCTGCCTCGAATCTTCGGCTTTCAATATATATATATATATATATATATATATATATATATATATATATATATGTACAAACCAAATTTGGCCAGCAAGTCTGCACAATACCTTCTGGGTACAAGGCTGCGGTACCATTGTGAGCTTTGATACTCTGAACTTGTAATCGATTTGTGCACGCGAGCATGTGTGATTGCTTTGCTCTCCCCTTCCTTTTTTGTATTTCTCTTTTCTAATATTCGTTGCTGACAGCCTCGGCATTCCCTGAACTGCTACCATGTGCCGACCATATGTGTACCGCCAAGCGCTCATCATACGCGTGCACCTGCCTTCTGTTATCTTTGAGTTGATGACTTGCTTGACCCTGTATTTTTTTCCGGCCTTTTTCTGCTCTTTGTGTGCGAATGTACACTCATTTCCTGTCGAAACCGCCTGTCTTATTGCTTTTGCGCACGCTCCTTACCTCCCACCAACAGAAGCCAACTATAGTACTCTACTCTCTTGTCTCAATCACGTGACTCTTATTTTTAGAACGGGTGTGTATGGCCAGAGGTGCGCCTTTTGCGTGGTTGGGCATATCTTCATTAGACCCCTCTCTTGCCCCCAGTTGCTACGGGACACTGAAAATACCAATTAGCCTAGTGAATTTTTTTCTTTGTACTTTTTTCTCATGTTCGCACCAGGTGACTGGGATTTCTTTTTTATCATTTTTTATGCCAATGCCAAATGGGCGCTAGAGCGTATCTTGTTTTACCGCTCTCTGTGGCCAGAAAGGGTAATTGCCCCTTTTAAATTTTTTCTAGTTCGGTTTCTTCTCTTTCTTTAGCTGTTGTTTTCTCATGTCCGCTCCGCATGACTGTGATTTTTTACCGGTGTCAAATGCCTGCATTGACATATGTTGTTTTGACGCCTCTTCCACCCCTGTTGCCACGGGGAAAGAGAGAATCACCTTGCTAACTTTTTTCGTTCTGTTTCATTTCCTGTTTGGTTCTTTTTTCTCACGCTCCTACAGTGTGACTGTGGGTTTTTTTATCCTCTTTTTTCTCTTCCCCCTTTAACTTCTGTCACTTTTTTGCTGCCCACCAACCATGTTACCATTGTACAAAGTCTCCTTTTCCTTGCCCTGCCCTCGCGCTTACTACATTTTCTTTTATACATATATTACCCTGTAACCAACTTATTCTGTACTGTGAAGAAAGGCAGTCATTTTGCTGAAACGTCAGTAAACTTTCATTTTCGAAATCTTTTTCTCACGTATCTGTCTCTACTTCTCCTACATATATATATATATATATATATATACATATATCAAGGTTGCCGTCGTCATTGCCAGTGTTATTCCGTTGTGTCCGAAATATTTAATAGTGCCGAATGACGTGGGTTTGTCATGTTTCTTTGATACAGTGATAAATAAGCGAAAATTTAAGTCGAGAAAAAGTCCGCCGATTTTTCCAGGAGCGGGAGTCGAACCCACATCTCCGCATAACGCGTGCGGTGCACTGACCAATTATGCTATCCCGCAGTGGCTCCCCAATCGACATTAAATCGGGGGTTTATATTTACAAATGCTCTGAGGACGATCAACCAGCGCCACCCCTCGACCACCGCGGGAGACGTAGAACGTCTTTTTTCCCAGCGGCCGCCACGTTAGACGTGGTCGGAGGCCAGGGTTAGCAATTGGCATATCCGAACTGCTGAAGCCAGAGCCCTCGTAACGCATGTAGCAGAACAGAAAGATACGGGACGAGGGACGAGGTAAGGACACATATCAAGGTTGCAGACGTCATCGCCAGTACTATTCGGCTGTTTTCGAAATAATTAATAGTGCCGAATGACGTGTGTTTCTCATGTTTCTTTGATACAGTGATAAATAAGGGAAAAAATAAATCGAGAAAAAATCCGCCGTTTATTCCGGGAGCGGCAGTCGAACCCACATCCCTGCATAACGCGTGCGGTGCACTGACCAAGTATGCTATCCCGCAGCGGCTCCCCTCTCGACTTTAAAGCGGGGGTTTATATTTACAAGTGCTCTGAGGTCGGTCAACTAGCGCCGCCCCTCGACCACCGCGGGAGACGTAGAATGTCTCTTTTTCCCAGCGGCCGCCACGTAGTCGGAGGTCGGGGTCGGAGTTCGGGGTTAGCAATTGGCATATCCGAACTCCTGGAGCCAGAGCCCTCGTAATGCATGTAGCAGAACATACAAATACGGGACTAGGGACTCGGTAAGGACACATATCAAGGTTGCAGTGTTATATATATATATATATAAATATAGGCTGAAAAGATAAAAACTCACACAGAGCGCGAAAAAAATAAGGTTAGTAGAGACAGAGACAAACGAGAAAGACGACGTTTCAGGGAGAGGACTCCCTTTCTTCAGAGTACAAAATGAGTTCGTTTCAGAGTTATATATCTACAGAAAATGTAGCAAGGGCGAGGGCAAGGTAAGAGGAGGGAGAGTTTGTACAAATCGATCATGGTTGGTTGGTAGTAAAAGAATAAAGAGAGAGTGGGAAAATAAATTATAAAAAGGATAATAAAAACACACAGCCACGTGGTACGAACATGGGAAAAAAAGAGAGAGAGAAGAACCAAACACAGAGAAAAATAAATAATTAAATAAAAAATAAATAAAAAGGTAATTTTCCCCTCCGCCGTTGCAACGGGGGTTAAAGAGGGGTCAAAACAAGATATGCCTTCCATAATTTAAACCACGGAAGCTTGGCTTTAATACATTCGACCCAAGGGTCATCACCAGATCTTTTCAATGAATAATCATCCCGATTCCCTTACTACCCTAAACACCCTAAACCAGAGGTTCTCAAACGGGGGTCCCAGGTCCCGAGGGAGCCCGCCCAGCTATGTTAAACCCTTGTTTCCCAGTAATGTTTTCGCCTTTTTGTCAAACCTTGCTGGCAATGCAAAAAGGTGGCATCGCTGCATGACATGTACGTTAAAAGGGTTCTCGCTTAGTACAAATTTTACGCTGGCGTTGTGCACAACGCAGCACGTATGTGGAAAATTCAGACCCGCAAATAGCAGTATGTAGGAACTCCGGTGACTTAAAGCTGCAAGAGCAAATTGTTTGTTGATACCAAATGTAACAGAATAAAATTCAGACGCCAGCGGCGGACTATGATAAGTGTGTTGGAGATTTCAGTTGCATGTGCAAATTATTTGTCATTATGACACGAATAAAAATAGTCTATCGTGGGTTCCCCCGTCACATTTGCAAGCCTAAAATGTGTTCCCTAGACACTCATGGTTGAGAACCGCTGGCATAAACCGTGGGAACAATTGTAAATCCAAAACAGCCCTCCGGTCAGTAGGAAACCTTTTGTGAGAACTCAAGATATGGGAATGATAAAATTCCATGAAGGTAGTGTTCGGGAAACGGTGTCTCTTCTCTTATCCTAGTTGTATAGTTATTCAGGAACCACATTGACGATCAATAGGGTTGTCATCACCCTGGTGATTATTTCACTAACAAAGGTTATTTGATGGCTGCAGATTTAGTGAAGTTAAAAATACTCAACTACACCTGCTTCTTTGCTTCGCCTGATTTACACGTCAGGTAGATACTTGATGCTTGCAGAAGGAAACGCAAGTGGTGCGACGAGCACTAGCCGCATTGGTGTATTTCAATTTATGAAACCAATTGATGAAACCCTACAAATGCCCAAGAAGGGATATTCTGAAACCACGCATTCAGCGAAAGAGAACCACAGGTAATGAAAGTGAGCATAAAATTCGTGGAAAGCATGGTTACCTTGTGCCGACGCCTCATTGACGGCCGAGGATAGCAGTGCAGACCCAATCACAAGAAAGCGCAAGTACACCGAAAGACCCATGTTGCCTCCCAGGACCAGTGTGATGATCTGCCGCTCACTCACAATGCAGCGTGCGGAATCAATACGCCCTGTCGGGGGAATTCATCGCCTAGTCGGACGCTATGCCTGCGTGACGCTCTATCGTTCCTTATCTCACGCAGCGGCATTCACGGCCATACCATGAGCCGGCACTCGACTGATAACTGATATCCTGCACATATGCTCTCTTGAACAAACAGCAGCCTTATCTGCAAGGTACGAAAAATCGGGCGTCGTGCTTGCAACGCTACGTTGAGAGGAGTTCCGCCATTCGATTGCACATGTATATAAGTTTCCCGGACTCACAGATCGTCAGTATACTCAGCATTATCTTTGTAGTGGCGCCATGCTCTAATGCAGGGTTGCACAGTGCGGTAGAAATTTACTTTAGCTCAGATACGCTTTTAAGAATTCCCTTTGATAACGTGTTCCCCTTTTTAGTGTCCGAAGATCGAGGTCACGATGGGAAATCGTGGCCGTTTGGTGTCGCCACCCCAAATACCAAAAGCGTAAGATCGGTAATCAGAATTTCTCACCTTCAGTCTTGTCGTGGCAGCATGAGAGCAGAATTAAAAAAAACCACGAAGTACCACTCATGCCAGTCGCCTCGTCAACAAATAAATATATTCCCCGCTTTAATTATTACATTATTCTTGTGTATTTTGCAATATTTCAGCTTCTTTGAGAAACACCGGTATCTGTGACATAGCTGGGTATGTGTGCACGTGCATATCCGTGAGTGCGGACTTTTGCCACTGCAGACACTTACCATTACCCGATCATACGGCGTTTTCGCCCCTCCCTTGGAAGTCATTTTATCGGGATTCCACCGTTTTTCGTAAAATGTTGAACAGTGAGTTTCTGCACCGTATTTCAACCACTACGTGATGGCTTACTTTGCCGCGCCTTCCGGACATGCAGGTTATCTTTTATTGTTGCATTGGCCGACACTATATAGGTCGTACTTTTTAACCGGTTCTTCGTTTTCTAAGATGGTCTACACAACGTATGGGAAAGCAGCAATAGTGTGGACAAACGGCAGCAGCCGTGTTTTAATTACATGAACATACTGGTGTAATTTTGAAAAGATGTTTGCTTTTGGAAACCGCCGATTAGGAGCTTGATATTATTATCTGAGCACATTCGCCGTAAAAATCGACAGAAGCTTTCAACACCGGGTATTACATATCTCTGTATTCCAGGTGCATTCGGTGGGGGTCACAAACTGTAACGACTTACGAGTAGATAATTAAAGGCCGCGGAGGCTGCCTATGTGTTTGAGTAATAAAAATCAACAAAGGCGGGCTAGTTGCTGTGCCAGAATACTTGACTAAGAAGTGCGTAGTGGACGGGAAAATAAGTGTCAATAACTTACCCATACTACCAGCCCTGGCCTGCTGTCGTTTATTAACCCTTCTTGTCCCGTCTTCTTGCGCTGTCTCGTTAACTGTGTAGTTAGTTAGCTACAAGAAGAAATTTCGGTGGTCAGTCTCTCTCCCTTCATTTAACCACCAAACACCAATGCAGGTGAAAGACGGTCTGAAAACGAAGTATATATGGGAAACCGCCAAAACTACGGAAACCACTAAAATAACCGGTATAAGTACAACCCGCATGTCTCCTATATTTCAAAATTATCCTGCGCAAACAACTCTTCAGGCATGTTCGAGGTATAATATATGCAGATAAAGTATACTGCCAGGGTTCTATTAGTTGGAAATACCCGGAGGATGGGGGTTCTGCCTCAGCAAATGAACAAAGACGCCTAATAACTGTGCCACAGAAAATGAAATAGAAGCCAATACTAAATCAAGAGGCCTCCGCACCATGTGCTAAAAGCTAACAAACGCGAAGCAGCTCCACTGAACATCAGAGCGGTCGGAATAGCAGACCAATGAATAATCCGCCGGAGGAGCTGTGTCGCCGTTATCCGCTCATTGCTACCACCCCTCACTGTCTTTCTCTGCCTGTCTCACTCCTCCCTTGATGCCCTGAACTGAGGTTTCGTCCAATGCAATTCCTATTTCCCGCCTCCGCATAGCTAGCCCACCTTCCTCCGGGAACAGCACGAGCGGGAGTTCTGTTTATGTGTTTGCTTTCATCTCGCGTGTTCATTTCGCCTTACTGCGCAGTTTTGAACGCGACACCTATTACTCCGCGGCCACTTTCCTTTTGCTTACTATCGTAAAAACTATCAAAATGGGCGTTCCTATCAAAATGAACCCGGAGAATGCTGATACGGTATATTTATTTTTCCTCAATTGTATTGATAGCTCCACATTTCTAGCCATTGTGTACTTCAATGGAAACAAATAATGGCGAAATTTCTATAAATATTGGTGTTAGCCAATTCCAAGTCCCCGTGATGTTATTTTCTTCGAACAGAATAAAAAGAAACTTTAACGCCTCAAGAACTACTGGCACCATCAATAAATAGAAACGGCCTTTTCCATCTGTACGTGCCAGCATTTCGTCAAGTTTCTTCAGAATATCAGAACTCGATTCTTCCATAATATATTATATTTACATTGCCTGTCTGTACGAGAGGTATTTAACACAATACTGGAAAACTCAGACTGCGGCCTCAATTCGCAAGGCAGGAGACGCACTTAAACGTGAAATGATGACCCAATCTTGATTCGCTGTTTTGCGTAAAATTCTTCAGCACATTAATTTCAACTTCATCGTTTTCTCGGAGTTCAATAACGTTTCCAATTATTTGACACACAGGTTTCTAGAACATGTTGTCTTGTAAGAAACGCAACCCCGTTGATGATGATTTACACGAAAGCCTTCATTCGTGCTCGTATCTCGATGTATTTTAAACTTCAAAAGCATTTCATAAGGTACATAATGAACTTTTGTTTAAGAAATACCATATTTAAAAATTTAACTCGAAAGCTCTACAGACACAACCGGACGTTTCTTTATTTGCGTACGCAGTTCATGCGTACCCAGTAACAAACGACGTTGACTGTACCCAGGTCACCGTACCTTCAGGCTGACGTCACAGCCTCTACTGAGAGCCTTACTATTCCTATTTTACAATAATGTCCTACTTGTACAATTAAGCCTTCTGTTTTCTTTCTTACTGGTGACTTTATACTCTGCAAAAAAATTACTAGAGACACTGACTCCATGTCTCTAGTCTGATTTAAATATAAAATTTTTGGTGCAACCTCCGGCATATAAAATGTATCACTTCATGATAGTCACATTCTGGGGTACCTACAAAGAGCTCTCGCACTGTCATCCTCCAAGAAAGAATCCATATACTGTATATGTTGGCCAAAGAGTTCGAAACGATGCATCCCTTTTGGTTTCTGGCTATGCTAACCAAGAAAATCCAGCCTCTACAAAACCGTTCGGGAAATTCTTACGTTAAAAATATCCCTGTTTTCCAGTGCAGTCTCCAATCCAAGTCCTATAATGACTTCTTTTAGGTTGTTCCGGAATCCTATGCTATATGAATTTTAGGCATACATTCTTCCAGAAGACTTATTAGTAAGAAAAATCACCCCGATGGCGTTGAATGAATAACAAACTTGCTTCTTGTCTATGTTTGACCGGTTCTGTAGAAGCATTGCCGGGTTTCGGGTTTACCATGCAGTCAGTCACTGGGTTTTTTGTGAGAAATTTTGCCGACATTGTTAAATTCAGTGTCGTCGCCGTATATGCATGTCTGCGTTTTTGCTGAAAATACTGCTGAAAATTTTGAACCCTCTCCCATACATATTACTTTCGGCCGGCCGGGTACTATAGGTAAATAAATTAAAAAAAATTATTGTGCTGGAATGGATACAATGCGCTATTACAGCTATTACATAAATTGCGTCGGCTGCGACTTGACTCACAAGTGAACGCCTAAATTATAATCAAGAAGGTTATTTTCTCAACACCACAGCATATTCAAATTCTTTTCCACCCAAACACGCCGTAGTGGGAATCACCTGCCTGCTGAATTCACAGCATCGTGCGCCGTGAATGATTTCGAGAAGCACATACACTGCCTTAGTTTAATTTAGCTCCGCTTTGTTGTAGAAATTATTGTGCGAAAATTTTTTTTTTTATTTTCTTATTTATTTAATTATTTATTTTTATTTTTTATTTCTTTATTAATTAATCATTTATTTATTTATTTATTTATTTATTTATTTATTTATTTAATTATTTATTTATTTAATTATTTATTTATTGTACCTCATTGTACCTTCTACAAGGGTTTTACAGGAGGGGTGGGCCTACTACAATATTGGAGTGGCCAAAAGTCAGGGCAAAATTTAATTTCTTCCATGTTTTGGAATGGCCACGACGTTTGACGGGAAGATCATTCCAGTCGCTTGCACTCGTGATAAAAAAGGCGCCCTGCGTGGTAACCGCCAATGGTTGTTCACGCGGTCAGAGTGAAGATATACTTCTTTAATTATGTTTAAGCTGTCGTGATTGATAGAACGTATCAAACAAATTGGTGACGATGATGATAAATATTTATTGGTCATAAGCTGTGCAGATGTTAGGGCACCCGCCCGGTGGGTGGGCTTCCCTATTCCGGATACCCTGAGCTCGCTGACGGTCCAGGCCCTCTTCCCCAGTTCACGCTGGCATCCTAAGGTCCGGGCTCGTCAGGGCGGTGTGCCCACTCCTTGTAGAGGGGGAGGTTATTGGGGGCAGGCCTGGGGTCTTCTGGTACTCCTAAATCTGTGGTACAGTGTACGCAGGCGTTGGACAGAGTATTGCAGTAGACGGTATTGGGTGGGGTGCATCGCATGAGTAGGGTTCTGGGGGGGGTACTATTTGTGTCTGTATTCTCGAGGGTGGTAGCTTCTGCTCTTTATACTGGAAATGCGGAGTGGGAAGGTTCTTTGGTCTTGACCGTAGTAAATGAGCATGTCAGCTACCTGACAGTGGGTTTCTGTTTTGGGGATCGAAGCGGTGTTGTCCTCTATGGTAATGGCCCGGGGTATAAGCGCGCGCAGCGGGCGTGAGCCGCCTCATTACCTTCGAGAGGTTCATGACAAGGTATCCAGATGAGACTGCGGTTTAAGGTATTGGGCAGTATTCTTAAGAAGTTTGAAGTGCCGTTTGCTCGATGCGGCCTCGTTGTAACTGCGGCACTCCGCGTGCGAATCCGTCAAAGTTTGTAATTGCATCTTTTCCCGTCGTGATGAGACAGCCGCCTACATTTACGGCCTGTTTCGGGTAGAGGAAGATTAACTTGACTCCTTAGTTTAGTGACGCTAGTTCAGGTGTTGGGAGTAGTCCGAACAAATGTTAGAGAGGTGGGGATCCCAGATTGCACATGCATATGTTAGCTTCGGTCCATCAGGTATAAGTTAGAGCAAGCTGACGGATGTAGAACAAAACGTAAATTTCCGCAGACAAATCCAACCACGCGATTAGCATCTCTGGTAACGTTCGTAATATGACTTGTCCAAGTGAGATCCTGGGTTAAAGGGACACCTAGATGCTTCTAGGTTTTCACAGATGAAACATTAGAATTACCATTCATATGGCAATGTGAAATGTAGGGTCGGGCCTTTTATTCTTGTCTGAGTGTCATTTTTTCTAATCTATCGGGTTTCTCCTGCTCTTTTTCTGTTTATTTTTCTGATTCTGATCTGATCTTTTTTCTGATCTTTTTGATCAGTAAGACGAGATCGTTCTCGTCCTTTTCATATTTTTTCTGTCCCTTTTTTCGGATATTTCTGTTCGGAAAGATAGATCTTTCTTGTAGCTTTCTAATATGTTTTTTATCTTTTTCTGTGTATTTTTATACATTCTTTCTCATGGTCGAGCACTGTGTTCTATTCCGTTACTTTTTTGGATTGTTACATCGTGTCTACGCTTTTAGGTGCGGAGTACGTTAGGACCGCACGATGTCCGTCCGCGGCCGTGCGCATAGCATTTACAATCTCAAAAAATCCCACTGGCACTGGCAGGATGCCATCCTGTGTCTGGTAGACCAGACAGAGTTAAAGTCAGTCATCTTAGAGACTGGGCTACGACCGTGAGGTAATGCCCGAGATTCAAACGGCTTACTCCCTGGCCTGTAATGTTGCGGAGCACATTAGGATCTCCCAATGCCCGTCGGAGTCTATCCGTGCGCACGCCACCATCAAGCCGATTTACGAAATAATGAAGGTGCAACTCAAGGCTCCAAACCAATGACGGTCGGGGCGCAAATCGGATGTTTACTGGGGGCTCAACTTGGTTTCATTTCGAGTCCCCGTACTCCGCACCCTCGCCATCATCCACGGAGTGGAGATGCTGCCCATTTTTTTGCTAGCGGCTGTTCTTGCCGTTGGTCATACGTATTAAATTTGGTTCATTTTCACATGCATCATTGTTGATAATTCCTCCTTAAAACACACTCTGTCAAAAATTGCAGCGTACCCAAAGGTACAGTAATAACTGCAGAAATAAATGGAGCAAGAAAAATTTACATTTTGTTTTTCTTGTCCCTTCGTACGCAAGACCCGAAAACACGACATAGAACAAGTGCAGAAGCGGGGGATAAATTAAAGTGGCGAAAGTGTAAGGGGAGGGCGCACATCCAGCTTGACTCTGTGGAATGGTAGCATTTTTTTTTGTTGATGGAGCAGTACAGAATCAGACCAATAAATGAGGTTAAGCCTCTGCCCCTTTAACGGAGAGATCGGAACCCAGGTGAAATCAAATTGCCTTTACAATGGGAGTGCCAGTCTCGCTCACCTGTACGCAACAATCTCCTTTGCCCACGATATGTTCCCTGAAACCGTGATGCAAAATATTGCGCAGTATATTTGAGCAGATACATTTTGTAAGAGCGTTTCCTTGTCTAGGTCTGATGCTGACTTTGACTAATCATGCCTAATAACTTCAGTGATTATTCCTGCTTAGAAACAAATAGAGGCACTAATAAGTACACTACCCGCACTTCCTAATCTTACTCCTTACTAACCTCACTTAGAATCGCTAACCATTCAGTTGCGACACTGCCTTAGATGAGCTGAAGGTGAAGCAAGACTGCCAGCAAAATGTCTGATGCAGGCTGGTTTTCTTTTTTTTGTGGTAGTCGGCTATCAAAGCAAATAGGAAATTAAAACGCTCAGCCATTGTTTGTACCTATTTTCAACAGGAAGCTGTTAACAAATCGTATTATTTTGTGTTAAAAATACAAGAAATTGCCGAGCGCGCAGGTAGGCGGCGGCCTCGCGGCCACCGCACTGCAATAAACCAAGATAATTGCCCAGCGCTCGTGCGTTGGTGCCTGGCGACGACTTCCCGCGTCACTGCGCACGGGTGTGAAGTTAGGCACACCCACTTAGATTCGCCAAGCTTGCGGCGACCACCCGCCAGTTAAAAAAACAAAGAAAATGGACGAGCGCTCATGGTGCCTGACTCGCGGGTGACCTCGCAGCGTCCCGGTGCACATTTGTCAAGCCAAGAATACCCACTTAGGCAGAAGGGCGAAGACTGACCTAACAAAACTCCAGCGCTTGCCTGTAATCAAGGAAACATTTGCTCGAAACGAGAATTACACGTCATAGCGTACACCGCTCCAAGGTGATGTACAATATTACCACATTCAAAAAAATGAAAGAAGGCTCACCCTTATAGCAACAAATGATGGAGTAAAGGTCGTTGCGGCAGAAAGGAGGAAGCAAATTTGCAGCAGTCTTGGACTTACGCCTTTGTTATGGTCGTGGGAGGTTACGTAGAGCTTCGCTACCTTCAAGTCTTAAGCTTTAGTCTGAGCTTCCTTAATTTTTTCAATGGGCCTCTTCGTGACCTCCCCTATTTCTTCGAAATCGGCAACCATGACTCCGGAAGCGTGAGAGGGCCATTTTATTTGCGTGAAAAGCAGCCACGAATTCAGAAGTGGTCTAGTTCCCATGTGTATAGTGAGAGATATATGCACAAATTTTCCGCAGTTCGTTCACGACGTATTCTATGTTGGGCAAGGGTTGCTCTCTCTACCTCCAGGCAAGAGTAAGTATATAAAAAACAGCGTAGTTGAAAACAAGCAAGCACATTTCCAAGGGGCGAAACCGCCACAAAGAATGCATGGTTACTTTGAAGCCTTTGCCGTATTGCTGCCTCTCCTGCACCAAAGAAGAAATGATTCGTGAGCGTTATGCTCTATACGGTGCGCCCATCCCTAAAACAACAGGCCTATACCCGCCACGTGGTGCTCACGGCCAACCCATTATAAACCGAGACGGCCACCTGACGTCTACGCAGTGTGTGTTCATCGCTGTAATTAAGTTGAAGCTATCAAAAAGAACATAAAAACGTAGAAAACACAGATGAATGGTAATTGGTAAAATCCGGGGATGGTCCGTTGGGGGATATATTCTGCACATCCAGCCCATTCGACTTGAAGGGTGAGTGAGTGGTGAGTGAGTGAGTGAGTGAGTGAGTGAGTGAGTGAGTGAGTGAGTGAGTGAGTGAGTGAGTGAGTGAGTGAGTGAGTGAGTGAGTGAGTGAGTGAGTGAGTGAGTGAACGCCTATTTTATAGTCGCAGATAGAATTCGAAAAGCGCGAAAGAATTGCAAATGGTTTTATTGTGCTCCCAAAATAATGTCTGCAAGAAAGATGCTTACTCAACAGAATTTCCACAAAGCACAGGCCAACCTCTTTGTCGCCAACATCCGTGAACTCGTGAACTCTATGAAATGTTCGTTTGTCAGCTAGAACATTTACGGCAAAATAATAAGGAAACAATGTGAAGTCGCTGCTTCAGGGCTCAACTTCTGACCTGTGAAGTCGCTGCTTCTGGGCTCAATTTCTGCCCTTCAGGAAGCTTTTTTCACTACCTTGTGATAAAGAGGCACATGGAGCCCGCCAACGCTTAAAGCAGGTAGCTGAGCGTGAGTATCACTCCCGGTATGCCCGTTTTTTGGCGAAATCGTGTTCGCTGTTACGGAGAATCTAAATAACTGCACGCATTCTCCCGTGCGCGCATACCTCTTTGGGAGCGGACTGAATGCTAGAATGGCCACAGAGCCTGTGAGAGCACATTTTAGCGGTACCACTTCCACAGTTTACGCGAGCAGTCGGAGAGCCGACTTAGAGCGAGGTCAAGATGCAAGGCTGGGGATAAGTTTAGCACCACACAACAGAGGGCTCCGTCCGTACGGGACAAATTTTCCGCATGCCGGCTCCCATTGTCCAGCCCGCTATGGGGAGGTCGCTATGTATAAAGCCGGTAGTGGTTTAAATAAAAAGAGGAAGCAAATCATTTCTTCTTTTAGTATGATTGTGAACAGTCCCGCAGGCGGCACTGCGCTCCCCATCCGCCAAAGTTCGTCGGCAGCGGGTATATCACAGTCAGATTTGCATGCACATTCAAAGTGTGATGTGCCGTGATAGGAATAATTGTGTGAGCGTTTAATTGGCTTGCGCACCACTGTCACCCAACCGAAGAATTGGGGTGCAGCAGATGTGGTTCATCCGGCACTGTTTTGCATAGCTTTTATACTCGATCTCCGTAAGTGGGGCCGTGTTTTCCGGTTAGGTGACAGTGGTGCTCCAGCCAATGAAACCGTCACGCAATTACGCCTATCACGCCACATCACACTTTGAATACGCATACATTCTGACTGCGACATATCATAGAGATTTTTAGCCTAGCCGCTAGTGTACGCTTCCCTAACGGAGGCGGGTACCTGGACGCGACAAAGATTGCGTTCGCGGTCACTGAAAGGCAGGCCACCACACACCCGAACGAATACGCACATGTGCAGTCGGGTCCAGCACCCGTCGGGGTATCGTAGAGTAGGCTATCCGCTGTGCGAAATATTCTAATGTGCGCCTCCGTAGCAGGATTAGCGGAGTGTATAGAGATTTCACACTCGGGTGGAGAGGGGGCATAAAATGGCATACTAGTAATTTTGTGGGCCTGATCATTGCCTAAAATTGTAATAGCGGAGCATTTGTTGCTAGTGGCAATGTGTTTGGCGTGATCAGAAAACTCAGGGTCATAGCTTCTTCCGCCCTTTAACGCGCACGTGAGTAGATGCCTCAGGAGGAGCACCCGGCGCCGTCGAGGACCACGCGTGCCGCCCACAGAAATTCCAAGAAAACAGTTTGAAATACGTCTTCGCCTCAAGGTGGTAGCACATGACAGCTCGGGCTACAGACGCCCAGTTCGCGGAGCCGGTTGCCGCTGGTCATACGGTGTACTGACGCGTTCAACTTTGGGAGAAATGTGAAATAAGATGTAAGAAAGGCGAGACAGCGATCTGGGCGAGCCGGTCATTCATGACGAAGGCGGCGATATAGATGGGCGTGACAATGACTACTACTACCGAAGTGAAAAGCGACGAATGAACATGTAAATACAAACTTTCATACATATTGCAAAGGATGGTGGTGCGTCTTTCTGTGCTTACATGGAAAGAAACCCTCCAGCTTTGTCGTGGTTCAATCCTTGCGTGACTTAGTGCAGCCTTCGCCAATTGTTAGTTATATTTAGCGACCCACCAGAGCGCATAGCGTAGGTCGGTCTTCTGGCTCTGAACTATGAATGTATTTATGTGGTGGATAGCAAGGGAAGTAGTTGCGTGTAAGCCAAGTCCATAGAGGGTGCAAAGGTGACGACTTGAAACAATTATCTGTAAAAAAAGTGGACGTCAGACAGTCGCCCACTGGAGTCGGAAGATCCGATGAACGCGGCACGTTCAGAAACTTTTACGAACCCTAAAAACGTCAGTTGGGAAAGATATGCGACTCAGGACAAAAGCTGCCGCCACAAATTCGGGATTTTGCAGTCCGTCATCGAGGATATGGAACCCAAAATGCGCCACTTCAATGCTAACGCGAAGTTTTCTCTCTTATTGTGTGTGTCTCCGACCCACCGAACGCAACAAAAAACTACTATTCCACTATGTGAAGGTGGATGAACGTAGTAGCAGACGGAACGGCAACTCACATAACGTGAAACTATTCAGTGCGTTAAGGTCACCTGCAAAGCGACCCAACAACTGACATTCGCGTCCGTAGGTGGTTTATATTTTTTGTACGTAAAACTTCGCTCTACCAGCCAGGTACGGTCGTCCCAGGGTATCCTAAGAAGGAACCCACTGCACGGGTGCTCTGAAGCTCTCCCCGATGACGCAGAGGTGGTGATGGGGAAGGGTATTCGATAGTCTTTTTTGTAGTATGGACACCTCGAGGGGTTCTGGTTTACCCACTTGGTGTGCTCACGCGTCGATCTCTGGCAAATTAATTACAAAAGGTCCGCCGCAAAACAATTGGTGGAAATCAAGAAAAGCCGCGAAGGCGTGTGTCCCTTAAAAAGTCAGGACCTAAGGCAAAGTCAGGGCCGGTGTTGTTGGTGTGGAAGTAAGGTAATCGATTGAGATTTCAGGTTACTTTTGTGGGGAAAACACCAGTCTATACAAAAATTCAGCAACAGAAGATACTAAAGGCTGCATTTCATAGTTGAAATCAGGTATGTGTTTGATTCATGATTCCAAAATTTTTTAAGGGTGGAGCCCTTTACGGGCCGGGGCTGTTGGCGTCTCCTGTCGTCGTCGTAATCGTCGTCTCCTGTATTCACGGTACTATACACCGGGAAACTCGGTTACGTCTCGCGCTAGAACGCAACGCGTACTAAAAAACGCAGGGATACTCGGCTACGCTTCATGCTACGCTACTGAGCACGAGGTCGCGGGTTCGATTCCCGGCCGCGGCGGCCGCTTTTCTGATGGAGGCGAAAAGCAAAAACGCCCGTGTGTACGAGATTTCGGCGCACGATAAAGATCCCCAGGTGGTCAAAATTAATCCGGAGCCCTCCACTACGGCGCGCCTCATCGCCTGCGTTGCGTCGGCGCGTTAAACCCCGCAATCAATCAAATCAACGCTTCATGCTAGAGAGCTTCGTGCCTCAAAGACACGAGACTAAACACCGCAACGCTGTATACCTCTAACCCCAACGGTTTCGTCTCCATGGGCCAAAATGCCAAGGTGACAAGAATAGACTTATACACTGCGTGCCTCTCCCCTGCCCAGGTAATATGTTAGTGGAGATGCCCGGGATGCTTTAAAGACGATAATCTTTCTTGAGCTACTTAAACACGGAGATTTTGGTCTGTCTGTCGGTGTCTGTCTGTCTGTCTATCTGAAGACGAATTTATTAAAACTAGGTACAGCTAGGACCCGCTGTAGTTAGCTACTGCACGGTGTCGACCGGGCACATGATATACGTAATGTGCTACAGGGGAGACGAAGTGGACACCATGTAAGTTCACAAAAAACAAGATCCACACAAACGAAGGCCTCTTTACAATAATGGCCCACAAGCACAAAGAACCAGACACCAGAGTTCACGCGGGGCAGACAACATAAAAGCCCACAACGATTCACACACATCAGTTCTCCTCTGTACTCATGTTTATCCGTACTTAGAGGCATGCTCAGCCAAGCTGCATAAATTGCGCCTTGGGCTCTGAAACTTTCACCACCCTTCCCTAGACAACCACGTTAAGAGTTACAAATTAATAACAATGGCACTGTACAACACACTACAGGGTGCTTTTGCGACCTTGGTGAAGCGAGTCGACAACGCAGGTGTCTTCCCCCGGCGCCACAGCTGATGCTGCAAATACTCTGTCTGACTGTCTGTGACTTCATAAAGCCACCGTACCAAACAGATACAAAAGCTGCGCAATAGGCTTATATATCCACAGTCATATCTAAACGTCTACGTCCGGTGTCAATGTTCATACTTGGCAACACTGTTGAACAATAACAAGACATTACGCAATTAAAAGGGAGAAAATTAATACATAAGTGTTATTTGCAGTATTCATTTATAAAAGATTTGTGGATGCTTGATTTTTGCGAAATGAAATACCATATCCACTGCACAAAAACAAATTCTGTGCGTCGCCTGCTGTCGCCCGCGCCACTGTAGCTTCTGGCGGGTTTTTGAGAAACCAAGCAACAACAGTCATGAAAAGTTCCACTAGATATGTTCCACGTTCTGCTTGCAACGCACGTGGAGTACGGCAACGTTGTTCTATAAACTTTGAAGTAGGGCGCCTCGATGCACGCGCGTCTCCGCCGTGCGGCAGCGCTAAAATCAAGGAACCGGCTTGGAGCAGTGGAACGCGGTAAAATAAAATGAACCTAATTGAGCAAAGCTCTAGCGTGTGTACCGTGAGAGGAGCACGACAAAAGATGGACAACATAAGAGGTGAACGGGGGGGCAAAGGGAGGCATTTACTTTGCAAATGTCGAGGAAAGACTATCATTTTTTGCCAAAATGTGCAAGGAAAGGTGGACATACACGGCAAATTTTTTGGACAACTGAAACTTTCCATTTGCATTCACTTCTCTTTAAATAATTCATGGTACTGGCTAATCATTAGGTGGCAATATTGTCTACGAGTTGAGCACAGGAAATCCAGGGATCTATATATTACCGCATTATCCCCATCGATATCCGTCAATTTTTTTTAATGATACGGTAAATGACATTTAAACTGAAGAATTGTCATTGCTGAATAATATGGATCAGTGCCAGTGGTCATACCTATACTTTTTATTCTAAACAATGGAGGACAATAGAGACACCTGCTATGTCCACTTATCGCAAGGAAGGCGTATGTATGGTGGTACGTGGGGTTGGCGCGGTGATAGCAATGGAAGCGAACCTTGATACCTGTGACTGCGCCGATACTACTCGGATACAATGAACAATGAAGATAATCGAGACCGCCCCCTTTTCCTGCGTTCTCCTCCGGCTCAGTAGCGGGCTTCAATTGGACTCTTTTGTAGCAGCTATCCCCGTCCATACACAAGAAATAATGCATTTGAAATACATTTTATGCGGGAAAAGCAGAAAGTTTCAACACTCAAAATGTTTGAAGCACAGCATCAATGTCATTATACGCAGCGTTAAAATACAGGTAGTAATTATTACTGGGTCCGGAAAACTGCGTCTGCTTTTTAACGGCGTTAGCACGTAAACCTTGAGATCCGGGCGGTGGGTGATGAACCTATTTGCGTGCCTACACATTTCTGAAATTTGGCGCCGAACAGTTTTTCTGGACATCCTAGCTGATGTAACAGGCGAACTTTAGTATTCAAGTCTGGGATACGCAAACCAGCACTCGAATTGTTTCCCAAACCAGTGGTTGAAAAAAAAAATACCAAAAAAAAAGGGCTGCAGCAGCTCCGAACGGCCAATGAGCGTCATCATCACCCCTTCCGTCGAAATTGTGCCGTCGCGGCTTGGAAAAAGAGAAAGAGGGAAATGTTGCCTGGCTATCTAAACGAGTTTTAATTTCGTGATGCTTGAGGGAAATGGTATATGCACTCTCTGACATTTCAGTATGAGAAAGAATCAGGCGGCGACGATTTATCGGACCCCGCGATCAAATGCCACCGCCGCGCACTGTGGAACCACGGCGCCGGCCGCCGAGACTGACGCGGCAAAAGTGTCCGTCCGCGCATACTCACAGGCACGCAAACGTGCTCTCTTCCGGCAGACGCACCGCCATTGCGAGAAAGTAACCGCATGGCGACGACTTTATCCCCTTGAGGTGTCCTGTCCACGTTTCATTACGCGTCAAATTTTGCCACCCGTTCAGGAATGGTTCACCAAGAAGCCCCAGCTTATATATTAGTGACTGCATCGTTCCTTTGTTCAGTGTGACGCCATGCTCCTTTGCGTACTTCGTGCCTTTGTGCAGTCTTATGTGCCTGCATTATCGCGTTCCTTGTGGGAGGAGCCTTTGTGTACTGGATCGTTTATTAGAGCCACGCTTGAGTGTCACCACTGAAGACGTTCTACGACAATTTCCGCGCAGAATGCCAACTTTCTGTGAAGATCATGATGAATGATAGTAGGTGAAGTGAAAGTACAAAAAATTAAAGCCGTTCCACTCAATGTGAAAGCTGTCGGAAGTTCAGAGCCGTAATTCGCCACCATAATGGCCTGCAGACCCGTTATCCACTTAGTGCTGCCACCCACTGCATTTAAATTTTTCTGCCTTCGCAGTGCTCGCGCTCCCCCTGCCTGAAACCCCGCCAGCGCAAGTTCTGTTCTCTTTGTGCTTGCTTTAATTTCGTATGCTGGGCTGTTTTGCGTCATTTCGAAAGGCGTAAGTTTTTACTAGCGCGGCTGGAGGCTTCCTGCGTCACTTCGAACGCGCCATTTTTTTTTCGGGTAGCTGGATGCTTTCTGTGAAATTTAGAACGCACCATTTTTATCTTGCGTGGCTGGGACCTTTCTGTGCCACTCCGAACGCGCCATTTGTTTCTTGTGCGACCGCTTTTTTCGCTTACTATCGCAAAAACCACCTGAACGAGCGCTAACTAAATGCACGCGGGTGCTCGTGTTTATATACGCAGAATTTGGCAGAAATGTACCTGCAGTTTTTTTTTCTCGTAAACAACGGAGAGATGTATCACAAGCGCCAGTCGTTCACGAGGGTCGAATGGTTAAGACTATTTAAACCGCGTGGTTTTCGAAGACTCAGCGCTGATCGTCTGACGACGGTACGTCAGCCTCTACTTCGGTCCGTTATCTCGCGGCGCCGCATGATTCCGGAAGTCGCATCGACCGTTAGCGAATACGACTATAAGGGTAGCCCGTAAAGTGCTCTGCACTTCAAAAAACCTCACTGTGGGTGGAATATAACCTAGGTATCTCGCATTGTGAAGCCGCTGTCTATACCATTTTCAATTTCGACATGGTTTAAGCGAGCGTTAAACAGCTGGTACCAACTCGTGCCGCGCACATTAACCTCAAGGTTCAGTCTATGGAGTGCACGTTTGGCCTACGGTAGACACACGGATTTTCTGTGGGTATTCTAGAAAGTGATGGGTACCCTCCAGAGTAGAACCTACAGCCAGTGTTGAGATGGGCCAAGCAAAGAATCCATCACGAGGAGGCTGTGCGTTTGAACCATCGTCCTCGTTATACGGACGGGTGTATGATTTTAATGTATAAAACCTGAACATGTTTTAAAAGCAGAGCTGTCTTTTCAAGCGTCATCCGTCCGTCGCACGACGGGCTATAAAAATAGCGACCTGCCCATGGCCACCGATTCTTCGTGGCGAATTTGGTATTGCTTTTTTTGGATTCTCTTAGTTTTTTCCGTTGCCACTGCACCGACTGCCGCGGCATTTGATCCCAATTTCTCCCCTGGATCACGCCTCTGTTCGTCCTATCATTGTTTGTTATTCAGTCTTTAACAGCGGAGATGTTGTTACCGGCTGTAAGTTCGAGGATCTTGCGCGATGAAACTCCCTGCGAGATACATTATCCCGTAGGCGACCCGCAGCTGTCGCATTACCCATGACACGTGATAGCACGTAATTACTCGTGACAGCGGCCGCTGCAACACTCAAGAGGAGCGTGCGCATGAGCTCAGTGTCGTAGGAGAGACCTTCGCGCGGGAGCTCGCTTCGTCTTGTGCATGTGGTTCAGTATCGTACAAAAGACCTCGCGCGGAACGTCTTCGCAGTTCTCGGAATGGCCAGGCGGTGGATGGTTCGCAAGACTGAGGAAGAGGCCGCGAACGGAAACGGCAGGGCGTGCTACTGAACCATGTGTCCGTCAATGCTCACCTACAACATTTTCGCGATTCAAGTCTTGAGCTTGAGTGCAAGCTTCCCCTAGATTTTTTTTTCTTCTTTTCCCGTGTGTTGAGTCCCTGCCAGCTCACATAAAGAAAAGTGCACACGATCTGTGGGCTCAATGGCGTGCTCAAATAGGCGATCTTTAGGCGGAATTAAGATCTGCCAGGATTTAGAAGCACACACACACAGCAAACCTTAACTAAAGGGTGCCCTCCTTCATATCGTGACACAGAAAGGTGGCCACTTTCAGCATGAATAGCAGAATGAATAGCGAGTCTTGAAAACTTAGCGCCAGTAACTGTGATTCCGGGTGTAGGATATAGTCGACTTAGGCAGGATGCTCGGCGACAACCTCGCCATTAGAACCCGCTTTCGATAAAGAATATGCTGAAAGATCCCGCAACGTGTTTGCATTTCCACTTTCAGTGGCCATATCGTACCTTATCGTATTCGTTGCGTACAACTTAGCTAGCCCGGTAGGCGCTTGCTAAAGCAAATTTGTTTTCACAAACGGTTCGACCGCTTCGGCATGGAGACAGTGGCTCAAGAATATAGAAGATACCCGAAGCTCACTGCGATTACAGCTCTTCAGATTCGTGAGAGATAATATTTGTGAGCTGCTCACCACCCTGAAGATTCCGGGTGACGTGATAAGCGCCCAGCGTGTCAGAGTGCGGGCATGGAGGCCCTATGCATGATGCTGCGGCGCCTCGCGTACCCGAACCGCTTGTGCGAGCTGGAGGTAGAGTTTGGTCGTCACGGGACGGTGATATGCAGAGTAGCGAACAAAGTCTTGTCCCACATCGAGAATTACTTCGCCCACCTGCTGTCGGGACATGAACAACCACGATTGGATGACCCCGTCCCGTATGCGCGAGTTTGCTGAGGTAAGAGTACATTTCCGTTGGTGCGCTGAGTGCACCTTTAGCAACGTTCGTTTTTCGCAGGCCGTCCATGCGAGGGGTGCGCAGCTGAGGAGCTGCCTGGGGGCTCTAATCGACGGCACGCCGTGCCAGATTAGCGGGGCTTGACGAATGGAGCAGCAGGAGTTTCCTCGGGAACAAACGGTTTCGCGGCGGTGAAATATCCAGGCGGTAATGTGCGCAAACGCATCATCTGCGAGCTGGACGGACCTTACAAAGGAGGCGACATGATGCTTGTATGTTATTTAGATAGTATAGATTTCCTGGTATTGCCAATCAAAGTGCAAAAAGTATTGATGGAGGGTTTGTTGCCCTTTCGGGGAGGTCGTAATTTCCAGCATATCGTATTTCACTGTGGTGTGCTTTCATGCAGTAACACAGCGAATATAGGAGATGGTGCATGTAGTTTAACAGTAGCTTTCTTTCATTCTGCGGGATGCGAAACTACTTATTCGACATATCGAAGAAATGCCGTAAAAAGCAATGATGCACTAATCTTCCCCTGCCTGTTTAATGTAGGGATACAAGTGGTCTTTTAGTGTATTTTTAGCAGGTCAGGAAAGTCCTGTTTTGAAATACAAAAATAATATGCATCAAACGGCATTGAAAATATTGGATTGAGTGCTACATCTACGGCTCCACCTTGTCTCTGCTCGACCTTGTCTCTGGGGATCATCTGAAATTGTTGCAGATGAGCCCCACGTAAATGTAAACCTAGTATGTTTAGTGTGATCAGTGTGTGCTTGGACCACGAGTGCACATAAGCTACTCTGCTGTATTCATTAAAAGCCACATGCATGGCAAATTTTAATTGATGATATGAGGGCTACAAATTTGTTTGATGCTAGTAATGTATTCCAGGGTAGGTTCATAACCGTTCGCATGAACCTGGGCTCTCACCGAAAAAATGAACATCGCGGTTCGTGCCTACTGCTCTCAGTCATTGTCAAAGCGGTCAGTCTCGAACTGCTGTGTTTTACATCAAGGTGTCGCACCGTTGAAGTTTTGATTAGGAAAGGTCGCATGTCACGTGCGTAGCAAATCAAAAATGAATGCCATGAACATCAACGCCTAGCTAAGGAAGGGAGATGGGCCATTGAGAAAAAATTGAGAACGAGGGACGGGAACAGTGTGATAATGTCTACACGTGGAAATTTCCTGTTCTCGAGAATAAGGACTGCTCAGGATTGAATGTAACTATGTGCGTATCTTCATTGTACCATACACATGGTTACACTAAGGTTAAGTGTTGCAAAATACAAATGTTTCACATGCATAACGCAATGGCCTTTTTTCCTGCATCGGTTGCGCCAAGCGGGTGCCATTGCAAACAAAACTCCACGCAATCCTGCCTGTGCATTAAACATCTTTATCGCTTACTCGTCTTTTCTTTATTCCACATGAAGGCCATGGAAGCAGGTGCACATTTCTGGGACACTTACCTGCAGTGGGTGAAATGCTGTTTTCGGTTTTCGTCTTGTTACCTCCTCAATTCTAGGCATGCGCTGAACACACAGCATGGACAGTCTTTAAATGTGTGCCCTTTTCCTTGTAATCTTTCTGTGTGTGTGTGTGTGTGTGTGTGTGTGTGTGTGTGTGTGTGTGTGTGTGTGTGTGTGTGTGTGTGTGCGTGTGTGTGTGCGTGCGCGTGTGCGTGTGTGTGTGTGTGTGTGTGTGCTTGATGGGTGGGTTTTATTGACACCTGATCAATCAAATCCACAAAACATGGGGGCAGATAGCAGAAATTATCCGCAAAATCATCTTCTCGGAAGTCACATTTTGGGTTGCACATTTTATATTCTGTGTGTTCGATAATTTCCTTGCCTAAAACCGTTGCAAAGTGCCATAGAAAAATGCCTGCAAGCTGAAGTGACTAGCTAGTTGCGCAAGTTGACGAAACAATCTAAATTTGTGGTTCGGTGTATCTCCAGAACGGCCACTACCAAGTGCTGCTATCTTAATATGGTTAGATTGGCCATGTTCTGTCATCTGCACTGCGGTCACATTTTTATCTTGCACACACACCCCAAATTGGCAGAAAAAAGAATCACGTGTGAAAACAATGAAAACAATAGCTTCTATTAAAGCACTATTGTATCTATGCCGGATTCACACAAAAGGCTGTCCCCAATCTTTTTTTTTCCCCACTTAAACTTGGCGGGATAGTACCCTTGCTGCTATCGTGTGTTCAAAGAGCAGGCACCGTCTGGACTGTTATTCCCACGAGGTAGTCGACTGACAAGACCCTACGAGACCCTACAATTCAGCGTGGAATACCGTCGTCTGGCCTGACGAACAGCAGGGAACCATGCAGGATTTGTTACTAATCACGAATAGCCCTGACGCTGCCTACTCGTTAGTCATGGCGTTTTGTAATTGTGTTTTTGAGTCGCCGTTGCCCTGTCGTAGTGGTGGCCCGCCGCTGTGAACGGAATATGAGGGCTTCGTTCTTTGCTGAGCACTCACGTTACGACTGTTCCAACTTTCTAAGCAATTTGCGGGAAGGCCAAAAGCATACGTAAGGACACTGCTTATGTTCCGAACACCTTCATTGCCTTGCAGACAGTAAAATATTGTTCGCGCTTCCCCTCCAGTTGAAGAAAGCGCAAAACTGCCATAATTCCGAAACCGGGAAAGCCGCCAGACCCAGACAACCTGAGGACCCATATCACTGACGTCCTGCGTCAGCAAGGCCCTAGAGCACGTCGTCCTCAACAGATGGCAGAAGTTCTTAGAGCGAACAGGGGCCTTCCCACACTCTATAGTCGGGTTGAGGGAGCACCTCAGCACTCAAGACGTCATGCTTCAGATCAAGCATCAAGTAATCGAAGGCCAAACTGTCAGCAGCAAAGCCATACTGGGCCTAGACCTACACAGCGCTTTCAATCAAGTGGACGACGCCGCGATCCTGCGACAAGTCTCGAAATTTGACCTCGGGGAACGAAGCTATAACTACGTGAGAGTCTTCCTCTCGGGCAGAACGCTGAACTCCTGGCCGGAGATCTCAAGGTGGGCGAACGTAGCACGGGAAACAGAGGCACCACCACAAGGGTCTGTCATCTCCCAAATGTTGTTTAATCTCGTCGTGACAGGAGTGGCACAAAGACTCGAGAAGTTAGAAGACGTCGAACACACGATCTATGGCGACGACACCACCCCGTGGGTGTATAAATGAAACGACGGCCACATCGAGAGGACCCTCCACAGAGCGGTCGAAGAGATAGAAGACCTACCTCCAAGACACGGGGCTCCGGTGCTCGCCAAAGAAGTCCGAGCTGCTCGTGTACCAACCATCGAGAAGGCATACGACGCCACACACAGAGACAGTGTGATCACATCACGATCCAGACTAGGGACGGCACTGTCATACTACCGGTACCAAGATAAGGGTTACTACGGGATGATGATTGAGCCAGCGGAAGAAAACACGGAGACGATCAACGTCTGACCAACAAGGCGGCGAACCCCTGCAGGCTGCTCAGAAGAGTGACCTCGAGAAGACGAGGTATGAAGGAAGACAACCCCGTCCGGCGAATAGAAGCATTCGGATATGTAACGTAACATTGGTGGCGGCCTCCCACCAGTGGTATCAGAGCGAGAAGAAAAAGATTGACATTCTCATTAGAAAGGCGCACAAGACAGGACTCGGTCTTCCCGACATGGCAAGCACCGAAGAACTGATCAAGATGCGAATTCACAACACGCTCGAAGAAACCATTGAAGCACAGCAGACGTCCCAGGTCGAGCGACTGTCGAGCACGAAGGCCGGCTGCCACATCCTTGACATGCTAAGAATTTGGTACCACAATCAGCAAGGAGTCGAGACGATGCAACGCGAAGACGTCCGTCGGGCTCTACGCGTGGATCCAATCCCGAGAAACGTGCACCCGGAACACAACAAGAGCAGACGCCGAGCTCACCTACAAGTTTGGGGAGGACCCCGGGGCACGGTTCGTCTATGTGGCGGAATGCCCGAACAGCTCAAGCTATACATCAGCCGGTGGTGCAGACGGCTACGGAATCACGAGAACTGCCTCAAGCATCAAGTGCGAGAGAGTGCAATGGGGAGAGGAAGTGGCCATTGCCCTGGCTCTCGTAGACGGGGACTGCACCACGGTGCTCAACGACTCTCGACAAGCCATTACAAATTACGCCAAAGGGAAGGTATCACCCGCCGCCGCCCGCATCCTGGAGTGGGCCGACCTTAGGTTCAAGAAGCACCTAGTCGGGTTTCCAGCACACGAGGGCAAAGTGTCGGACAAAAAGGAAAATGGAAACGAGTCTGCTCACGCCGCGGCGCGCGCACTATCTCTCCGCGCCGCCGGCAATGAGGCAGACGCCAAAAGCCTCTGGTACAGCACGAAGGACAGAATGGTCACCTACAACGAGATCACGAAGGCGTACCGACTGGCTCGAAGGAAGCTCCCTCCACCTAGCGGAGAGCTGGACAGAGCCCAGGCGGTAACATTGCGACAACTGCAAACGGGGACTTTCCCGACACCACTACTCCTGCACAAGATGTATCCCGAGACCTACCCCGACAGCAAGTGCAAGGTCTGCCGCAGGGAGACGGCGACTCTCACGCACGTGTTGTTGGACTGCAAAAAGCATCCCGAAGAGGCAAAAACAGGAACTCTGCCACCGTGATTTGAAACGGCGCTGTCGTCGTACGATAAAGACGACCAGCTCTGGGCCGTCCAGCAAGCCCGAGAGGCAGCGGCTCGACAGGAACGGGACGCTCCCTCGAAGGCGACCTAGGCCCGGTCGACGGGCGTGACGCGGGCCACGGCTCACGTCGCGTCGGTTTTTCAGGCTAAATAAACGTTTCTTCCACTCCACTCCACTCCTCATCTCTCTTTATTACT
The DNA here is from genome assembly GCA_013339765.2 of Haemaphysalis longicornis. Lineage (NCBI taxonomy): Eukaryota > Metazoa > Arthropoda > Arachnida > Ixodida > Ixodidae > Haemaphysalis > Haemaphysalis longicornis. The sequence goes on along the minus strand of CM023457.1, from coordinate 89,554,665 downwards.
GCGATCCATCTTTTTTTCGTCTGTATCTCAGTTGGAAACTCTACATAGGACGCATGCAAATAACTTATGCAGGTTATAACCATGTGATTTATCTTTCACCTGTATCACAGAAGCATTACAACTTGTGCATTGTGTCGGGGTTCATGCTTACATTGAGATTTTTAGAAAAGTGGGATTCTAATTGAGTTCGAGTACAGCGAGGCCGCTGCTCGATATGCACCGTTAACTCTACGACAGAACGAAATTCGCATAATGTAAATAAGAGAAATGAAGTCCTAGACTGTATTCCTCTATGGCTGTTGAAACGTTAAAACAAGCACAGCGAAATATGCCTGCAGGCTCAGATTCTTGGCTGCACCGACATAACTTTCCTGCCTCAATGTTCGTGTTAAAACTTCAGCAGTCATGATCCGCACATAAAACTGTGTCACAAAACAGTTCTAAAAAAAGGGGAAGACGAGCGCAGTTGCGGTTCACAGTTGTTGGAACATCCATCAGTGCTAGCAGAGCGAAACACGAATGCAGGCTCACATTTGCCTGCACCGAAACAACCCTGCTGTCTAAACGTTCGGTACTAATAACGGTGGCAGTCTGGACCGAAACGTGAAACGTAGCTCTCAAAATAGTGTATAAAAAGACGAATTGCCATGGATATTGCCAATAACTTCATAATTGCACGTAACTTCCGTTGTTTACCCCGCCATTCTAACTGGTATAAAAAGAATGTGCACTAAATGTAAGTGCAAATAGCACATTCTACAAGCTTATAAGGCTTGCCTAACTTGCGTTGGATTTTCCTGGCCCTCAGCCAATAGCAGAGCTGCCCATAATACGCCGTGTTCTAGTGCAGGAATTTAGCTAGTGCATCACATGGCCATTTTCCTTTTTCGTAATTATAGAGCCTATTTGAGTGAAGTTTGTGTTAAAAGTGGTGTCAGCGTTACCTTAACAAGGCAATCTTTCAAATGAAATAAACTCGCATTTTTCTTCGTGGCCCCTTTAAGTGCAAGTTTCAAGAAACTGCTGCTTACAACTGTTTGCATTTCTGCAGGTATCCTTAAGGATTCTGGACTGTACGAAAAGCTGGAGCAGGTGGCGCAGGGCTAGCGGCTTGTCATCTATGGGGATCCGCATACCCACTCAGGGCGCTGGTGATGAAACCTTGTGGAGGCTCGTCCCTGAAGCCCCACGAAGCCCGCTTTAACCACCGAATGAGTACGGTGCGGCAGGCAGTAGAGTGGGGCTTTGGCAAGGTGGCTCAAGAATTCGCCCTCGTTGACTTTCACAAAAATCAAACGTTCGCACTGCAAAATGTGGGGCGTATGTACAAGGTCGTCACCCTCCTTGCAAACTGCCACACATGCCTGTATGGGAGCCTGGTGACCCAGTTCTTTGGTGTGAGTGCTCCAGCACTCAATGAGTACCTGGTGCCTTTCCCATCGTGTACTTAACTCTTTCGTGACCGGCACAAGTATGCGGGTTCAGTTCCCGTCCACGGCGGCCGCTGTTCTCATGCAGGTGAAAAGCAAAAACGCCCGTGTGTTGGAGATTTCGGCGCCCGCTCAAGATCCCCAGACACACGCAAGTAATGCCGCAGTCGTGAGATATTAGGCATGTTTTGTTAATAAATACAACGCGAAGTCAAAAACAAACCTTTCCCTGGCAGCACCTGTTGTAGTCTGAGGCTGTTGAATGGGAGAGTCTTCATCAGAACTAAAATCTGAAGAATAGCAGGGGCCGAAGTCTCTGAAACCGCTGTCTGCCTTTGCAGCGAGCGCAGTGAAACAGGAGGCCGAAAATAAAAATTTTTGCCCAACTCCCCGCTACTTTGGGTGCAGGTTTGACTCCTCCTCTCCCGCTAGCGCTCTCAACAACATGCTCTCTACCCACTGCGGGCGGAACGAAATGTAAACAAACGACAACAAAAATACGTCAAAAGTGTGTTTCCGATGCTCTTCCCACTGCGCCACACGCCAGAAGAGGCTACGAACGCGCCTTATATCCTTGCATCAAACACGTAAAGAAGCTGCTGATACAACGCATTCACTACCACCAACTCCCCAAACACTCGTTAACGCAATACACCCAATAGCATTTACTCGTCATCCTCCGGGGAGAAGGGCCCTTTTTTCCTCTTTACGGGAGGTTTGAAGATCGTCGTTCACCCGTGAACAATGACCTATGGTGCGGTCACGAAAGAGTTAAGATAGGGTACTGCACAGTCATGCATGACCATTTTTGTAATGTCTTTTGTTTCTTAGAGTTTCTTGCATATTCTTGATATTGCCGCGAACCATGTATGGGTTTGTTTATTTATTGTTTGTTTTTTCTGCCGGGCCACGCCCGGCTGTGTTATCTGCGTTCCAAACGAAGCGCGTCTTACATTCTTTACTATTATGCCGCACGGGCTATCACAATCAGATAAGCAGACTGTTTCGCCCTAACGTCACTAGCCCAGAATAATCTTCTGTGATCTAAAATGTTCTGGATGTGAATCGACGTTTCCAGAAACACTCGCGCCGAAAGATAAAAGCCTGCAGAGCAGACGCCGCGGCATTCATTCGACGACACTCGCCTGTGCTAGTCACTTTGTTGACCGCTGCTTCGCCGCCTCTGTATTCTTTTGAGTTTTTAGGGGAGCACAAGTTCGCTCCAATAAACTTGTTTTTCCTTCAAGACAACTGCGTCGTCCTTGGCTTCGTGACATCTGGTGGAGGTGCTGGGTACTGAGCCTTTATGCTCTCTACGACATCTGGAAGCCGCCAAGCCAGTCCAACCAGTGAAAGCCGCCGACTGCAAGGATTGCTACCCGAGTTCGGTCTTCTGCCAGAAGTGCCCAAGAGACGGAACGCTGCAACCAACACCATGGTGCAAGAAATAACGTCGGCAATCACCCTGCAGCAGCCCCGAGAACCGCCATCGTTCTGTGGAGCCCCCGCTGAAGACCCCGAAGAATGGTTGGAGAAGCTGGAGCGCGTCCGCATCTTCAACAGGTGGGACAACGAAGAAACTTTCCGGCATGTCTTCTTTTACTTAGAAGATGCTGCTCGAACTTGGTTCGAGAACCATGAGAGCTCTTTGACCGACTGGACTCAATTCAAAAGGGAGTTCCTTAAGACCTTCACTACCGTGGTGAGAAAAGAGCGAGCTGCGCTTTTGCTTGAAACTCGAACGCAGCACCCCAACGAAGGGGTCGTGATTTTCGTTGAGGAGATGAAGCGACTTTTTCGCCGTGCCGACCCTGAAATGACCGAAGAAAAGAAGCTCAGGTTTCTATGCGAGGAGTGAAGCAAGAGCTTTTTGCTTGTCTAGTCCGTAACTCTCCGAAGACTGTGGCGGAATTCGCATCTGAGGCGGCTGCGATGGAGAAGACGCTAGAAATTCGAACGAGGCAGTACGACCACCCTTGTCAACGCACCGTTCTCGGAGACCATCGGTGCCGCAACTGTAAGCTCCGATACATTGCGCGAGACCATCCGAGCAGTGGTCAAGGAGGAGCTTCAGAAGCTTTTTCCAACGACGCCGCAACCTCAAGTGGCTTCTCTGACTGACGTCATCCGAGAAGAGGTTCAACAGGCGCTGGGAACTTCTACGCCTTCAGAAGCACCCCGTCAGCCCCAAGCGATGACCTACTCCGCCGTTCCTCGTCAACCCCGCCCTGCTCCAACCCGTCGTCAAGAGGCCGAGCCATACCGCCGTCCAATGCCGCCCGCCCGACGCCCTGTAGACCAATACCAGACGCCAAGGAAGACCGACGTGTGGCGAACGCCCGATAATCGCCCGCTGTGCTACCACTGCGGAGAGGCCGACCACATCTACCGTCGCTGTCCCTACAAGAGGCTCGGTTTGCGAGGGTTCTCCGTCGACGCCCCACGCCCCCGATACGGCCAGCGCCCTGCTGAGATCGAAGAATACCTCTCCAACACCAACCGAGGACCAGCCCGCTTCAACCGTTCACCGTCGCCCTACCCGTATCAGTCACCGAACCGCCGCAGCACTGCTGACTTCTCACGTGGAAGGTCCCCCAGCCCACGCGGGGGAAACTAAAAGCAGCAACTTCGGGCGGTAAAGTTGCACAACAGCGGAAAAATGAAAACCCTCCAACGAGGCAGCGACTCGCTGAAGACCATGATTCACGACATGCCCCGACCCCGACGACCCAATTTAACCCTGACGTGACTCCCGACCACGGTGACTGCAAAAGGGAGCGACGTGTACCCGAACATGACCGAACCTGCCGATGAGAACACAACGAAGACCACGACGCTTAGTGCCCGTCCGTCAACACGCAGAAGCCGAGATACGACGCCACGACGCACCCGGAACTCGAAGAAGGCAGCGTCCGACGTTCAGCTGTCCATCGACGGCTTTGAAGTAGTCGCCCTCATAGACACGGGCGCCGACTACTCGGTCATGAGCGGACCTTTTGCGTCTAAGCTGAAGAAAGTTATGACCAGATGGGACGGTCCGCACATTCGCACAGCAGGAGGCCACCTCGTGACGCCAAGTGGAACGTGCACATCGCGCGTCACCATAGACGGCACAACGTACCCTGCGACGTTCGTCATTTTGTCTAACTGCTCCCGCAAAGTAATTCTTGGAATGGACTTTTGACGGACAACGGTGCAATAATCGATCTACAGACCAAGTCCATAACTTTTTCCTCCGATCACTCCATGACGCCAGAACCGAACCCCGAACACCGTGCTGCTTTAAGGATCGCCGATGATCATGTCACACTGCCACCCCGCGCAAGCTTGATGATCACCGTCTACTGTGAAGATGCTGTTCCTGGTGTCGACGCTATCGTGGAGAGTGACCAAAGGTTGCTCCTCGACCGCGGTGTCTCCGTTGCAAGAGGCATTGCGCACTTTACGCAACGCCAATCCCACGTTTTGCTCACTAATTTTAGCGAGGAATACCAGCATTTAAACAGGGGCGCTGCAATTGCGTACCTCGAAGAAACGCAAGAAGCAAGTGACGTGATCGCGGTTGCCGACTTTGAACGCGCACCCGAAGAGACCTTCAAGCTTCCGAATCCCTTCGACGTGAATCCGGCGTTACCGCAAGAAGAACGGAAGAAATTATTGGATTTGCTGCATCGATACAGAGAGTGTTTTTCGTCCGAACTCAAAACTACGTCAGACACCTCTGGCGAAGCACCGAATAATAACCGAAGATAGAGCCCGACCTACCCGACAGTCACCATACCGCGCCTCTTCACACGAGCGGGAAGACATCCGGACTCAATTCAACGACATGCTCAGCGACGACATTATACAGCCGTCATAAAGATCCTGGGCTGCCCCAGTCATACTCGTGAAAAAAAAAGATGCCACATTATAGTTTTGCGTTGACTACCGGCGACTGAACAAAATCACCAAAAAGGACGTGTACCCCCTCCCCCGAATCGACGACGCCCTCGACCACCTCTGCCACGCGAAGTACTTCTCATCGATAGATCTGAAGACCGGCTACTGGAAAATTGAAGTGGACGAGAGAGGCCGAGAGAAGACTGCATTTATAACCCCGGACGGCCTATACGAGTTCAAGGTGATGCCGTTCGGGTTTTGCACGGCGCCAGCAACGTTTCAACGAGTCATGGACACGGTGCTAGCAGGCCTGAAGTGGCACACCTGCCTCGTATACCTCGACGATGTTGTGGTATTCTCCCGGACTTTCGACGAACACCTTGCAAGGTTGCCGTCTGTACTCGAGGCCATCCGTACGTCGGGGTTAACGCTGAAGCCTGAAAAGTGCCGCTTCGCTTACGAGGAACTCAAGTTTTTGTTCCATGTCGTCAACGCCACGGGAGTCCGGCCTGATCCGGCGAAAACTTCCGCCATAGCGAACTTCCCAAGACCGAAAGATAAGGAGGGCGTGCGGAGATTTCTCAGACTTTGCGCATACTACAGGCGCTTCGTCGCAAACTTCGCCCGCATTGCAGAGCCACTCACCCGCTTGACGAAAGATAGCACCCCTTTCAGCTGGGAAAATGCCCAAGAAACAGCCTTCTGCGAGCTGCAACAATGCCTGCAAAGCCCGCCTGTGCTCGCGCATTTCGACGAAAATGCCGAGACGGAAATGCACACGGATGCCAGTGATATAGGCTTGGGTGCCGTCCTCGTACAAAAGCAAAGCGGGTGCGAGAAAGTAATCGCCTATGCCAGCCGTGGTCTGTCCAAGGAAGAAAGAAACTACTCAGCCTCTGAGAAAGAGTGCCTCGCGATTATATGGGCCATTTCAAAATATCGCCCATACGTGTATGGAAGACCATTCAAGGTTGTGACAGATCATCATGCGCTGTGTTGGCTCGCCAATTTGAAGGACCCCTCTGGCTGTCTTGGTAGGTAGAGGTTGCGCCTGCAAGAATTCGACGTTACAGTAGTCTATAAATCCGGGAGGAAACACTCCGACGCCGACTGCCTGTCCCGTGCCCCCGTGGACCCCCCACCACAAGACTTCGATGAAGACAGCGCGTTCTTCGGAGTCGTGACTGAGAGCGACCTGGCCGCCCAGCAGCGTGCCGACCCCGATCTACGCGTCATGATCGACTACCTCCAAGGATGCAACGTCGCCGTGCCCAGGGCCTTCAAACGCAACTTACCTGCATTCAGCCTGAAAAGCTCCGTCCTCGTGAAGAATTTCAGCCCCGGAAACTTGTGATCCCGGTAGATCTTCGTGACTCAATTTTGGAAGCGTGCCACGACGACCCGTTTTCCGGACATCTCGGCACAGCTCGAACAATTGGGAAAATCAAGGCGAAGTACTACAGGCCCCGCCTTGCATCCGACGTCACCCACTACGTCCGGAGCTGCCGTGACTGCCAGCGACGAAACACGCCACCGACAAGACCCGCCGGGCTTCTGCAACCGATCGGCGTGCCATCTAGGCCCTTCCAACAGATTGGAATGGACCTTCCGGGCCCGTTTCCTAGATCCCGATCCGAGAACAAGTGGATTGTTGTAGCGACAGACTACATGACGCGCTACGCAGAGACCACCGCTCTTCCGAGGGGGACTGCACAAGAAGTCGCAAAGTTCTTGATAAGCCAAGTTGTGCTGCGAAATGGAGCCCCGGAAGTCCTAATCACGGACCGCGGAACGGCCTTTAGTGCGGAGCTGATGCAAGGGATATTACGCTACAGCAACACGGATCACCGAAGAACGACGGCGTACCACCCCCAAACGAACGGACTAACGGAACGCCTGAACAAGACAATCGCGGATATGCTGTCTATATACGTCGACGTTGAACATAAGCCTTGGGACAAAGTGCTACCGTACGTCACCTTTGCGTACAACACGGCTATCCAGGAAACTACGCAGATGACGCCGTTCGAGCTTGTCTACGGAAGACGGCCGACTACGATGCTCGACGTTATGCTTCCGCACGTAGAAGACGACGACATCAACGCCGATGTCCAAGGATACCTTCAGCGTGCGAAGGAGGCTCGCCAGCTGGCTCGAGTTCGTACAACGGACCAGCAGCTGGTGGATGCCGGGCGGTACAACCTCCGACGCCGAGACGCCGAGTACCACCCTGGGGATCGTGTGTGGGTTTGGACTCCCATCCGTGTACGCGGACTAAGTGAGAAGCTTCTGCGACGATATTTGGGACCCTACCAGATTCTACGACGTGTCGGCCAACTTACCTACGAGGTGATCCCCGATGGTGATTCCGGAACATCACGACGACGCACGCGGCCCGAAGTCGTCCACGTAGTTCGCTTGAAACCTTACTATGCAAGATGACGGACTTTTTGTTGTTCGTTCGGACTGTGTTTTATTTTAGCATCGGGTCGATGCACTCTTAGAGGGGGGGGGGGGTAATGCCGCGAACCATGTATGGGATTGTTTATTTATTGTTTGTTTTTACTGCCGGGCCACGCCCGGCTGTGTTATCTGCGTTCCAAACGAAGCGCGTCTTACATTCTTTACTTTTATGCCGCACGGGCTATCACATTCAGATAAGCAGACTGTTTCGCCCTAACGTCCCATAGCAACAGCTGCGAATCTTCTGTGATCTAGCAACAAGGTGTTCGGATGCGAGTGAGTGAATCGACGTGTTCGCATCTCGCCGGAACACTTGCGTAGAAAGATAAAAGCCTGCAGAGGCGAGGGACGCGCGCGGGCATTCATTCGACGACACTCGCCTGTGCTAGTCACTGACTGTGTTGACAGCTGCTTCGCCGCCTCTGTATTCTCCTTTGAGTTGTTAAGGGGAGCACAAGTTCGCTCCAATAAGGTGGGGTGAATTTTTTTCCTTCAAGACAACTGCGTCGTCCTTGGCTTCGTGACAATATTTTCTTAGTGTTGCACCTTCATTCGTATTCATTACCACTTTATTTTCCCCATGCTTTTGCGATATTTCTGGTGGAGGTGTCTTAGTCCATTTCTGATCTTTTTTTTTCCTTGTAGCTCGTCCCTGTTGTGCTTCCATTTGTGTTCATATTACTAGTTGCGTTATTTTTTGCATGCTGTTGTATTGTATTTTGTTTACTTGTCATGTCCATCTTGTATGTTTTCTGAAAAGGCCATTTTCTTCTTCAGGAAGCTGAGCTTTCTTCATCCAATACTTGGCCTTTTCTTGGTTGCTGCTAACGGCTAGGACTTTTTCGTTTCACTTTGTGGTTGTGCAGTAAGCACATAACCCAAATCACCCTGGTTGCCAGGCTGAAACGCGTCAGCTTCCGGAGGCCATGTTGTTGTTTGCAAGTCATAGTGTTGCAATTGTTTTTTTAGTTTTGTTTCCCATCTCTTCAGTTGTGAAACTGATGGAATGCTCCTCAGACAGCCGAACCAACTTACTTCTCTTTTTCTGATCCATAAAGAACCAGGTCACCACACACTGCTCGATTTGAGGCTGGCAGCAGTCATGCCTCGCATCGTAAGATCAGCCGTTATGCTTGCCTGGGCAATACAGCCACAAGCGACAGTGTTCTGTCTGATCTCTGACAGTAAAGGTACAGTAGATTGTGTAGCTGTGGATGTTAAGTTGAGCACATATTTTGCAGCAACACAAACAGTGTTTTTTTTTAAATGTGTTGAATGTTAGACGATTTTGCTGCTAGTTGCGACAATTCTCCTCTGCAATGGTAGGAGTGGCCCTTACTGCTGTCTGATAATATTTAGTGATGGGACTTTTCACGTAACGTCTTCACATAATAGGTAATGATCATAAATGAGCAGCTCCATTTTGTCAGTGTTGTGCCCTCACAGGGAGCACAGATGAATGTACCTTTAGAGGATGAAAACCCGTCAGACGTAAGGTCTACAAACAATGTAATAGTTTTTTTGTTCACAACACTGTTTTTATTGCACACGTGCACTCACTTTTTTAAAGCATCAACTAATGCTTGCATTATTTTGATTTGCGCCTCTTGTTGCGCAGCAAACTGGCGGCGCTCTTCTGCCAGGAGCCTCAGCTCCTCGTACCCGAGGCGCATGTCTTCCTCACGCTCCTTGGCCCTTAGGCAGCGTTCTTTGGCCCGCTCCTCGGCCCACATTTCTCTTTCGTGGCGCCTTTCCTCCATTTGCTCACGGTGCTTGCGCTCTTTGTGGGCAATGATGCGTTCTTCAAGGGCGAGGCGCTTGGCATCTCTGTCCATATCTTGACAGCCTCGAGTGTGCAGGTAGTCGAGTACTGCAGCGTTCTGCCTCGGCCCAGCTGCATCAAACATAACAAATTAGGAAACATTGCTACAATGTTTGATAATGCATTTTTGTTAGACATGCCTGGTTTTGGCTTGTCATTTTTCTTTAAATTATATTTGTTTGCTTGTTTTTTGTATGAATTTTGACTTCACCCCACTGTAATGCCTTGAAAAGGTGCTGTGGGTACTGTGATAAATAAACAAATGATCCCTTGTTTGCTGGAAAATGAATGATTGTAGCTGGCAGTTCTCTCTCAGTTCCCTTCCATTTTATATTGTGGCATTGAAGAGGCGGTCTCAAAATGCCCAGAACAAGCCGGGTATGGTGGGCTCTTACCTCTGCCTGCACGAATTATTCCTTTGATTGCGCCTGTACACAAGGCGAAAGATTTTAATGAAATCAAAGCTGAAACAAAGCCTACCACCTAAGGACAGGCATTCTATTAGAAAACAATGCTTAACACTGGAGGTTGTCTAGAGGATGAACTTTTGAATTGTGCATGCTTTTCAAAAGTTAATGAATACACCATTGTACAATTAGATGTCCCTGCTGCCTGAGTGTTTCTTACAGAAAAAACATTTAGGCAAGCTCCATCAATCCTCTGCTTCACTTTTCAAGATTTGCGATGTCACAGTCTGGTGCGGGAAAGTGTTTGGGCAGTGATACCTACTTCATGCGACACTCAATTTTACCGATATAGGGAAACTTGGTTTTACTTTCGTGACCCTGCAACATGTTTGGTTTAGGCAAATGTTTTAGTATCGCACATCGGTCTCGTCCGCACTCCCGAGGGTGTCTGCGTTGTGGAGGATGGTGCTGAGGTGGCACCCGTTGGTTAAGGGCTGGCTCCTGTCGGTTGAGGGCTCGCACGAGTTGATGGAGGGCTGGTGGGAGGTGCCGACTGAGCCAATTTGGACGCCATCGCTGTGTCTGCGTCTTCCTCAGCTGCGCACCAGATCACCACTTCAATTATAGCATCGGGCTTGGCGACTGGCATAGCCCTACCTGCAGCAGACAGATGCAGTCGTTACTAACAATTTTTGATTTCGTCTGTCTACTTGAGCAGAAAAAGCTGAAGCCAAAGCAACGGTGTGGCCTTTTTTCTTTTGATGTAGGCACATAAAATTGGAAAGGCATACAAATAAGGAAACAAACATTGATTTATAACTGTACAGAACCGAGAAGTTAATATAAACGGTGTGGGGGTGGGAAGTGAGCGTTGAATGGCTGCTGTGGAGTATAATTACCTGTAATCTTCAGTGATATTCTTTATACAGTTGAACCTCGTTACAATGAAGACTGATATAGTGCATTATCGGCTATAGTGCGCAAAATACAAAGTTTGGTTGGTCACGCTTTATTTCAGTGACACTTACTTTATAACGAAATTGAAACCGCGGGAGCTGCTCACAATATCGGATATAAGGAATAAATACTTGACCAGGAGTCTGAGAAGCTACTTGAAAAAAAAACAATCGTGCGAAACTGCAGAAATATGACAGTACTTTTGTTTTTAGACACTGTGGAAAACTCCATCCTGCGCAGTGCTGCGAGTAGCCACCAGACAAAGATTACCTCCTTAATCAAAGAAATGGGGATGTAGGCCTGTTTTGTCTAGTCAACTTTGTTTTGTTGTAATTTTACTTACTCATGTTCAGGTGCATTGAAATTGAAATGCAACAAGGAGAGAGGTAAGGGTTACCTTGCTTATAGTGGATTCGAAGTCTAAAACATTATTAGTATTTTATTATGTCTGCAACACTATTGCTTCCTCAGTGGTTAGTAACTAAAATGGCCTTGCAGTAGCTCAAATTGCTTTGTATTTAGACTGCAGTATTGTAGAAGCTTTGGCTGTTATTAGAAGAAAAATGCATTCTAACATCTCTCACTTCTTTGCAGAGTTCACGCAGTAACCTTTATAGATAAAAAAGTAATTTATTGCAGCTGTGTTTTATATAATTACCAAAACAGATAGTGCCTAAACCTTTCATTTCATTTAGTTAGACCCAGTAGACAAAAAAAAGTGAGATCACGCACACACAAATATCAGTTGCGCCAGCCTCATAGACTAAGGAAGTCGTGCGTTCAAGCATGCAAACCTGATAAAATCGACAGAATATTTATGAGCCCTGCATGCTTTGGGATGTGGAACGGGTATTGATTTCAGAAAGCAGGCAATTCAAACGCGCGTGTACGACATACAGAGGTAGTGAGGAACACCATTATAATGAGGGTTCGGGTGGCACCACAGTCTACGCGTTCAGCACAACAGAGCTCTGGAAGCGAGGAATATTGTGCACCCTTCGTAGTTGGAGCTTCCCCGAGGAGCCCTGACAACAATTGAGGGGTCTTATCACAGCGAGTGTTCTTCGATTTCCGCACAAGGTGGCAGCCCTCAGCATAGACAACATAGTCACATCGTACTGGATACCTCACCTGCTTCAACCAACACGTCGCCGCAGAATGCCATGCTTTCCGCATCGTTGTAAGCGAGGGCGTCCTCCCGCTGCGCGGACTGGGACGAGCCCGCCAGCGGCAGCGTCGCAGTGCCGCACCTGCTTGGCTGTGGTGGCGGATCGGGAGGACAGATCTGTAGGGGCTGCAGCGGCTTCCGCGGTCTTTTTGGCGGTCTGCGTAATCCGGTGTCCGAATTCCTTTATCGGGTCAACAACTTGCTGAAGTAGCCGGTCCCTCTCGCCGTACCCTTCCTCAGTACCGGACCTGGTTTCAAAAGCGCACTTTGTAGAGAGCGGTTGCTAACTGCAGTAACCCACACGCTCAGCTCGAGCAGCTGATGTGATCATGCAACGTTTGCCTGTAATAAAACAACTACTTACTTTTGCAGGTTTCGCCGATCATTCTGTAGGAACTGGGCCGCGATAAGGTCGACCCGTTCCTTAATACTTCGCACTGTGTACGACCGACAAAGGTCTTTGTTCAATTTCTCGACGATCTCCGTCCACCTGCATGGGTCAGTATAAGGCTGAAAATTTATAACTTCAAGCAGGATGGCGATGTCATCCGCCAGAGAAAACCGAGTGCGGCTAGCTGAATTGTTCGGCAGCGGTAGCGATGGTGGCGCGGGCAAGGCCGCACACGCGGAAGTTGGCATGCTCGAAGCAATCGAAGCTCTCGTAGTAAGGTTGAAGCGACGGTAGCGATGGTGGCGCGGGCTAGGAGTGTCAATCTCTGCGGATGCACACGAGAACCAAGCAGTTGGATCTGAATGGATTGGCATGCTCGAAGCAATCGAAGCGCTCGTAGTAAGGTTGAAGCGACGTTAAAGAGGCCTGGACAAGAGGTTTTTTTTTTCTAACAGGTGCTGGTGTCAATCTCTGCGGATGCACACGAGAACCAAGCTTCCATTTCAGTTGGATCTGAGATGGAATTGGCTTCGTACGACCTCTGTGCAGGTCGAACAAAAGAGCCCGCTGGCCACCATATTAAGGTAACGGTAACACGGTAACGAAGCCTGGGTGGGAGGGCCTCCAGGTGCCGGAACGTGCGCGCGCATGTGCAGTCGGGTCCCGCTACCCGCTAACCTTAGCGTAGCGTACGGAAGCCGCTATGCTAAAACTCTCTAATGTCCGCCTTCACGCTTGGATCAGCGGATCGTAGAACTATTTCGCTCGGTTTTGGGGAGACAAATTTGTAAACTTGAGGATCAGTAGGTCTCCTTCATAGCCCCAAAATTCACCAGCGGAGCTGTTGTGGCAGGCGGTAATGTGTGTGGCATGATCAGAAAACCGCGGGTCATAGTTATTCCTGCCCTTTGCCGTGCACACGAGCACCCGGCGTAGTCTAGACTTGCGCATGGCGCTCATAAAAATGTCAACAAAAGAGTTCACGCGTGTCTGCGCCTCAAGGGGGGAGCACAAGAGGCTCGAGCAACAGACGCCCACTTCGCAAATCCGCTTTCTAGCGCCTGTTGAAGAATTCCACTTTGGAAGAGATGTAAAACCCATATGGCAAAACGACGACAACAAGATTAGAATGCTGGTGGACGAAAAGCAGATACGGGAATATTGCTCAGAAAGTTACCACCTGTAACAGAAAAATATTTTGTGAATAATAGGTTTCTCGGGCCTGCCTTGAGAGCGGCGGTAGTATCAACCAAGAGTATAAAACAGATACAGTAATACCTCGTTAACAAGAAGTAGTAAATACCGGGAAATTTTTCCAGCCAAGCCTATTATCGAGATAAGCGAAGTTGCGTGCATAACATGAAATATCGAGTTGTTTCCAAAAAAGGCGCTACTACTTACCAGCTCTTCGAAAGCATCTTCCAATCTTGCGTTTCATAAGGTTCGAAGAGAGAAAAAAATATAAGGGCCGTTCACCGCCTGCGTTTTGTGGCACTGCAATGTTACGTAAAAAAACAATTGCGTGTGGCTGGTCTGTATTGCAATCACGCTCGGGCCTAGCAAGGAGTCCTCTAGCTGCTTGACGCCTGCTCTCCATACAATACTTGTCATCACAAAGCGACCCGCGCTCTCAATTGTGTTTTTCCCCGCACGGCACACCTCTTTGTTCTAGTACACTGTACCTCTGCCGTCACGTCACATGCCGCAGGGTTGCTTGACGAAGCTTCTAGGCTCAGACTTCACGTTCTGGTGGCAGGCGTGGCTAAACAAAAAAAAAATTCAGGGCCTTCGGTGCGGCAGCATCGCGCGGATCTTGTGAAACTGTCCGCGGCGGCAAAATTTCGTTCCACTCTCAGTCAAGATTTGCAGATATCCGCAGTTTGGCCTAAAAATACTTCGAAGTAAAGGGCAACAAATACATAAGATATATAGGAAATGGTTTGGTGCCGCAGAAAATTTTGACTTAGCCGGTTTTGTCGAGATATGCGAGTTCGAGTTAACGAGATATTACTGTATATAAGTCTTGTTTTGTAAGATGACACGTCATCACACCGCTACAAAAAGGATACCACTACCAATCATCAATCATGATCATAGTTCGCGTATAATATGCAAGCTTTTTTTATTGCTTCCAGGCGTCCTCGTGGGAGAGATTGTTGTTTGTACTAGCAAGTGTATCAATGTATATCACATTGAAGATATTTTAACAGCGGAGCTGTTTAATCCGAGGTTATCGGTTCGTCGCCCAAGCAACCCTGCGGACCGATGACGTCAACTCGCGTTTCCTAGCAACCCCAGGCGCAGTAGTGCTCATCTTCGTGCTCGCTTCGCTATTCTGGGCATGGTTCCGCCGAGGGCCTCAGTGGCGCCCGTTAATCCGTTACGTCACTACGGAACACATGACGTAAAGGCTCGTGCGCAGCAGTAGTTGTACAGCGAAAGTCCACCAGCTTTGCTGTTTCTCCCGCCTTGACCACTAGTGCAAGCTGGGGCAATTTTTTAAACGCGGAGCGTTTCTTAGTCGCACGATGTCCCTCGACCGTCGGCGGCGGCGTCCACACGCTCACTGCGCATGCGCGTCGCGGCGAGGCGCAGGTGCGCGTCTCTCCCCCGTACCCTCCTCGCTCTCAACAACGGGTGCAGAGTTGTTGTCCGTCCGGACCCCTCCCCCTACACTACATAAAAAAAATACTAGTTATCGGCGCCTGGTTTCGATCCCACGACCCTGTGGGCGGAACGCGAGGTACATGGTGCTCTAACCACTGCGCCACAAAAGCGACAAAGAATCAAAGGCTACGAACGCGCCTTATATCCTTGACTCATTCAAACTACGTCAAGAAGCTGCTGATACACGGCAGCAGTTGCATCGATCTCGTCTTCACCAGTTGCTGCAACGCACAACGCACGCTTAACCACTGCTTAACAGTACACTTTAGCGACCACAAAGCCGTACACTTTAGTTCTCAGCCCAAGCCGTCGTTACAACGACAACAGCAACAAATAAATAAATAACGACTTACAACAACCTGCTCCTTGCCTTCACTTCTTGCGTCACAAAAAGAAAAATTGGGCCCATCTCTCCAGGAGGGGGACTCGAAGTGGCAAAATCCGAAAGTAATAATAATTATATGAAATAAATAATAATAATTAATAGTAATAAGCAATAATAGTAACACATTCACTACCACCCCACCACCACCCTCCAAACACCAACGTTAACGCAATACACCCACCCCCTACGCGACGCATTTAGTCCAGTCCCCCCTCGTGGGGAGATGGGCCCAATTTTTTTATATAACCACGAACCCGTAGTGTAGGTTTTGTGAAGTTGATGTAGCTAGCATGTTTGCAGCATGAAAATATTTGATGCTGCCTGAGGTAACCTGTTGATACGCTTGATTTACGCTGCTTTAGTTTGAAGTGAACTTTCAGGCAGGCTCCGATTTTTTACATGTGGTGACGTTTTAATGGCGTGGGTGAGTTAATCAAGCCTGTTGACGGCTTTTGGCGATATAATTTCGAACCCGTCGAAGTACTGAGCTCCAAATGAGCCAGGCGCAGATGGATGTATAAAAAGTTCCAATTTACGCTTCTCTTATGCCTTAAATTTAAAGCCTAACCCAAGCTCCCGTAATTCAGCCAAATTTCAACCTTCCGTTTCATTTCTTTATTGTAAGCAGGGTTTCTTGACAAGCATTGTTCTTTTCAAAAAAGCGACATTGGCCTCATTTGATGCTCAAGCTATTATGGTGTCTCGTTGAAGGGTATACGGAAATGGGCAATTGACATTTTTGGAACATCAATAATGTTCCCCCTCGCTTGAAACAGGCGAGATAGTTCAGTCGTGGAGGTTGCACACACGCACGAAGTAGGGAGCTGGATCGTTTCCTCGGTCAGTGTCGGTCCGTGGGCGCCTAGTCGTCGGTAACGAACCGAAAAACGCGTCAGCACTTCAGTGCACCGAAAGTCACCCTTCGTTCTGCACAGCACGCCCGGGCAGATGCATTTCACTTTAGGTAGCTTAGCAGGCCATCTTGTTTCATCCACATCGACTTCTTGTACAAATGTGCATGTCGAACGTGCTCCTATGTCAATTTTCGATCCGTTTGGCGCACAGTTGCTATACGGAGATAGTGGAGCTGGGCCTGCAGTGTAGTAAAGAACGTAGCCCATCACGGGCGACACGTAGAGTAGTGCAAGTGCCAAGATATGCATGTTGAAACGACGTCTTGAAGCCGCTTTTGCTTTGTCCAAGAGGTCCTGCATACGAGGGGAAAACAATGTCCCAGTTAGAATTCTGTGCTTGTATATGCTTTGTTTGCGTAGGCACTACCTATGCTTTGCCATATTTTTCAGGATACGGTATTTGAAAACGACACTTTCTTGTGATTAAACAACTTGTCCCGCGATATATTTGTTTTACATTTTTTTTTCACACGTAGTACTGTAGATTAGAATGATCTTGGAATGATGTTATTCTTGCTTTGATTGTTGCTTTTACCGGCCGTGGACTGTGTTTCTGCATTATTGTGTGTCATTTGTATAGTCGTCATGAAGGTAAACGCACTCTGCAAATATCTTGTATCAAGATCACAGAACCTACTGAAAATACAAAAAATAATACCAAATAATACAAACAATAAACAAAAACAGACAAACAACTAAAAAATAAAAAATAAGAAAAAAAATAACAATAGAGGAAAAAAACACATAAAATTAAATAAAATAAAAGTATTTTTTGATTGCTTTACCGTCAGACCGTGCTTAGTCATTCAGTTTCGTGTGTCGTGTTACGATGAACAGCCTACCGAATTTTCATTAATATAGGGGGAGCGACGACCTATCGGCATGTCATTGCCTTATCACGGTGTTTACCGGCAAAATAGGCGAGGGTACGCGCATGCGCATACAACTATCTGTTCTGTGAGCGCCGTCTGGTCCGCTGTTCTTCCCAGGGCAACACATCCCCTGTTTTTCTTATCTTGCAAGGTCCTTTCACTACCGCCAAAGGTAGCTAAGCAGCGTGGGGCTGAAAGGCATTCAAATGCAGCGGCAGGGGGTGTACCACTCTATAGGGAACAGCCAAGTAAACGACACTCATTCAGCGGATGGCGCAATGCACGTGCGCCTACTCACCTATTTCACTGCTGAACACCGTGTTAAGGCCCTCACATGCCGGTCGGTCGTCGCTCCCACTATATTATTAAAACCTTGGGAGGCTGAACAAGAAAGAATCTTACATATTACAAATCACTCAAGTTTAGTTCTCTTTACAAAGCGCAAGAAAAACCGGCGATAATTCCCACTAAGACAACGCGTATGGGACTCACTAACAAACACTTGCCCAACATTGTGTAATTTCAGCCAGAAAACAATGAAAATTGAAACCCGCACACTGACCCAAATTTGTAACGAGGGGAAAGAGTATAAGATTAAATGTATAAGCACAGTAATACAAACGATAAAGCGGAGCGAATGTTAAATACAAAGCTGTCGAGAGTTTCGCGAAAGCTTACTTCGTGAACGATGTCGTCAAATCAACGGCAACGTGACGGCAATAAAGGAACGTTACGGTAGAAAAGAAGCGTTGGTCTTGGTGTTGTGGTTAGGAAAGGACCGTTGTGGTAGGAATGTAAGCATTGGAATATAAAGATGCAGTTCACAACCACAGTTATTTGAGTACTGGGTTATGGTTACGCTTGTTACGCCGTACAATAATTTCATAAAAGTTTCGCCCTGTTCCACAAGAAGTAAGTGTAAGTCCAGATTTCACAATAGCTATTACAGATTTTTCCCTGTACCTACATCGGATACCGCAATATTTAAAGGTAATAATCTCTGAAAATGTTTAGCCCACGTTCAAAGTCCCTAGTCTACAAAAGCCGCACCCCGCTACTAATAAAGCTTTTTCATGTCATCGGCCAGTATATGTTGCATATAGTAGCATTTTTAATATTGCCAGCGAGGAAGCCACTTATGTCAAGGTATTCAAGCGTGCAACAAGCATTAAATCTCAATCAATGCGGCATGAACAGAACGAGTTGCCATTTACGCGAACTCCAAAAATATTACGTGATACAACTGTATTGATTGAGATGCCAAAAGGTTGTAGCCTCGCCCAGGCAATTATTTACGAGAAAAGCTCATTGCATCAGATGTATAAATATTATGATTTATATGCCGATGTGCCGCAGATTGTTATATGCAAGATATACACTCAATGCCGTTCGTAATTTTACTGGCAGAACAGAGTCACCTGTAAGAAGAGAAGCAGTAGACGTATATTACTACGGTATGTCATTATTGAATATCTGGAAGAGCAAAGGTCCTAGTGCAGGACGTGATATGTGCCTGAACGTGCGGCGAAAACTCGATACTGTCGCTGTCATTTGTGGGAAGAACTGGGTACGCATAGAAAGGAATGGCTGAATAAACCGTAGAACTTACCAATATTTTGCAATATTTCGTCTGTGAGATGAGAGTTTGCCCTTTATAGTATCAAGCACTTTATAACAATTTAAAATATAGTAAGATATGAACTGGAATCAAGGTACTCGTGTAGATTGGTATCAACGGGGTTTGCCTAAAAATCTAAACAATTTCCGGTAGCCGAAAAACAATCGGATGTAAAACTCGTTGGACTCCAAAAATCAATGCTGTAGGAATTTATTATGGGCTCAAGAATTTTGCAGCCACTGCGGGAATGGATAGTCCGCCGCATTTGCGAGTTTGATGTGCATCATCTACCTCGTGATGAGAAACCACTTTGCCAGTTTTTCTATCGTTTGGTGACTCTCGTCGACACAATGTATTTTCTATAACAAATCGTCGAAATGTACTGTGTTTATCAGAAGGAATTTGATGCAACGCCGTCACGTCCGGACGAACAAAGCTATTGAAAAATGAAGGAAGCTCATACTAACGCGTATACGTCTTGAAGGTAGCCAACCTGTACGCAACCTTCAGGATTATTTCGGGGATATAAGTAAGCTATTGCAGTGGATTGGCTTCTTTTTTGCTTCCGCAATGGCCTTTTTCTCCATCCTAATTGCTATAAAGACGGATAAGAAGCAAATAAAAGAAGCAGAACGAGATAACAGAACGCGCACACTTAAAACTAGGCGCCCGCCAATGCAACATGTACCCTATCACGTTCTCCGTTTTAAGCAGGCGGCGTGATTCCTCTCCCCACAGTGACAGTCAAGTAAGCCTTGGATTGCTAACTCACGGTAGTAGCCGAGTGGGTAAGACTAACTCCGTTCACCTGCCAGATATAATTTCGAATCCCGCCGGTGCCGAACGCCTGAATGAATTACTTGCTAAACAGCATCGCTATCAAACATTAACAACTGCTCACGACAGGATTTGAGAAAAAATATTCTTAATAGGCAAGGCCCGCAAATGCCTAGGAATGTAGAAGCTAGAAACAAAATTTGAATATGCGTTCTCTCTGCTACCATGGACAGATGCTACTTAAGCGTTTTAGAACAATGGCGGTAGATTTTTATAAAAAATCACTGCATCTCATACAAAAATATTGTAATGATAGGCAGTTCGATTGTTATTCACGCTAAATATTAGGTTCGCAACACTTTTGAGAAAAGCATTACTGTGCAACAAAGACTGCCGTTGGCCTCAATAGACTTGCCTTCTCCGTCCGGGTGCCAGCAGCGTCCTGCAATTAGGCAAACTGGTGGCGAGGCTGTCACTGCTAATAATGTCCTCTGGCTAAGAGGAGCTCATGGCACTCAGTCAAGTCTCCAGAGTCACGCAATTAGCGAACGAGACAAAACGACCTAGTTTTATATATAACCCGTTATCACGAAACGATACTTGAAACAACAACCGTCACGGGGCTATCTTTTGACGCTCGGCCAGTATCCGTGTGCGTCGAGATCCAGGCCTCGTAAGGTGTTTTATCGCGTGCTGTTAAGAGACCTTTATTTGACGGACGGGACTGCATTATTGTTTACATTGCATATCTGTTTGGCATACTCCTGGGAAGCAGTAATATGCCACTTTTCATTCCTGTGATGCGCATTTACTCGCCGCCACTCCGGGGCTCCTCCTCACAACCGCTGGCCTATTTTTCACAACGTTATCACTAAGGTGGTTGACCGCGCCACCACCGGTGCCTCTTTCACAAGTTTCGCAGTCGGCTGAAAGCGGCCGTCGCGCCGTTATCACACGATTGCGGAAAATCAACAACAGCGCGAATCAGTGTCGGAATGCGGAAAGTCACCGCCACCGTCTCCCGCGAGAATATAGCCGCGGCCGTTGCCGCCGCAAATTCCACATCGCCCACTAGCTGCGGATCCCTGCGGGTTGAAAGTAACTCAGCCCATTGGAACGCCGGCGTGAGCCCATCTCTACTTCAGCTTGAAAGTCATTGCGAGCAACATTCTCGCGCGGCGACCCTCGTTGACCAGCTGGTCATCCTTCTTCTGGCGGAAGTATAATAATGAATCTTTGTCTGGCCACATATTAAGTCTTTCTCTGTTTCTTCGCCGGGGTATTTCACGCATAATTGTGCACCCACCCCCGCTTGCCCGCTTAGGTATGCACGGACTGGGGTGGAGAGAGGAGAAAGCAAGCAAAGGAGGTCCTGATGCCGCTACCTATGACACACCAGTTGTCGTGGTGGCAGATTTAAACGCGGGAGTCTCGTGCATCAATGCGCCCTGTCAGCTTTCCGGCGCAATCAAGCGGTTTGGATCTGGGTTGGTCCGTTGCAGGGACAGTAAGATGTCTACGAATTCGCAGCCAAAGGGACGCCCTCGTGGTGTCTGTCAGCATAAAGTTAGAGGCCTTCGAGGTGTTCCGTCCCACGGTGAGGCCTTCGAGGCCTCACCGTGGGACGGAAGTAGGTCGTTCGCTTGGATAAAGAAGAGAGGAAACTCAAGACGCGCCAGCCCGAACAGAAGCGTAAATTGGCGCAAAAACAACAGAAAGCCGCAGTCACCACCGTTGCCGCCTCAAGGTTCACCTGGTCTAGTACCTGCGAAGCCCTCCCGAGTGAACAGTAACTGACCTACTTAAACCGCCGACGTTGGCCAATGTCACTTGTTCATCCTAAAGGGCTTTCAATGCGACATGTTCACCAGTTCCTTTTACCTCAAAGCACACGCTTCACGTCTAAACACGAACGGTTTGCTGTTTAAGCGTTTGCCGGGTTAGGTAGAGGCGGAGGAGCATGCGCAACTAAAGCTTTCCTGCGTTACCCATGACATGCTCATTGTGTTGGTGTGAGGTTCAAACGGGGCCATCAAACAGCTCAACGGACCCGTACGGTGGCCTCAGTGGTAGAGCGGATTGCGTTGGCGTGTTACACAAACAGTAAGGTGTCTACGACCCCTGGGGGAAAGAGACAGGGCTACATTTGTCCGCTAGGATAAAGGTCGTGTTTCCAAATTTTATTACGGTAATTGGCCAGAAAGTATGATGAGTCGTAAATTACAAAGAAACTTGCTTTTTTTAGAGCACTCTGAATAGGACGTGGAGCTTTGCAGGTCATCCTTCTTCACAGGGGGCAAGGGCACTACATTTTTTATGGGCGAATCTCCTCTTGCTCGGGCCCTGTCCCGTCCATGGTTGCGCCGTGTACATACCGCTCATGATGATTGCGGCAGGATTCCCCTAGCGATTGGGCAACCAAAGATTGGACGAAGAGGTCAAAACGTTCCACGCGTTCGTTGCTACCCAACGAGGAGGAGAGGAAGAAGAAGAGGTTGTCCTTCGTTGTCGGCGAGCTCAAGACACGTACCGGGGTACGCGACACAAGACGCTCTGCAGAAGGCGACGGCCAAGGTGGCTAAAATGTCACACACCTGAATTTGCCAACGTACCCATGGAGATTCGTCCCAAACAAGCCCTACATGATCACCACAAACATCGACGTCGTGGACGGCCTTGTCAACGGAGCCTCAGGTTGAAAGTCTCAAGCTTTGCGAGCGAGGAACGGTGGTATTGACGCGGCGGCGCCCGGTTTCAATCCCACGACTCTCTGGCCGCGACAGGAGGTACGTGGCGCTCTTCCCACTGCGCTACAAGCCGAGACGCGAGAAGGGCAACGAACGCGCCTTACGTCCTTCACTCATTCAGATGGTGCGCCCCGTCATGTCCTTCACATTGACGCGGCGGCGCCCGGTTTCGATCATTCAGATGGTGCGCTCTTCCCACGCCGTCACGAAGACGAACGCGCCTGTCCTTCACTCATTCAGATGGTGCGCGCCGTACGACAGACCTATAACAACGCGTGGATTTTTTCTATGATATGTGTGCGAACGGTTTCACGGCTTTACCGATAAGCATTTTAGCTTCCCCCCCCGTCATCATCATTCACTTCGTGGAGATGGCGGGATTTATTATTTTTGTTTTTCTTCTTCTGTGTTTGCGCGGTTTAAACGAGCCCCCCTGGCGAGACTGAGTCTTCTCGGTGGTATGTTGAGAGGCCCCCATGGGTTTGGTTCGGACGTAATGGTGCACCATCACTATAGGCCCGCATCCGTGAAGACTCTAACGTGGTCCACATAACCTTTGTGTTCGTCATCAGTCGGTCAAGTTACTGCAGAGGCAATATTTCCCAGGTGGCCACTTTAGCCTCGGACAGCGCACTGCATCATTGGCCTGGTCGTTGAATATTGTATAATTTTAGTGTTTTACATACAAACAGAATTGTATTTCCTCTAGTTTGCCTTCGTTAGCCACGCAATGATAACTCACATGTTACGTGTGTTCCTGGGCACGCTGGTGACTTTACAAATGAAGCCGCTCAGGCTTTGGTGAGCGCTTTTCTGAACTCCTGCTCGCCAGTGCAAGGACGCGGGCTCACTACCGACCGTCCCCTTCAAGGGACCGAAGATCTGCGATACTTGCTGAATCATAGAGGAGACCAATTGGTTCTGGCCTCGGTACCTTCAAATTATCTCCCACGGCTGAGCTTACTATCGCGGGCTGCTGAGATTTATATACACTACACACCAGGCAGAGCAGCACTCACTCATGATGTCATAGCCCAGTGGCGAACTTACATCCCTTATCGTGGACACCAGAAACCTAGCGACCTTGATTCGTCCCACCCTGACGTCACCTTGACTTCATTAAACGGGCTCATGCACGGAAACCCTTTCCGTTCCACCCTGGTATAAGGGGTAAATTAAATATAAAGAAATTGGATATTTGGATTTAAAATGTAAAAAAGAAATGTAAAAAGGCAATTCCACAAGGTAATCACACACAAAATGACTCACTACAGAACAAAGATACATACAAAACATCTAAAAGAGTTTACTGCGTTATTTGCCGCTGACTTTCTTTCTCCGTGTTTGTGAAATTGTGACAAAATATTTGAGGGGTTAGTATTGATGTATATTAGCGTTAATTAGCAGTGACATTCCTTGTAAAATTTTTAATGTGTCTTTAGGTTTTATTAGCTCTGGTTTCCTTCTTGCGAGATACTTTCTATGGAGATTAAAAAGTTGTTCTCTGTGCAATATTGTTATGGGGCAGTTTTGTAAATACTCGACGAAACTGTCTGCTAATAGGTTACATTTACATTTGTTATATTTGTAATGGCAAATCTGTGAAAATAAAACGAAATTCTACCGTGTCCAGGGATAAAATGTGACGTGTAATAGTTGGTGGGAAAGTGGTAATAGTTGGTGGGAAAGTGGGTATGAATTTCGTGAACATTTTTTATCCATTGGGATGTGTAGCTTTCATTTTCGTCTTGTTGCCACTCACAACATTCCTATGTTTTCTTAGGTTAATATTGAGCTGTTTTTTGGGAAATAGTACTGAAATAGGCCAGTCTATTTTTTTACCTTTTTAGTTGCTTTTTTAGCCATTTCATCCGCTGTTTTGTTACCGACATTGCCACGTGACCTTTAGTGTAAATCACCGCTATTTTGAACTGGTTTTCTATTTTGTTTAGCATTTATTTATTTCTAATTATAATTGGGTTCCAATTATTTAGATTGCTAATAGATTATAGGGTTTACAGGCTATCAGTATACAACTGTACGTTACCTTCTTTGAAGCTATTTCGGAGGTATTCAGTTCCTTATAAAATCGCGATCTCCACTGTGGAAGTTTGTATTGATTGGTTCCCTCTATTTTGCCGGCTTTTTCTAGAATTTTAAAAGATGCTCCTATCTCAATTTTATGTTCCGAGCCATCTTTAAATACAGCCAAGCAGCCTGTGAAATTGTTCGTGTAACATAAGTAAAAGATTCATATTTTACCAGCGCAAATTAAACGGGACGAGAGAGGAGGAGTACACAACAACTACACAACACGAGCGCTCCTGTTGTTTACTCCTCTCTCGTCCCGTTTAATTTGCGCTGGTAAAACACGAATGTGTACCAACTAGCCCAGTTCTCGACCTTGTTGCATAAGTAAAAGATTTCTGATCTGCTGGATGCAGCTGCCACATATCTACTTTATTGCTTATTTGGTTCCGTGTAAATGCGCGCTTTTTCCAGGAGAACTCTTTTCCGGCAAACAGTACGTTAAATGTTTCGATTTCTTGTTTGATCGTTAGACGAATTGGTGGGACGAAGCTATGATATTTAGGGCGGATTGGGTACTTTTTATATGCTTTTCTTTTTTTAATGGGGCTTCTTTGAATAATTAGTTTTTCTCATTATGATTTGGTTATTATACCAAATTGGAGCGGCATAAACTATGATACTTTTATAGCTCTGATATAAATTTGTGGTAGGTGTTTGCTGGTAAGCTCCAAGTTGTATGCTGTAAATTTCTCTAAGCTCTTTATACTTCGTTTACTTTTTCTTTTACAGAGGTATAATGAGGGTACAACTGAGCTTGCTATATAGAAGCCTAATATCTTAATTTCTTTGGAGACTTGAAGGTTTTTCTTTCCTGGTCTGATAACGGGAGGTCTGTTATTGTACTGTCACCTCTCCCATTGAATTTTGATTTTGTTGTGTTAAATGTAAGTTCTTTGTCTATTTCCCGGTTTTATAATATTTTGCAGCTTCGGTTTGCTTTTGCTTAATGTTATCCCTTGAATTGCCTCTTATTACTAACGTTATGTCGTCGGCAAAAGCCTGAATATACACATAGCTAAGAAATTCGCTGTTTAGGAGATCTAAAATTGTTATGTTCCAGAGTAACGGGCTTAAAGGTGACCCCCGCGGAGAACCTGACTGAAGATCAAATAAAATGTTTGATGTCTGCTTGTTATAGATCATTGTTCTATTAAAAAAAATTGTGAGTCGAAATGATCAGATTTCTCGGGCAGCCTGATTTTTTTATAATGTTTACAATGACGAATAATTTCATGCAACCAAATGCGTTCTTTATGCCTAGAGAGATGACAACACATACTGATTTATCTAATCTTCCTTGATCAATTTTGTTTTTTACCTGGTGTAAGTCGATGGTTCCCGACATGTTATGGATAAATCAAAATTGTTTTTTGCTATAGAGTTTTTTTTCTTTAATCAGAAGTAATGTATTCTGTCTTTATTATTTCTTCAATTATTTTTCCTTTTATAGAGTTCACTGTTATAGATCTATATTTTTTGGATATGATTATCTCCGGATTTTCGTATTACGAATACATTTGACTCCTTCCACCGTGATGAAATGTATCCTGTGTTAATACATGCCTTGTACAGATCGAAAAAGAAAAATTTTTGTTTATTATATAGACATTGTACAACGTACCTCGTAGGCCATTTGGTCCGGGAGCTAAATTTCTGCGTAATTGAGAAATAACTGCGTTAATTTCATTTTCTATAAACTGCTCCAATGTTATCGCTTTCAAGGGTAAAAATTTC
Organism: Haemaphysalis longicornis; assembly: GCA_013339765.2. Lineage (NCBI taxonomy): Eukaryota > Metazoa > Arthropoda > Arachnida > Ixodida > Ixodidae > Haemaphysalis > Haemaphysalis longicornis. The sequence continues at coordinate 89,528,340 of CM023457.1, read as the reverse complement.
TTCCTCGTCACAAACCTATTTGGCCTCGTATAAGTCTCTTAATATACGTTAAACTGTTTCTTTGGTTGATTTGGTTTTTCCTCCACTTTCGTTTTATAAACTTGAATAGATGGTGGGTTGCTTTAGTGTTCTTCAGGGAAATTTATACAATAATGTGAAGGGGTTTTATGAACTTGTGAGCAAAGTTGTTCCCAACTGTTTCTTTTTGCTCTGGCTAAGTTATTATTGTACACTTTGTGTTCATAATAGTACTCTCGCTGAAACATTTGCCTTTCTCCTCTCGATTTTTGATACATCTTTCTTGGTGCACTTACTCGCTTTCTCCCCATTTCTAGTTAAACATTCTAACACGGTTTTGGTTGCTTGTGGGATGATTTAACGTTTTTGCTAGGTTTGCTTACTAATTTTTCTATGTTATCATACAAAGTGTTTACAGCATTTCCGATATCGTCTGTTGATTTATTGCCGATTCTCGCGGTTTCGAACCAAAAGTCTTTTTTTAGATCTTCTAGGACTTGTTTCTCGTCTTTCAGGTTGAGATGGTACTTGAGTTTCTCGACGATATCGTACAAAAGTTAACAAATAAATTTGTGGTCTTGCTATTGCAATCTTCTAATACTTCCCAGTGAAGCCCTCCGCGGTGGCTCAGTGGCTAAGGCGTTGGGCTGCTGAGCACGAGGTCCCGGGTTCGATTCCCGGCCACGGCGGCTGCTTTTCTGATGGAGGCGAAAAGCAAAAACGCCCGTGTGTACAAGATTTTGGCGCACGTTAATACCTTCAGGTGGTCAAAATTAACACGGATCCCACCACTGCGGCGCACTTCATCGCCTGCGTTGTGTCGGCGCGTTAAACCCTAAAATCAATCATTCAATCGAACTTCCCAGTTGTGCCATTCTTTCCCTTGAGCCATTCCTTGTTGGGAGCGAAATTGGGAACAGCACAACTGGGAATGGCTCCACTTCCCAGTTGAGCCATTCCCAGTTGTGCTGTTGTGCCATTCTTTCCCTTCTAATGGTTGAGAACTTGGATGTTGTCGGGTTCACAGCATAGTCGATTCTAGTTCACTAAGATTGTCGGAATGTCTTCGACTAATGCATCATGTTGGATACCTATTACCTTAACCTGGAGAAGTTTTGACTTCAGTTCCTTTGTTTGCATTTGGCGGGTTTCTCGATTTTTCGCGATTTCTTCAGACAGGTTGTCCAGTCCATACTTTGACGTCGAGCTCACTACGATGACTTCTCTTCCTTGTCGAAGGGAGCTTCTGTTAGGCCGATTTTTCCTGGGACAATGTGTTTTTGGAGTATTTCTACTATCTTTGCTCCTTTTAGTTTGGGTGACGTCACCACTAGCGCAGAACGAGGTGGCGGCTGGTTGCTTCTTGTTTGTACGGGCTCTTTGTTGTTGGTTAGTTCTTTCGCTTCACTTCCATGGACAGTTTTTGCATAACTGGGACCTTCTCGGTTGTGTTTGCTGATAGCTTTTCCATGGCAGAGATCCCTCCTTTTGATCTCTGAACGTCATGAGATGCTTTTAATGTGAATTCCATTATTTGGAAGAACTCTCTGTGCAGTGTGTCTTCTCCTCTCTTCGGACCTTTGATATTTTTAGCAAAAGTCGCGATTTCTATGAGGGCACCCATGAAACGCTCATCACAGCTGGTTATTTTTGTTAGCAGGTCATTGCTGTCAGCACAGGTCCCAATGTCCGATGTAGGGAGTTCTCTGGTAGGTATAGCGGGGAAATCTTCAGCTGTATCTTTTTTGATCAGTGATTTTGGTTCGTGGAGACTTCGTTGGTGGTATTCACTGCTTACGTGAGTCTCAAATGTTTTGTGGAAATTACTCATGTTTGAAAGCTCAGGAGGGGCCATCATTTTACCTCCTGTAGCATACTGATGAGGCTGTTTCATTGCGGCTGGTGAAAGTTGGCATTGTTTCGCATTTTTTGTTGGGTCTGCAGATTGTTTCTTTCGGCGTTGATTTTTTCACCCTTTCACTACTACTGAGGAGATCCCAGTTGTTTTCGCATGTTTCTTCTTTTCCGTTTCCACGAGTCTCCTCCGCAAGCACTACACCTCCGTATTCGGCCTCACGAAGGCGCAACCGGCGTTGCAGCGTGGGAGGGGCTGTCATTATTTTTAAGTGCGAATGCACTTTATAAGCGACCCTGAATTCCGTTGACCGCCGTCCGTCCACACAGCAACAGCTGCGGGTGCGCGCGCTCCTCGTCTTCCTTGGCAACGGGGGGAGATGGCACATACCCACGTGGGGGATTGGCCAGGAATCTCCTCGTCTTCCTTGGCACGGGGGAGAGGGGGCGCGCGCTGCCTGGCGCTGACATGGCACATACCCACGTGGGGGATTGGCCAGGAATCGGGCGTGAGAAGGGCTAATGCACCCGCTTAAAGGAGTACTGACACGAAATTTCAAAGCTGAGATCCGCTCTAGCAATCAAGTACAACGACAACACAAATAGGTGTCTGTGCATGGCACATACCCACGTGGGGGATTGGCCAGGAATCGGGCGTGAGAAGGGCTAATGCACCCGCTTAAAGGAGTACTGACACAAATTTCAAAGCTGAGATCCGCTGTAGCAATCAAGTACAACGACAACACAAATAGGTGTCTGTGAATAAATGCATCTTTCTTTCTTTGTATTAGTGTGTGTGTGTGTGTGTGTGTGTGATCTCTCTTTCGCGAACATTACCGAACCGCGCAAATTCAACTCGTGCATTCGCACTTTCACACTCTTCCCCTCGGGGAAATGCGGGGAAATTTTTTATTCCGATAGCTCTTAGAATTATCCGCTGGGTTTTGTTTTCCTCTTTTGTAGAATGTAATCTTAATTCAGAGCCCAATCAGCTCTCCTCGGTCAACCATGGGGTTGTTTACATCGTTCATAATACCTGCGTCCAAGGATAGTCAGGCGTGAATAGATAGACAGGTTTTATTTCCTTCTTGCAACTAGTTTGGCGAATATGGGCTCGTCGATATCGCCGAAATTGTTGGTGAGTCGATTAGAACCTAACACACGATGCTCCTGGAGGTTGTACTCTTGCTTGGAGCTCTTTGAAAATTTGAAGCGGTGGGTTAGGCTTACGCGATTGCTCTTGCTTCCGAAGCTGTTCCAGAGCCTTCAGTCGTTTCCAGGTGATTTCCTTGGTGTGTAGAGGTTCTCCGGATGTTCTGCTGGCCTTGGATGCTCGAGGGGAAAGCGTACGCAAGATATGTGCGACATGAAATACCTTGAATGCTGTAGTTGTTGCGTACCGCTGCTAGCGAGTCGGATGTGACGTCACGACTGCCGAAGGTGAGTCTTGGAGGTCCATCCTACCGTGATGCAATTCGTCTGGGAGTGTTCCGGCCCTGAAAGTGTCCGCACTGCATCGCCGTCAACTGCCTGGAACAGGCCACCACAACACGCCCCTGCCTCGCGTTACATTTGCGACTTTGAATGCGTAGCGGACAGCGTGTGTCGGACTTAGTTTTGCCCCATCCCTTCCCTCATCACCGCAGTTATCACAGTGCTTTGTGCCAGCCCTTTTTTCAAAAAGTTTCAACTATCGAGTTAGCCTTTTTAGGTCGTTGGGTGGATTTAAGCTCTCTAAGTTTGTAATATTTGTGTATTGTTCGCCTCTCTGGTACTTATATTCTTTTTAATTACCCCTGGCTTGTGTTGCCGTTTTCGTTCTTTTAAAATACATCGCTTTTCACATATAATTCCTTCTCTTTGTTTTCGGAGTCACCGCTTCTGCCTGCAGAAACCACGCATAAAACAGTCACCCATCGTCTCTGACATCTGTGGAGTGCGTGGGTTTGTGTTCTCGGTCATCATCATTGCCTTCATCACCATTATCACTGCCATCCGCAGCCTATTGAGGTCCACTGCTAGATGCACGCTTCTCCCATCGACCTCCAACCATTCCTGTCTTGCGCTGCTCGATTACATTCTTTGCCCCCAGGTTTTCTTATTTCGTCAATCCATCGTTTTATTGGGCTTCCCTTTCTTCAAGAATCGTATCTGAATATCCGCGCATTTACCACGGTGGCCCACTGGTTATCATTTCTTCTCACAACAAGGGCAACACAGGTACATTTTTTCCTTATGTGAAATTCATATTACCTTCTCCCTCTATAAAAGGCGACGCACCCTTGCCACTGTTTAAGCGCCTGTTTAAGCTTTAGCGGTCGAAAAAGTAAAAACGCGCCAGTGTACGAAGTGACGGGTGCACCAGTGCAGCTCTGGTGTCATTGCGCGTAAGGCGGAAGCCCGACATGTATTTTTTCCTTGAACGCGTGACGTATTGAAGCAGTTGCGAGGTACTATCGGGAAAAATTGATATACGAATGGAGCGCGTGGCTAGTACATGCCATGCATTCTGGTGACGCGTCGCGTATGCGCAGCGCGAAGAATAGTACGCCAGATTCTGGTGAGCGCGCGTAAACCATCATATTTCCGAGGCGTTCGTCCGTATACAAGCACATCACTCCATCGGAGCTCAGCACATATGCCAGCGTGCGCCGTTTTCACTCATCGGAGCAACATAGATAACGCATCCATGAGCGGGCGCCGAACGGAATGGAAAGCAAACTAAAACGCTTACAGCCGACCGACGGTGCTTCCATATCAACGTTTTAACACAAACTCGCGTAGCTTGTTCGCATTGCGCATACGCGCCTTGTCGCCATTGAAGCGCACCATGTAACTAAAAGCCACGCGCTCCGTTGTTCGTATTTCAATTTATCACGTATAGAACCTAGAACCGCACAAGATCGCAGCGCGAGGACCAATCTGAGGATTGCGCGGCCCGGAACGGCAAACAGCAGTGAGGGAGTAGCTTCATGTATGATTCTTCTCATTCGAAATAACTAGCTGCAATCGTCTTACCACCGTACCACATAAATTTCCCGGTACAAAATATCAGCGTCTCGCCCGTCTGAGGGAGCTTTAACTAGCCCAGGGCCCGAATGAGCCCCTTTTACCATACTTTCGCCACCCCACTCCACAGCTGAGGTCCTCGCAGCCCTTCTCTCAGTTCGCCAAAACTCAGCGCCCGGTGTGGATGGAACCACTAATAAGCTCCTTCGATATTTAGACGATCAGTCAATAAAGGTCTAACAAAATACTATAACAGTCATTCGGAGTTTGGGAGTCAGAATGGAAGCTGCTAGAATCTCCTTCATCCCCAGGCCGGCGAGACGGCTGTATCTTGCACTGCTTGGGACTATTGAGATCACATAGTGTGCAGGTAAGGTTCTCGATCCAAATTGCACAGGCCGGTCTGACTCAATATCTAGAGAGTAAGCAGCATTACCCGCCCACAGTGTTCTGATTTCGAGCTGGCCTTTCCACCCAGGACGTCTTGCTGCAGCTCAAGCATGAACATCTTTCCCCTACTGCCGAATCTTCCGCTGTCCCAGCGCTAGACCTCCAAATGGCCCTTTGTAGGGTCCCCCACTATGCCATCATTCGCCACGTGGCTGCTCTGTATCCTGAAGCACGCACCTACAAGTACGTACTGGCTTTTCTGGGTATTGCACAGCCATCATTCATACGTAATCGCACGTCCTTTCAGCTCCCCGCGTATACCCACAAGGACATCCCTCATACATATGTATGATAATCTCCCCCCTGGGTAACGACAATACTTGCTGCAAATGGATCAGGGAACTTTGATCTAAGCCCCAGAATTGGCAAAAGCGAAGGTGAACGAAGCAAATTCATTCTACCAAACCACCGTATGGAAGCGTTTCTCGAAAGGGAGGAAAGGTACAAAGGGCCCGAAGAGGGGCTCTGTCTAGGAAAAAGCTAGAGCTAAAAGAGATTTAGATCTCAATGCACACATGGTAGTAGGGATCGCACTGATCCGGAGGAGGAAAGAAGGGGCTGGATCACCTCTCGAAACGAAGTAGAGCAGAGAAGTACACATACCGCAGTTTCCAGCCGTGTGGGAAGAGAAGCAATCGCGCCGCAGATCTCCCACTGCTGATCGCGACACGGGGAAACGGAGGACAAACGACACAAGAAGTAAGACTACGACTAGCAGGAGGAAAATCGACAGCTGGGAGATGGAGGAAAAACGAGCCGGCTTGAAAGAGCACTCAAACGCTGCATTAGACTAATACTCCCTCGGTTTTTCTATTCCCTCGCTTCGCCACAGTTTGTACGCCCACGACGTCACACCATGGGGTTCTGGCGGCAGAGACGCGCACATTGAAACCACCATGTAGCAGGGAGCAGATTGTGTCGCTGCCTACGCTGCTCGTAACGTTGGATTTACTATTTCTCCTGAAAAAGAAGAGCTACTTCTTTTCTGGGACAGCCACCAATGTGTCCCATCAGACCCGGATATTACCATCGGGCTGGATGGCCACTCTGTTCACCAAGTGCCATGCCTGAAATCCTGGGACTCAATATTTAACAGAACTATGCCAATACCGCAGTTTTCGCGACGACGACATGTACGAAATTAATCATACGATCGACCTCCTCCGCCACATCACCACCCGTCACGAAGGGCTCAAAGAGGCAGAGTGATTTCGGCTGATACAGGCTTTCATCATAAGTCGCATCACTGACTCTCCACCTGATTTATCACCTTACATGAACTCAAAGAGGTGGACTACCTAATTTGTAAGGTGTACAAGACGGGCGAAGTATTCTGCAGAGCGCTGCCACCGCTCGTGTAGAATCGCTTGGTATCTACGACACCGCCTCTGAGCACGTGGAAGGCAATCTTGTTATTCAGCACGCCCATCTTCCAATCATAACAACAGCTCAATCTCTCCTCCGGAAACTTCCACTCACCATCCTCTTTGCTGGAAAAGCCTTTCTTCCCTCCATGACCTATTCATCGTCCATTTCAATCCGCAAGACATGCACACTACGCACAATAGAGCCCTCTGGGAGCAGCGTGCGCGGTCCCTTACGGAGCGATACCGCGCACATCCGGCAACAGTTTATGTTGATGCGGATAGCAACAGGCACTAGGATGCCTACACGGTTGCAATAATGAACGGTCCCAACAATTCCGCTCTTAGTATTCTCACCTTTGCACTTCTCCTCCGCGACTGTGGAAGGTGCTGCTATTGCTCTCGCTGTAGCACTCCGCCCTTTCCCTGCCATCCGATTCAATGACATGCCATTCGAAACTTTGCCTGGCGTCGTATTTTTCCCCCTCCCCGATACCCAACACCTTTCTTCAAAATGGCCCTGACTCCCAACCGAGCTTGGGGGAACCACTGCCGAAACGCATGTGGGAAGGAATCAGGCAGCACACAGAGCAGCTGGAGAGCCAACCTTCCGAGACGTTTATAGACCTAATCTTTTCATACAGCCATGTCAGCTCGAGAACCGCTCATTTTCTTTCATTAGAGTACGTTTAGTTACCGCTTTTACAGCCGTCCATACCCCCTGCACGCATGGTGCTCTCTCACACCCAAGACTGCCAATTGCGCTTAATGCGGCCGTACACCCCTCCTTGCCTCTCCTGAGTGTACCACCTGTACTCCACTATGGTCTGCCTCACCCCCCTACCCCGCTTGTTGGGCAGTCCAAACCACTGACCGCCTTTCGTGAAAATGCTCCCAGAACACAATTCCGACATATTGACACGGTGGGCACTGGGCGAGGGCATTGGACTGCTCAGATTCGGCGGTGCAAGAAGGCATCGTCACTCGGGGAGCCAAAGACACCAGGGGACTTCCTCCCTCAGTCACCCCCCCCCCCCCCCCCCCCCCGACCAGAATTAGCCTTTAAGGAATAAAAGCTCTCTTTCTCTCTAGCTCTCCTTCAAAGAAGATTCTCACTCTACCTTTTCTGGTGTTGGCGAAAGGGCATTACGGTTAGGGATCATTGATAAAGTCGACCATAGTGGCGAGCCTAATGCTATGGCTGGACTTGTGGTGCAGAAAAAAAATTGGTCCGCATGGGTAGGGCTGGATTGTGCGTAACGTGCATGCGAAAGTAGATGCGCAGCAGTGCTCTTGTAAACCACTTAAAATTGTAATGGAGGAGGGTATGAAACGTCTCTCGTCATCTCGGCGGGCTTGTCTCTTGCACTCGGACTAGAATCACTGGATAAATGTACAGCGTAACGGCACTTTAGGCTCCTGTAGATCCGTGCTTCCACCATAATCATTGGTTAGTTAGGATTGATTGATTGGTTGTAGGGTTTAATGCACCGACGCAACGCAGGTGATGAGGCGCGCCGTAGTGGAGGGCTGCGGATCAATTTTGACCACCTGGGGATATTTAACGTGCGCCGAAATCTTGTACACACCTAAATTTTGCTTTTCGCCTCCACCAGAAAAGCGGCCGCCACGGTTAGTTTGCATTGCACGACATTTGTTTCACACTCTCACGGTTCATGGGCGTCACCATTTTTTTGTTGATGCGCTTTAGTCGGTCAACTCTGGTAGCCATAGCTTGTCCTCCCTGCTGTACGCATGCGCGCGGATGACATCGTTCCGAATTTTAATCGAAGGTAACGCGTATAAAAGCATTTCAGTGGCGACAGTGTGTCTAAAGAAGCGGCAAATGATTGGTCCTGCCGAGCTGGACGCGTGCGGTCAGCGCCTTGTGCAAGAACTGTGCTGTTTGGTGACACTAGGCTTTTAGCCTTCAAAGATAATCTGCAACCATATTCTTTACAAGGAACACAAGGCTTGGGGGGAGAGAGGGATAATGTTCACAGGTACCTTATCATCCATAACGCGGCTTAGATGGCCGTGTTGCAGTTTCCCCTAACGAATTCTGAGCTCTATGCTGCATGCCTGATTAGGCTCACTCGTGTGCTCGGAGTTTAAGGCCTTGGTACTTTGGCGTTTTCTTTACGGGGATCGTTTTTGCCCACAGCAATGAAGCAAGGAGGGTAGAGGCATACAGCTTTGCTGTAAAAAGCAAGGCCCCTTTTTTGAGACAAGTATGGTTAAAACGCAAAGCTTTCTCCCTCATGCAACCTGAGTCAACGCCGAAGTCATCGTCATCACCAATCCTGTGCACTTCCAAACTATATTCTGCCTATTACGAAAGGTATGGTAGGTGTGCAAAGACAGTTCATTGTTATGTGTTGTGGTGTATGGTTGATGTACCCTTTGTGACGCCTATTGTTAAAGTTGGCTTTCCTGCACTGTGTTTTGGGAGGTCGTAAGCGCCATGAGTGAGGCAAAGAAAGTTGTGAAACCCATTGTGTAAGCTGGCTTTACTGCAGTTTGTGAAATGGTGGCTTTCCTGGAGTGCGTTTTTTCAAGGACATCGATTCTATCACTGATTCACAAGGATTCGCTTTAGAAATGGGCATAAAAGAAAGGCAATATTGTCTAAATGTGTCAGTGACAACTCCGCAGTTTCTAAGCTATCCAGTGGCAACTGGGACTTGCCTCACTTGCAATAACCAGACGAGGGAGTTTGCAAAGAACATGATCAAAATATATATTCTTCAACAAACACACGCATGATAGCCAATTACAACTTAACGCTAAACAACCTATGAGATACTTAACCGTAAGGCATATCAAACCAAAAAGAAACGCAATTGAAAATTCCTCACCAAAAAGGTGATTAAGCCATGACTGCCGGGCATTGTGGTTTCAGGGTACAATGCGAGGCGAGTAGTCGCGGGACTACAATGACATCGTCGCACGTGCTGCAACTTCGACGAGGAATACGCACCCGTTTTCCTCGTAGAGAACGGCCTCCTCGGCACCCCTCACGATCGGGCGCCCTGTCGCAGTGGGCAGGAGGAAACCGGCCACTGCCCGTCGCAGGCGGGCTGGATGCTGCGGGTCATCCCAAGGGTGGAGTACGTCAACGTTGTGAGACTTCACGAGTCAGGAGTCGCACTTCGCTCCAGGATGCCAAGGCGCCGGGGGTGCCCCTCTGAAGCTCGCGTCCCCAAATCCCGACGACCTTAGAGTCTTACACAGGCACGTCGCCTTCCTCGTTCCTGCTCTATCCACTGCTCCCGGCGTTCTCCTCCCCAGCCAGCCTGATCTCACCAGGTCGTTGCTTGTGGCGCCTCTTGGTCCGCGTCACTCCTTCGTATGTTTAGAGGCTTCTTTCTGAGCCTGTTCTACTGAGACTGAGTGCACCAAATGTGGCGGCACGAGGTCTTCCTTTGATGGGAGCAGTATGAGAGCCCACTGAGAGCTAGGCAGCTGGCAAAGTTGGAGAATAAATTTATCACCATGCGACGGCGCTCCATCTCCACGGCGAAATGTTTAGGCATGCTAACTCCCATTTTCCAAGGCCGCTATGGGAAATTTGCTATCTACAAAGCGGTCGTGGTTTAAATGAAAACAGGATACAAAGCGCTTCTTCTTTTAGTATGAATGTGAATGGTCCCTGAGGTGGCGCTGCGCCTACCAAAGTGTCTTTGTAGAGTATATATCGCAGCCATAACGTCATCATCATCATCATCATCAGCCATTATACGGCCACTGCAGGTCAAAGGCCTCTCCAATACATCTTCAATTATACCGGTATTGTGGTTACTGCGACGAATTCATTCCCGCAAACTTGATCTCATCTGCCCTTCTAACCTACTGCCGCTCCCTGCCAGGCTTGCCTTCTATAGGGATCCACTCTATTACCATTAAAGGGGTCCTGAAATACTTTCCGCCGATGCATGGATGTACATGTAACCAAATAGGACAATGTATTAGCAATCTCCTCCCGCAAGAATTTTGTTACAGCGATGAGTATTAGCTGAGAAATCGTAAATAAAAAACCGCGCATTATCGCCGCGCCGCGTTTCCTCCTCCTTTCGCTGTTGACGGCGCGCGAGCCTTCCCTCCCGTGATGCTGCGCGCTTCAGCGGTGACGTACTTCCGCTATGGCGCTCCGCATACTGCCGTCTGCTACGGGCAAGCTTTGTTGACACCATAAATCCCGCACTCCGCTCAAGACTGGAAAAGCGAACGAAAAATCTGGCCGCATTGTGCGGCGGCCTGGCCTTGCCCTTTCGCGTGTGCGTTGCTGCAGGGCAGCACGTGACTTTTAATCGGCGGCGAACTCGCAGCCGCTGGGGGTGGATCATGCGCTCGGTCCCTTTCATGCACCGCGCACTGTTTATCCATAAAGCGCCGTATCAGATGTGGCCCCGCTGGTGCCGGATCTTATTTTCCGGTGGTGGTAATTCCTGCCGGCGGCATGTGAAAAAGTCCTTTTAAACCAATAAAGAACCCGTGCACAAAACGCTTCAATCATGTGACCAGTTCAGCTTGGGGCGATGCGTGGTGGAGAGCGGCAACGTTGGCAAAACATGCTCCGGCGCGGCTCTGAGCTTTCTAGTGCTGGAGCGAGCGCCATTTCTTGACAATCTCAAACATCGGTTGCCTTGGCAACAAGGCACAAACCTTCCCAGAAGTCAGTTACGGTTGCGTGATCCGGTTCAGCTAGGGGCCCCACCTCGCGACATGTGGGCACTGCAGGCGTATCACTCACTCCCATTGGGAAGTCTGAGATGCGTTTGGCATTACAGGAGGCGATGGTGTGTGTGTTGTGGACGCCTTTGTTTTGCGATGAAATGCGACGTTGTGCTTCTGCGGGTGGATAGTGCTTCCCATGGTCTGGATTATCTTTCTCGAGCGACGTACGAATCAACCTCGCATGGGGTATGAGCAGTGTGCGTGGCTAAAAGCCATCTCGGCTTGCGCGCCAGAGTTAAGTGACTTGCTGTTCGTCCCCGCAAACCGCGCGCGAGGTGAGTGCCGAATTTACGACGGGCAGGAGGAGGCAACCATCGTCTGTCAATCGCGTTTCAGGACTTGCAACGCATGTTGTGACGTTGTGTTCGTTCTAAACGCATCTCTGGATTGTTTTGAAGTGGAATAAAATGTATCCGTCAAACCCGGGCATTCGGCTCAGGGCGTTCTCTGCGATTGCACGAAAGAAGCGCCACGGGGCTTCAACGCTTTCTTTATGGAACGTACTCAGTAAGAGATATCCATGTCGTGTTATGGCCATGTTGCATTCAATACGAACGGTTAAGCATTTGTTTACACTTGTTTCGTTTGTCGTAAAATGTCCAAGCACTCCGACACTCCGCTGGCAGATCAGCCGGCGAGCCGACGCTGAGCAGACGACTCATCTCTTTGCCGGAAGTGCGTGAAAAAGCCGGCCAATAACAGGATGTCTAGCTCATGACGAACATCTGGGAATCGATGATGTAGACATGTGAAGATGGCGGCGTCCAAAAACACGAAGGAAGGGCGAGAAAAAAGCGACAATCTTTGCAACAAAGTGTGAGATTTCCGCTGCGCGTAAAAGAGTAATACTTGGCCCAGATGACCTTGACGACCCAATCTAACGATTGTGCTACTTCATTAGTGTGCTCAAAACGCCTTTCAGGGCCCCTTTAATGACCAATGGTTATCTAGCCTTCGCATTACATGTCCTGCCCATGCCCATTTCTTCCTTAGTTTTAGTAATATATGCTTTACACGCGTTTGTTCCTGACTTCTCCCCTCTATTCTCCTCCCTTAATGTTACACGTATCATCTTCCGTTTCATTGCTGGCTGAGTCGTAGTCAATTTAAGTTGAACCCTCTTAGTGAGCCTCCAAGTTTCTGCCCGTATGTGAGTAGCGGTAGTATGCAGTGGTCCTACACTTTCTTCTTCAGGGACAACGATAGGCTGCCATTCATTATATGAGAACGCCTACCGAATGCACTACACCCAGTTCTTATCCTTGTAATTATCTCTGCCTCATAGTTGGGATCCAGGGTCACAACTTGGCCTAACTAGAGATATTCGTTTACCACTTCCACTGCTTCGCTAACCAATCGCAAACCGCTGTGCTATCCCTAGGTGATTGAGCATTACTTTAGTTTTCTCCGTATAAATTTCAGGCCCACAGTTCTACTCTGCTTGTCCAGTGCGGTAAGCATGCTTTACAATTGTCCCCCGAGCTACTTAGCAAGGCAACGTCAACAGCAAATCAGAGGTTAACGGTGTATTCTCCATTAACACTTACTCCCACCTGTTCTTAATCCAATGTTCTGTATACCTGTTGAAAACATGCTGTGAATAACACTGGAGAGACTGTGTCTCCTTGTCTGACGCTCTTCCTTATCGGTATTTACTGCTCTCCTTATGGAGGGCAATGGTAGCTGTGCACCCATTGCAGATAGCCTCTAGTATTCTGACGTAATGTTCGTCTACGCCCTCATTCCGTAATGCGTGAATGACTGCTGAGGTTTCGACTGAGTCAAATGCTTTCGCATAATAAATGAAGGCTATATATAGGGGTTCAGTATACTGCGCGCATTTATCCTTCACCTGATTGGTCGTGTGAATATGGTCCATTCTTGAATAGGCCTTTACGAAAACGTGCTTGTTCATTAGATTGACTGAACTCTAACGTGGCAGAAATGCTGTTAGCGATTACCTTGTTAGGTACCTTGTAGACGACTGACAGTATGCTGATGGGCCTGTCATTTTTCAAACCCTTCATGTCACCTTTCTTATGGATTAGGATTATGTTCGCGCTCTTACAAGATTCCGGTACACTCGCGGTAATTAGGCATTGGGTAAACCGGTTGGCCAGTTTTTCTGCTACAATTTGACCGCTATCCTTTAAGAGGTCTGCGGTGATCTGATTCTCACCAGGTATTTTGCCACCTTGCATTTCTTTAAAGCCTTGTGGATGTCTATTCCCTCTGAACTACTTTTTCGTTCGGTATTATCCTCGATGTCGCGGTTACTGCAAAGATCTCTACGGAACTCCTTGGCTATAATAACTATTTTATACCTATTCCTGATGCCATTGCCTTGCTGTCTTTAAGTGCATACATCTGATTTTTCCCCATGCCTAGATGACTCTCCCATTAATACGCCAATTAACCAGTCAGAATGTATACGCATTCAAAATGTGATGTGCCGTGATAGGCGTAATTGCGTGTCCATTCCATCGGCTCGAGCGCCACTGTCACCCAACCGAATAATTTGGGTGTGACAACTGCGGTTGATGCGGCAGTTGGTTGCATAGGTTTTTATACTCGACCTCCGTCATTGCATCCGTGTGCTCTGCAATCATAGAAATTTTAGCATAGCATCTAGCGTGCTTTTCACTAACGGAGGCGGGTGCCTGTGTTATAGTTACTCCCGCTCTTTACCGAGTACACGAGCACCCGGCGTAGTCTAGACTTGCGCCTGGCGCTCATAAAATTACCGCAAAAAACAGTTCCCGTGTGTCTGCGCCTCAATGAGGGGAGCTCAAGAGGTCCGCGCAACAGACGCCCGGTTCCCGAAGCCGTTTCCTAGGGCCTGCTGAAAGCTTTCAACTTTGGGGGAAATATAAAACTAAAACGACGAAAACAATATTATAATGCTAGTGGACGAAAAGCAGAGAGAAGTATATTGCCTGATGATGTTACCACCTGTAACAGAAAAATATTTTGTTACTAACAGGTTTTTCGGGCCTGCCTTGAGAGCGGCGGTAGTATCAAACCAAGAGTATAAAACACATAGAGTAATACCACGTTAACTCGAAGTGTAAAAACCTGGAAATATTTCGAGGTAGGCGAATTTTTTACATAAGCAAAGTTGCGCGAATGGCATGAAATATCGAGTTGTTTACAAAAAAAGGTGATACTACTTACCAGATCTTCAAAAGCAGCTTCCAATCTTGCGCTTCATAAAGGTTGGAAATGAAAAAAAAACACAGAAGAGATGTTCACCGTCTCGGTTATTTCGCGCTACAATTTTACTTAGCAGAAAACGATTGAGTGATGGTGGCCTGCTTTGCAATCGCACTCGGTCCTAGAACGGAGTCCTCCAGCTGCTTGACGCCAGCGCTCCATACAATTTCTTTCATCGCAAAGGCACCCGCGCTATCAGTTCGGTTTTTCTCTGCACGACACACCTCTATCTTCTAGTACACTGTACCTCTGGTGTCGCATTACGTGCCACAGGGTTGCTTGACGAAACCTCTTGGCTCAGACTTCGCGTTCTAGGAAAACACCGGCTTTGTGGTAGGCATGGCTATATGAGGAAAAAAATCGAGGTACTTCGGCGCGGCAGCTTCGCGCGAATCTTGTGAAACGTTCCGCGGCGGCAAAATTTCGTTCCACTCTCAGTCAAGGTACCGAGATACCCGCAGTTTGGCCTAAAAATACTTCGAAGTAAAATGCCACAAATACATCGGACGTATAGGAAATGATTTGGTGCCGGGGAAAATTTCGACTTGACAGTTTTTTTTTAGATATGCGAGTTCGAGTTAACAAGGTATTATTGTATACATGTTTTGTTTTGTAAGATGACACGTCTTCACACCGCTACAAAAAAGGTTCCACTAGCAATCATCAATCATGATCACAGTTCGCGGTAATTTTAAAGGCTTTTTTGCATTGGTTCCACGCTTCCTGATGTGAGAGACTCTTGCTTGTACTAGCTAGTGTGTTTATGTATATCATATTGAAGATATTTTAACAGTAGAGCCATTTAAGCCGACGTTATCTGTCCGTCTCCCCAGACAACCTCGCGGAACGATGACGTCACCTCGCGTTGCCTAGCAACCCCACGCGCAGTGGTGCTTATGTTCGTGCTCACTTCGCTAGCCTAGGCACGTTTCCGCCGAACATCACTGGCGCCCGTTAAGCCGTGACGTCACTACGGAACACATTACGTAAAGGATCGTGTGCAGCAGTTATCGTACACAGAAAGTCCACCAGCTCTGCTGTTTTTCCCGCCTTGACCACTCGTGCAAGCTGGGCCAATTTTATATATAGCCACGAACCAGTAGTGTAGGCTTTTTGAAGTTGATGTAACTACCAGGTCTGCAGCATAAAAATATTTTATCCTGCATGAGGCAATCTCTCGATGCGCTTCATCTACGGTGCTTTATTTCGAAGTTAACTTTTAAGCAGGCTCAGATTTTTTAGATGTGTTGACATTTCAATGGCGTGGGTGCGGTAATCAATCCAGGTTACCGCTTTTGGCGATAGAATGTTTAACCCGTCGAAGAACTCAGCTCCGAATGAGCCAGGCGCAGATGGATGCGTAAAGTGCTCCAATTTACACTCTTGTCACGGCTTAAAGTAACAGGCTAACACTAGCTCCCGCAGTTGAGCCACTATTGAAGCTTCGGTTTCATTTCTTTATTGGAGACAGGGTTTTCTTGTCAAGCACTCTTCTTTTAATAAAAGCAACAATGGCATCATTTGATGCCTAAATAATTATTCTGCCTACTCGAAGGGTATACGTAAAGGGTTAAACGTGACTTCTGGAATAACAATAACGTGCGACCTCGATTGATACGGGAGAGATGTGCCAGCCATAGAGGTTGCACACACGCACGAAGTAGGGAGCTGGATTGTTTCCTCTGTCAGTGTCGGTCCGTGGGTGCTTCGTCGTAGGTAAAGAACTGAAAAACGCGTCACCACCTCAGTGCACCGAAAGTCACCCTTCGTTGTGCATAGCTTGCCTGGGCAGAAGCATTTCACTTTAGGTAGCTTAGCAGGCCATCTTGTTTCATCCACATCGACTTCTTGTATAAACGTGCATGTCGCACGAGCTCCTATGTCAATTTTCGATGAGTTCGGCGCACAGTTGCTATCGGGAGATGCTGGAGCTGGGGCTTCTGTTGGGTAAAGAACGTAGCCAGTAGCGGGTGATACATAGAGGACTGCAAGTGCCAGGATATGCATGTTGAAACGACGTCTTGAATCCGCTTTTGCTTTGTCTGAGGGGCCCTGCATACGAGGATAAAACAATGTCCGAGTTACGATTCTGTGCTTGTAGATGCTATGTTTACGTGGACACGTCCTACGCTTGATAATATTTTTCAAGTTATGCTATTAGAAAACAACCCTTTCATATGATTACACCACTTGTCCCTCAAAATAATTGTTTTGAATTTTGGTTTTTTCATACGTAGCATTGTAGATTAGAATGACCTTCGAATGATGTTGTTCCGCCATGCCCATTGTCCTTATTCTTGTAGTTCTATCTTTGATTGTTGCTTTTACCGGCCATGGACTGTGTTTCTGTATTATTGTGTGTCATTTGTATACTCGTCACAAAGGTAAACCCACCCTGCAAAAATCTTTTATTAAAATCACAGCATCTACAAAAAAATAATAAATAGACAAATAATACAAAAAATTAAGGAAAACAAACAAACAAATAAAAAGTAATAAATAAAGAAATAAGACAAAAAAAAGAGATAAATAAATAACAAAATCAATAAAATGAAAGTGACTTTTCAGTGCTTTACCGTCAGAGAATGCTAAGATATTTAGGGGCGTATGTTGTGATGAAATGAACAGCCTCCCACATTTATAATAATATAGTGGGAGCGACGAGCGATCGGCATGTCTGGCTTATCACGGTGTTCACCGGCAAAATAGGCGAGGGTACGCGTACGGCAATGGAACTATCTGTTGTGTGAGCGTCGTCAGCTCCGGTGTTCTTCGCAGGGGAACACATACACTGTTTTTCTTGTCTTGCAAGGCCGTTTCGCTACCGCCGTAGGTAGCTAAACAGCGTGGGGCACAAAGTCGTTCAGATGCAGGGGCAGGGGGTGTACCACCCTCAAGAAAACAGCGTAGCAGACTACACTCATACAGCAGATATGCCTGGGCGGGTGAGCGTACTCTCTCCTAAATCGCTGCTGAAACCGTCATGAGGCGCTGATATGCCAGTCGGTCATCGCTACCGTACACCGTCCGTCGTCATCGCTACCGTATATTATTACTTTACGAATCTACAAATGACATCATACACATGACAAAAATAATCAAGTTTTGTACTTTTTACCAAGCGCAAGAAAAACCGCTGATAATTTCCACTAAGATATTGCGTAGGGAACACACTAAGCAACACTTGTACAATATTGTCTCATTCAAGGCGGAAAGCAATGACAAACTGAAACCCACACACCCACCCAGATTCATAAAGAGAGGACACAATATAACCATAAATCCATAAGCGCTGTAATACAAGCTATGAAGAGAGTTAAAGTTAAAAGCCATCGAGAGTTTCGCGAAAGCTTATTTGGTACACAACGTCGTGAAATCAACAGCAAATTGACTGCAATTAAGGAACGTTAAGGCTGAAAAGATTGGTTGGGCTTGGTGTTGTGGTTAGAAAGGACCGTTGTGATAGGGATGAAAGCATCTGAATATAAAGAGGCAGCACAAAACAATAGTTATTTGAGTACTGGGCTATGGTTACGATGGTTACGCCGTACATATTTTTCATAAAAGTTTTGCCCTGTTCCACAAGAAGACTAATTCCAGATTTCACAGTAGCTATTACAAATTTTTCCCGGTAGATATACGCGATACCGGAATATTTAGAGGTAATAATCTCTAGAAATGTTTTGTCCACGTTCAAATTTCTTAGTGTAACAAAGCCGGAGCCACCTACAAATGAAACGTTTTTATGTCTTGGGCCAACATAGTTGCATATAGTTGCATTTATAATACTGCCATCGAGGAAGCCACTTATATCTAAGTATGAAAGCGGTAGGCAAGCATTAAATCTCACTTGA
The DNA here is from genome assembly GCA_013339765.2 of Haemaphysalis longicornis. NCBI lineage: Eukaryota > Metazoa > Arthropoda > Arachnida > Ixodida > Ixodidae > Haemaphysalis > Haemaphysalis longicornis. The sequence goes on along the minus strand of CM023457.1, from coordinate 89,509,841 downwards.
ATATTGTGGCATGCACAGAACAAGTGGGTACTTACGCGCACTCCAAAATTATGATGTGATACAACTGTATCGATTGAAATGTCGAAAGATACTAGTCTTGTCCAGGTAATTATTTACAAGAAAATCTTATTGCACTATATATATAACTATTATGTTTCATATCACAGATGTTCACCAGAACCGGCTGTTATATGCAAGAAATACAGTCAAATCCGTTCGTAACTTTACTGCGCAGAACAGAGTCGCCGGTAAGATGACAAACTGTAGACGTAATTTCCTATGGAAGGCCATAATGTATATTTGGAAGGGCAAAGGTCCTAGTGCAGGACGTGATGTGTGCCTGAACGTACGCCGAACTCGATACTGTCTCTGAGGCGTGCGGATATGAACTGGGTGCGCACAGAAATAAATGCCCAAATAAGAGGTAGAAATTACCAATATTTTTCATGATTTTGTCAGTGAGATACGAGTTTGCCCGTTATAGTACCCAATACTTTAGAATTTTTTTAAAAAATATAGTGCGATATGAACTGGAATCAAGGCAATGGTGTAGAATGCCATCAACGAGGTTTGGTTTAAAATAAATAATTTTCGAAAGCCACAGAAATTGGATGTAAAACTCATTTGACTCCAAAAATCAATGCAGTAGAAAATTATTATGGGTTCAAGAATTTTGCAGCCACTGCGGGAATGGATCTTCGGCCGCAATCGCGAGTTTGATGTGAATCATTTACCTGGTGATGAGAAACGACCTTGCCAGTTTTTCTTTCATTTGGTAAGTGACTCACGTCGTTACATTAATCGTCAATTCTATTCCAAATCGTCGAAAAGTACTGTGGTAATCTAAAATAATTTGATGAAAGGTTGTCACCTCCGGACGATCAAAACTATTGAAAAATGAAGGAAGCTCATACTAACGCGTAGGTCTTGAAGGTAGCCCACCTGTACGCCACCTTCAGGATTGTTACGGGGATATAAATCCGCTATTGCGTGCATTTGCTTCTTTTTTGCTGCCGCAATGACCTTTTTTCTCCATCGTAATTGCTCGAAAGGCAGAGAAGAATCAAATCAAAGAAGCAGAACGAAAGGACAGAACGCGCACTCTTAAAACCAGGCGCCCTCAGGTGCAACGTGTACCCTATCACATGCTCTCTGTTAAGCAGGCGGCGTGATTCCTCTCCCCACAGCAACAGCCAAGTAAGGCTTGGATTGCTAACTTACGGTCGTACCCGAGTGGGTAAGACTGATGACTCTAATTCCGTCCACCTACCGAATTCAATTTCGAATCCCACCAATACCGAACGTTGGAATCAACTAATTGCTATACACCTTCGCTATAAAAAATTAACAATTGTTTGCAAGGGGATTTAGGAAAAATTATTTTAAATAGGCGAAGCACGCAAATGGCTAGAAATGTAGTAGCTAGAAACCAATTTTGATTTTGCGTTATCTCTGCTACAATGGGAAGATGGTACTGAAGGCCTTTCGAACTATGGCTGTATTTTTCGACAAAAAATATCTGCCTCCCATACAGAAATATGGTAATGATAGGGAGAGCAGTTGTTATTCACGGTAAGTACTAGGTTAGCAACACTTTTCAGAAAACCATCACTGTGCAATAACGACTGTCGTTGGCCTCAGTAGACTTGCCTTCTCCGTCCGGGTGCCGGCAGCGTCCTGCAATTAGGCAAAGTGGTGGCTTGGGCGCCACTGCTAATAATGTCCTTTGGCTCAGCGCAGCTCGTGGAATTGAGTCAATTCTCCGGATCCACACAATATGCGAACGAGATGAAAATACGTATTGTTATATATAACCCGTTATCACGAAACGTTACTTCGAACAGTAACAGTCACGGGGCTATCTTTTGAAGCACGGCCAGGTACCGTGCACCTCGTGATCCTGGCCCCGTGTGGTATTTTATCGCCAGCTGTTAAGAGAACCTTGTTTGGTGGACGGAATTGCTTTATTTTTCCCATTGTCTGGCTGGCTGACATATCTAGCCGATTCATAATTTTCCGCAGGGCATACTGCCCAGGCAGCACAGGACTGTTCGGCCTAAATCAAGTTGGTGTACTTTGGCCGGTGATTTTCTGTCCTGCCTTTTTCCGGCAGCCATTGTGGGCCCGTGTCCAAATGTGGGCCTTTTGGCTGTATACGGCCATACTGCCATCGCTGTCCAATGGCCAGTGTACTTCGGCCAGTCGACCTGCTTACGCTCATACAGCCAGATTCCAGCCGTAGGGCTCCGGCCTTTCTAAAGCCACCCGTGTATGGCGGAAGTGCGGCCAGCGGAGGACAGCCGAGATGCGGCCGTCGGACTCTAGCCGGACTAACGCGGCCGGAAATACGGCCGTGCTACGAGCATTGGAGTTCAGCCATAGTACGTTAATTGTACTGTGGTCGGTCACTGTATGTCGCGCAAGCAGACGACTCAGTCACGCTGTGCAGCAGCACAAACCGTGCATTTTGGGTCCAATGGAGCCACATCAAAGTGAGCCCGGGCGCAACCTCCGGCCGTCCAGCCTTCGGCGCAGCCTTGCTTAATTATCAGCGTCAGTTGACACCAAAATTAATTTATTAAACAGTGCTGAGAAATCGTCGTTCCTTTAATTGCTGTGCCTCTTTACTGCCGAATACAGAAAATATTGAGTTCTTTGTAGAGCTGGAATAGCTGTATTGTCCATGTCCTGATATCTTCTGTGGGGCGGCTTACCTGGAATAAACAGGGAAGGAGGGCGGGGAGGCTGTTGAATTTTATGAAGATGAAAGCGGCGCTTTTAGCCAATTTCATTAAGGACAATCTTCCTCAACACTTTCATGCTCTGACTAAATCAACAGTTGTTTGACCAGTTTTGTTGTATATAAAACCGCCGCGAATGCGTTTACAAAGCGTTTCGGTATTTCACAAAAACTAAGGAGCATTCAACATAATTTTCTTCACACAAAACGTATCTCCAGTATTTGTCCATTTTTTCTTGCAAAGAAATTTTGTACTCCATCAACTTTTCTGATGATATTTCAAAGGGCTGATCCTAGAAGAGATCGAACAAGTGCTTTCATTTTCGATATATTTTTTATGTTGTTTTCATGAGTTACGTGCACACCACTTATTAGCCGAAAAAAACTTAATTTTCCTCTAATGTCGTACTACGGTAAAAAAATTCCAGACGCGTTGCGAATGACGCTTTGCTTCAGGTGGCTGCAGCTGTATCCCTCTGTGTTCACGCAAGAAGAGGCGTACGACTAGAGTTTCATAATTTGTTTACATGCAACGGTAGTATTCATACAGCAAACCTTGCATACTGCAACTAATAAAACAATAAATATTTCATTGGTCAAGTTTGAATGCGTAAGGTTCTCAACCCGTCAGAGGCGAACGTGCGGCTCTGCAAGTTTATTTATTTATTTATTTATTTATTTATTTATTTATTTATTTATTTATTTATTTATTTATTTATTTGTTTATTTATTTATTTATTTATTATTTATTTTTTATTTGACACCTGCTTCGAATTTGCATGCATTACAGCACGGAGACACATAACACGAAACATCATATTTGCGCCTAAATAACAAATTATTTCCACAAAGCGCGGTGAAAATCGTCATTATAAACAGTTGGTACAATCATACCTGGAAAATAATTGCACTGTCCTATTGATCTAAGATAAAATAAATTGCCCAAGGCGTCACCTTTGAAGGAAAGTTAAAAATTTGCTTTAAGCTAGCGATCTCACTTTGGGATACGTAGAATGGCGCTTGGATATACTTCTCCCCTTCGTTTCCAGTTTTCGAATGATAGATATTACGAAGGAATTGCAGCCAGAAGTTTCGCCTCTGATCTTTCCCGTCTCACCATTCAAGTTTACTTTTACCTTCCTTCATGCTAATTTTACAGTGCCAATTACCTAATAGGAATCGCACTGCCCTATTCTGTATGTTTTCGAGCGTATCAACGAGCTCTTTGCTCTAGGGATCTCAGAAAAGGCATGCGTACTCCAACATTGAGCGCGCATGAGTAAAATACGGTTGTTCTTTTAAGGTAGATGGAGGTTCAGTGAAATTTTACCTCAGAAAGCCAAAAACACGTGCAGCAGTAACTTTTGCGTTGAGAACGTGCCCATTTAACCTCTAACCTCTCGTTAAATAAAATGCCGTTATTTATATTCCCCTGCCGTTCTTAAAGTAGTGTAATTTACGGCATACATATTCAATTGGAATGAAGGTTTTCTTGTAAAGGTGACGTTGACACACTTTTTACCATTCAACGACTTTCTGAAAGCACACCAGGATGTTATTAAATTAGAATCATGCTGCAGGTATTCGGAATCACGTTCATTCGCTATAGTCCTGTAAACTACACAGTCATTCGCGAACATTTTGAACAAAGATTTGAGGCCAATAGTAATAACATTTGTTTATAACAGAAACAAAAGAGGGCACGCGACTGACTCTTGGGGAATTCCTGAGGTCACGGGAACATATCCGGACGAACCACCATTGAGAGCGACCGACTGCTGTGTTAGAGAGATATACTCAGCTATCCATGCAATAACCGATTCATTCACTTTATAGCCCGCAATGTACTGACAAGACCCTGACAATGAACACCTCCAAATGCATTTTTTGCAGTACAAAAACATACAGTCAACTACTTTAAGCGTATCTATTGCTAGAGCCAAATCGTGCGTAAACTCAACAAGCTGCATCGAGCAAGAAAAACTTGATAAAATCCGTGTTTGCTAGGATGCGGGCGATTATTTTTAAACAAATGAGTCATTTCCGAAGTAAGCTAAGCTCACCTTCAAGCACCGCAACTAAATTAACATCCAGGCTTCGTCATTCACAAAGATCTGTTGTTATGGCAAATTTAAAATAACACGCGTTTCTGAATAATCAGTCATAAAATCCCAAAAAGCTGGGCCCGAAAGTAAGCCTACCAATGCATGAGCTTAGCCACTTCCACGTTTATCACCAGCAAAAAAGTGCAACATTGTTTTTCGCAGTATTAAAGTAACAAGAATAGCCGCAAACTTGCGCTTTTCCGGGCCCTTGCCTTTCTTTGGTGGGGAGTCCTTGACATGGCGCCGGTTGAGCTCCTGCGTGGCGGCCGCTTGCTGGACGCCCTTTAAGACCACTTATTTTGTTGAACCACCGCCACCTCGGGTCGAACATCTCTGCCGGGTCGAAGTCTACAATGCTCTCCATTTCTTGAGGGGGCGAATAGCCTCGAGGTGATGCGTCGACGAAGCCGCCGGGCGCGGCGTGATAGTGGCTATGACTGGCGAGGCTTAGCTCACCCGTCGGTGTGGCACAGTCTTATTGTGGCAATAAATGGCATTCCGATGGCTTAAAAGGTTCCCTAGTAATGTCCAGTGAGTCCTTGAACCTTACCCGTTCACCTAGAAAACTTATTACTGTTCGAAAAACGAAGTTCGTTCCTTTAAAACATAAAAACACCCAGTGGATAAAAAACGCGTCTGCGTCATTCGGCGCCCTAACTCTTTCTTCACCCAGGGAAAAACTGCTTCTACACCTGCGGGTCTCCTTCCAAACACGTCTGTGCATGAATTCTCGGCCCCCCAGACCCGTGCCGTTGTTCGGCTGTACGCCGCTTACCGAAAGAATGACGTATAACCTGAGACCTTATTGGTCCCTACTTGAACACCGGTTGCCAAAAATTCTGCGGCCATTGGCTTGCCGTAATTCAGCCGAGGACCGTTAACCGAATGAAAAATGTACATTTAGGGGCCGTGCGTCGCCGGTCTCCTGTATAACACTGGTTGCCCGAAGAAAACGATTATACTGCCGCGGGACGCGTGGTTCACCGTTGAAAGAGTGAATGCTCGGCAGGCGCGCTCCGACTAGTCTCCTTTCGAACACCAACTGCGACAAGAATACGGATATTCTGTGGCCGGTCTCTTGCCGTGCTTCGCCCGAACAGCGCTTTCCCAAGGAAAAGCGGATACCCTAAAGCCGTACTTCGGCCGTTCTCTTTCTCAACATCGGCAGCCGAAAGTGAACTCAAAATCTTGCAGCCGGGAAGCTGCCGTTGTGAGTCTGAAAACGCGCGGCCGGAGAAATACCGAAGTGCTGGTTGCCGAATGTTGGCCGTTCATCGTATGATCAGTGGATGCCAGAACCTGGATGCTAGCCGGACATGCCAGAATGTGGCCATAGACGGGCCGGTCTTGGGAAACACTTTCTGTGCCGCCTGGGTGTTTGGCACTTCTGAAGCCCCAGTGAAGCTGTGGAGAAACTTTGTGCAGTTTCATTTGGGGTGTGCATGCATAGCAAAATCATTTGTGATTTATTCCAACTGGCGTTATCTACCACTTTAAAGCACTCATTCACTAACACACTCGCTAACTCACTCCCTCACTCACTCGCTCACTTTCCCATTCAATTGACCCCCAATCAAGTGGTCGCCACAACAGTCCAGTTTTAACTGACTGTCTGTGTAGGGTATCGGCTTTTTAACCCCGTCAGATTTTAAGCCGCAACCAGAGAAATCTGGGCTACCATTTAACTATTTTAATCATTTTCTTGGTGTTTTCTCTCATGCTTCATCATAAACCCCTTATGAACTCGCGATGCATCCACTTAAACATTGAGGCTCAGGGGCTCAATCTATTGGCCACGACAACTGTGTTGCTGATTTGCTTCCTGCAATGTGCATAAACAAACCACCAAGGTAACAATGCTGACAAAACGCGTTTCGTCTTTTTGGTTAGGTTTTCTGCGCACTCCCCTCTGAGAATGTACGCAGTGAAGACAGCGGCGTAGTTTCGATGTCTTTTCGCTTGTTTGCGAATTACTACTACGGATGTTATTGAACTGCGCTGCTGTAAAAGTTGAACAGACAAGATGGGATCATACAAATGCGGAACCTTGCGCGAAACTAGCCCCGTTTTAGCCTTCCTGATTCCCAAGGAGCTCAGCGTCTGTGCATGCCCTGTTTGGCCCAGCCTAACTATCTTTGGATTTCTGGGCAGCGTGCCCAAGAATCTAACTTTAGAAACGGAGATGTCATGCCTTCATGAGGTCCGCTATTTGTGCTCAAAAAAGAAACCAAAGTTGATTAGCACTTAAGCGTGATGCACGTACAGAGTATTTTTGCTTTGAAGAATGAATATATTTCTTGGTCAATAATGCGAATATGCTAGGACAATGTGTTCTTTCTTGTGGCGAATTTGAAAATTTAGTTATTTTTACTTTCTCTGCAATTTAATCAGGCTTAGTTCATATTGTGTCTGGTTTACTCTAATATTTTTTCTCTTAGTTTCTTCATATCCCAGGTTTTTATTTGTTTGCCTATAGCCTCGTTAGGTATAGAATCAAGGTAAACCTTCCATCTTCGGTGCAAGACAAACCGTTTCGCCTAGCTCTCGCGTTATCTTCGTGGTTTTCCATGGTTCTCATGGTTCTATTTTCCTTTTGTCTGAATTATAGTTAGAGACAGCTGTTCGAAGCATCGCTTATCTCTAGTTTTTCGTGATAGCCCTGTCAGCTGCGAAGCTTAGTTGTCTGCTCAGTATTGGTTAATTGTTGAGTAAAAGCCATTTATAAGTACAAAAATAAAAGCATTACATTTTATTGGTCACCGCTACGGCCGTTATTTTCCCCCGTTTTGGAAGACAATCTTCTTTGGATTTGGCACAATCTCAGAGCGCAGGTGCATTCAGGCTCTGACATTTTTGCATTGCATCATAAATGGCTGCCGCCGCCTTTCTCAGTATTCCCTTACAACGTTTGTCGAACCACGCACCCCCACAAGCAAGGCCAAGGTAAACTTGATCCCATATTTCACCCGCACCAACACTTTCAGATACAGGATTTTTCCACGTGTCATAGACGCATATAACGTACTCGCTGACTCTAGCCATTGTCTTTTTTTGCCTGCATTTCTATCCGCTGTGCCTTCTCCTTAAAGGAGTCATGAAGAGAAAACACAAGTTTGGTTTATTCAAAAGATTGTCTCGTTAGAATCATACTGACACCACTTTTAACGTAAACTTCGCTCAAATAAGCTACATAATTAGGAAAAACGGGAATGGTCATGCGACCCACCAGCTCATTTCCCGCAACAGAACCTATGTCGTCACATGAGCTAAGCTCTGCGATTGGCGGAGGCTGGCAGAAGCAGACGCAAATTAGGTAGAACTTACAAACTAGACGAACGAGCGATTTGCGCTTAAATTTAGGGCACATTCTTTACAAAGCAATAAGAATGATGGGACAAACAGTGGAAGTTACGAAAGCACATGTAAACATAGAAGTACTGATGCGTTCTGCTGTTCGTACTGCGCACAGCATGCTTGGTTTCGCTGCACAGCACTACGGGGCTTGGGGTTGTCTCAGACGACACTGGCCGATTGACGCAAGCAACGGTGTCTTACGTGACCCCATTTGTCGAGCGAGCACTGTTTCAGGGAACGAATATTTTATCCCAGAACAAAAACAAGCCAGGTTTAAATGCGGGCAAAAACAACCAAACGCTTGCCACGGTATGGTGGCGCCATCTAGGTTACGGAACGTAAAGAAACGCGGGAACAAACCAACACCGCTGTACAGGGTGGAGACAACCTTTGAACGGTCCCGTGCCGCCGCAATTGGGCCAACGGGCTCAACGCGTTATTCTTTTCGTTTCCCACGAGACCTAGCAACGCGAAACAGACAATATGATTCAAACTTCTTCAGTAAACCGCGTTGCGGCGATACTTTTAGCGCGGTTTTGACACAATGACTTGCTTCGGCGGCGAGCGAGCAACCGAAAATGGCGGCGCCAGCGTATACGTGTCTCTACCCTGTACGGCGGATGCGTGAATGAAGGAACTTTAGGCCGCAGAGCGGTGGGTTTCAGTGATGTCACTTGGGACCACGAAAACGCACGATTAAGCGGGAAAATCAAAATTTTAACCTAAATTGTTTAATTTCTCAGTGAATAAAGCACCGTTTGTATCCGGACAAGCGCTGGGGGCACTGTAAAACACGAAATCTTTCGAATAAAACCCAACTTGCATTTTCTCTTCATGGCTCCTTTAATACGCACCAGTATATTCATGCCGACACTAGTTGCGTTCATTTTAATGTCTTGAATGTTCGTTATTTTTACTATCGTACGTTTTTCTTTTCAAAGGGTAACAGTGTACGTTGTATTTGTGCTTTGTAACCAGTGACGTACGCTTTGTATACCCCTCTCCTGCGATAACCCCATGGGGCTGCAGTATGTAAAAATAAATAAATAAATTAAATTTATTATTTTTGCTATTTGTTGTGCTTACTAGAGATGAAAAATTGCAAATAACGGACGTTTGCTCTAGACATATGCTCCCAAACAGACTTAAACTCCTCTGAAATTTCTCTTTTTGGGCTTCAAAGCTGCTCCAAAATCACTCGTTTTTTGCTCCATAGCTCCCCCAAAACAGCATTATTTCTGCACACTCAGCTGCTCCAAAAGGCTCAAAATAGATTCCACCCCTGCAACTCGATTCCACCCCTTCATTGTCACTGAACATCTGTGGAGTGGATGGGTATGTGTTCTCGGTTATAATCATCGCCATCGTCGCCATCATAATCATCAGCAGCAGCCTATTGAGGTCCACTGCAAGATACAGGCCTCTCGAATTGACCTCCAACCGGACCTATCCTGACCTACTTGGTTGCATTCTTTACCCCCAATTTTTCTTATTTTTTCTATGCATCTTGCTATTGGGCTTCTTCTAGAACGGCCTTTCGGTATCCATTCTGCTACCATGGTGGAGCACTAGTTCCATTTCTTGTCATGACATCGGCAGCACAGGATCATTTTTTATGTGCAGTTTGATATGTCGCCAGAAGACGACAACGATGATGTGCGCGCGAGTGAGGCACTGGGTTCTGTGGCACGAGCGCGCCTCACGCGTCGAACGCTGGCCAGTGCTGTTTCCAACGCTAGAACTACTGCCAATGTTCCTACCTCTTGAGTTGTAATAAATCGTCGGCAGCCATCCACGGCTGTGCGGACGCAACAATTTGGCGAAGAGGAAGACTGAGGACTCACCGGCACTTCACCGGCAGGTCACCGACGTCAAGAAACGGAACGACATGGCGACGTGCGACTTCGGTCGGCAACTCGAATTCAGCGGCAGCTCCGGCTCCTCGAGATCCTGGTATAAAATGCTTCAATTCTTCTTCGAAGCTAACGACATCAAGGACGCTTCCAAGAAACGCGCTCACCTGCTAACGCTGTGCGGGGAACAGACTTACGACATCGTCTGCGCCCTCGTTCAACCCAAGCAGCCCAGCGAAGTGGACTACGATGACATCGTTGAGGTGCTCAAGGCTCACTTTGATCCGCAACCTTCTGAAGTCTTCTGCAGGGCACGCTTCCAACGACGGACCAAAGGAACGACGAAACGGTCAGTGATTACGTGGCAGCGCTCAAAAAACTAGCAGGGGGTTGTAATTTTGGCACCAGCAAAGATATGGCTGCGAATTCGTCTTTGCTACCACTGGACATATTGTTGCGAGATCGTTTTGTCTGTGGTCTTCGGAATGAGCAGGTCCAACAATGGCTATTTGCAGAAAAGGACGTGACGTTCAAGAAAGCTTTTAACTTCGCATTGTGAGTTGAAAACGCCGTTGAAGACCAGAAAAACATTGAAGGCGGAATGGAAGAGAGATCCACAAAGCCAGTACAAGTACCTGCAATACGGGGAGAACAGGCCGTTTCCAGCAGCTACGGCGAGAAGAAGAACCAACGTTGTTGGCGTTGTGACGCACAACATAGTCCGGACACTTGCAAGTTCCAGACAGCTTCCTGCAACTACTGCAAGAAACGCGGCCACATCGAAAAAGCGTGCATCAAAAAGCGGAAAGAAGCAAGAACTAAGGGGAACAACAGCATCGAATATCCATGTGAAGGAATTTCGACAACAGCATCAGCCCAGGACACGACTTCTCAAGAGTCGCCAAGCAAGGCGCTTTATGAGCTCAACACCTTAATGGACATATCCAGCAACCAGAAGGTCTTGATGCAGCTACGCGTACATGGCAAATCGTTGACCTTCGAAGTCGACTCAGGTGCAGCCTGCACTCTTATCAGTGAGGCAACGTTCAGAGCCACGTGGACGAATGACCCACCTCGCCTTCAGATGAACAACATTCACCTACGCACATGGTCCGGCCAGTCTCTTCCAGTGCTCGGCTTGGCAACGGTGGAAGTAGCACACAAGGACAAGACCTTGACATTACCGCTTGCGATAATCAAGGAATCAGGATGTAACCTCCTCGGACGAAACTGGTTTCCTCATTTGGGCATAGAGCTACCCGGCATCAACGACGTAACAGACGACGAACTTGTTTCCAAGCTTCTGGACAAGTACCAGTCTGGGTTCGATGAGGAAATCTCAGGACACGGGGGTCCTGCTGAGCAACTCAAACTTGTGGAAGGAGCGAAGCCAAAGTTTCTAAAGGCACGGCCAGTTCCTTTCACGCTGTGGTCGCCTGTAGAGGCTGAACTGGATCGACTGGAAACTCAAGGCATAATCGAGCCCACGCAGCATTCATACTGGGCAACGCCTCTCGTACTCGTGCGGAAGAAAGATGGCTCGTTGCGAATATGCGGCGACTACCGCTGCACAGTGAATCTAGCATCGAAGAAGGCAGATTACCCGTTTCCCACAACAGATGAGGTCCTCAGCCACTTGAGGGGAGGCAAGGTTTTCAGCACGCTGGATTTAGCACAGGCTTACCAGCAACTCCACGTAACGCCAGAGACAGCCGAGCTGTTGACCCTGAACACGCCGAAAGGGCTTTACAAAGTGAAACGATTGCCTTTTGGAATCTCAGCAGCTCCAGCCATTTTTCAACGCTTCATGGAGACTATGCTGTCTGGCATCCCAGGCGTTTGTGCGTACTTAGATGACGTCATCATCAGTGGAAAGGACGGCGAGGAACATGCCGCCAGGCTGACAGAAGTTCTCAAGAGGCTGCGCAAGTAAAATCTTCGCCTCGGCAAAAAGAAGTGCTGTTTTGCTGTGAGGCAAGTTTCTTTCCTCGGACACCGATTCGACGAAAATGGCGTTCATACCAGCGAAGACAAAGTTCGAGCCATCACTGAGGCGCCAGCGCCAGACTGCAAGCAAGCGCTTCAGTCATTTCTCGGGATACTCACGATCTACGAGAGATTCTTGATGAACCGAGCAACAGTTGACAACTGTCTCTACCAGCTCCTTCAAAAGGACGCTACGTGGAGATGGGAGACTCAGCACTATGAAGCATTTGATGAACTCAAAAAATTTCTTCTCAAGCCCACCGTACTGGCACACTACGACGGACAGAAGGAGCTTCTTGTCTTATGCGACGCTCCGCCATACGGCATAGGAGCTGTTCTGTCTCTACGTGATGACCAGAATAGAGATGCACCAATCGCTTTTGCATCTAGGACACTAGGGCCGACAGAACTAAATTATGCTCAACTGGACAGAGAAGGCCTCGCTGTAGTGTTTTCAATTCAATTTTCAATTCAATTTTCATTTTTCCAGAAAAATACATTCTGGAAGGGTTCAAGGGCTAAAAGCTGAGTATGAACAGCTTGACTGGGCCCTTGACTGGGAACCCTAACCAAGAACCCTAACCAAGGATTCCACACTGATTCCACACTAAAAAAAACAAAACATGGTCGCAATACGTTGGAAGTACAACAAAAGCGGTATACAAATATAATACAACCATGTAATTTTAAAAAGAGCACCAACGAATACGTTTTACAATGATACATTGGAAAAAAAATTTCACAAGTTCCACAAATATATAGCAGGAAGGAAGGTAACTTTTGTTACGGATCACCAACCGCTGCTCGGCATACTGGGACCAGGGAAACCCACGGCTCAAGTCCTCTCACCACGCATGACCAGATGGTGCATCAAGTTATCGGCATATGACTACGATATTGTGTACAGGCATGGCAGGAACCACCAGAACGCAGACGCGTTGAGAAATTGTTCCGTCCGCACAGCCGTGGATGGCTGCCGACGATTTATTACAACTCATGAGGTAGGAACATTGGCAGTAGTTCGGGCGTTGGAGGCAGCACTGGCCATCGTTCGACGCGTGAGGCGTGCTCGTGCCACAGAACCCAGTGCCTCTCTCGCACGCACATCATCGTTGTCGTCTTCTGGCGACATATCAGGAAGCACTTCCGTTAATATCAATATTCCGTCTACAGTTTGTTAGATATGCATTCAATCATACAATTATGAACAATGGAAGCCCGATTTGAAACCTTCGGAATAATTTGTCGTATTGAACACAATAAAATGCCTAATAAAATTCAAAAGAAGGAGGCAAACCTGTCCTGCCTTATTAAGAATTGAAGTCAAGTGGTGAACACTTGTAACTAATTGCTTGATGGTCGAGTATCCCTTGCGAAATCTGCGCTGGTACGTACAAACAGTTCAATGGGATCTTAAAATTGCGTGTTTAACGTAACAACGATATGCTCAAGTAACTTACAGGCATAAGATAACTGGAATATAGGCCTGTAGCTGGAGAGCATCAGAGGGTAGCCTTTTTTGGGAATAGATACGATATCGGCTATCTTAAAATCAGAAGAAAACATGGCCGATTGAATGAAAGATCCAAAAATAAGGACGAGGGTCTTTCCCACAGTTTCTGCGTTACGCCGAAGAAACGTGTTCAGTATGCAGTCAGGCCTCGTCACGGGCTTTATTTATTCGGAGTAACATGAATTTATTGGCTTTTCACGTCATGCACCAACAGTCCCAGTTTTAAACTGATCGTAAACCACGCCACAACCGGAATACATTTTTCGCAGTGCTTCGCGCATAGAGAAAACATGACTAAACGTCCGCGCGTTCTTCCCTGCGAGAATGTATGAAAAAAGATGATGCCCTCCGGGCAGCCTGATCCACGGGAGACCACTTCTCCAAAACAGCAACGGTAGAGGACTAGGCTAAAGACTACGGCACGCATAGAATTGCATAAAGCGCTAGTGACGTCGTTGGCGGTTTAGCATAATAACTTTCCTTGAAGCAATTAACTTCACGTAAATGAAGAATGTTTTACTGTATTTATATGATCAAAAAAAAAATAATGGCAGGCATAAAAGCACACCCAATTAGGAAAAAAAGTTCCCAGAGCAGTTTGGTATTACGGTTGAAGATCGTTGCACGGAGCAAAATAGCTATAAGGAAACGACAAGATACAGGGCACAAAAACAGCGGATCCACTGTCCGTTTAACTACGTGTAAAAATGCTGATGGAACCAGCCCTCGGGAGCACTGCAAAAAGACGGGAAATTTGACCGTCGTACGCATGTTCACTTCCAGTGATACTGTATGGTCTTAAAGAATGCACTGTAAACTCTGAATGTATTTCGCCAGACACTGCCGTCACAATTAGTAAAAGCAAACACCCCTCGTTTTAACAATGGCACGCTGCAAAAAGCATGCACAAATTGGGACTATGAAGCAATTAGTGTGAATACATAGTATTGAAAAGTTCTAGGTATTCTGTGATTTGCCACCGTATTTTATATTTGCGCCGCTGGTATTACTTCCCTAATTGCCCATCACTAATTCTTACTAAAGCCAACTCCACCTTTGCAGTTCATTTGCTGCTCAAACCAGCAGGACTGAGCCCCGTTTATTTAATTCACGAACGCCCTAAGGCTTCCAATTTGTTTCATACAAATATTATTCATAGTTAAAGATTCACCTCCCTTCCGGTACACGCATTTTTTCGTGCGTGAGTTGGCATGTCTTCAACCGTGGCTTCCACCTCGGAATACGAATATCTCAACTAGTCAAAAACTGCAACAGTAAGGTGAAGTAATCTAACGAAGCACGAAAACACGAATTTATAGTAATGTTGAATACATCTGAGTAGAATTCAACATTTCGAAGCATCAGTTGCATCTGTAACCTAACGCTGAAATGTTCGTAGAAGTGTCGCAAATTTCTCGTGCACGCTTGATATTTCAGGTATAACCGGGGGAAAATATGGTCCACGAGTTTTTTTTTCAAATATTGAAGCTTCTGTCTCAACTCAAGCAAATATATTGACGCATCAGTTACACAAACACCCGACAGATTTCAGCCAATCTCTTTTTTTAAGTTAGTATTTAGTGTTACGGTTTTCTTCAGGCAAAATATCTCTGCCAGGTTCCTAAGAGGAACTTAAATTCCGAACATTGAGCGCCGTGTATGAGTCCGAAAATTGGGACGATCAAAAAATGCTGTGCGTGTGAAAATGTCAGAACTAAAGTATTTGTATATTGCTAATGAAACACGAAGGAAATGGGCCACGGAAAAAAAAGACATCAGGGTAAAGGAGATGAATAAAAGATCAAGACGTGCCGACCAAAAATAACCAAGGTGACTCAACGTAATGTGGGTTAAGTCTGGGAAACAGCACGCAACGGTGAAAGTGCCGGGCTAGGCGCTGGGCGCAAGAGACAGCTACAAAATATGACCCCATTTACCCGGGAGAAAAATATGGCGCCGGCGATGTGAAAAGGAGTGGCGGAGGTAGGCAGGCCGAAAGCACTTCTGTGTACTTGCAGACATGAGCACGTAATTCGACATCTCGACTAGCCGCCGCAGCGCAGGCCATCAATTCCATTGCGGGTTTCGAAGGTACACCAGACTCCTAAGCTAAGTCTGTAATTTGGTTTTGTTGCCTGATGGAGTACTTTGGCTGCCGTCACGGCCGCAGATCGTTCAGGGGCCAGTCCAGGATACTTAGCCCGAATCCAGAACTGCGCCACTCTCTTTCCTGGCACTTCCCTTCGCGATGGGGTGCTTCGGAAAGTGCGTAGTATATATGCCCTTCAGATGCCCATTATGTTACAAGGCCAATCTCAGGTTTCTGTTTCGAAGTAAGCTACGTTATGCCAGCGTCGTTAGACAAAAGGCGGCACAAAAAGTTAACGAAACCTGAGAGAAGAAAAATAAATTATCAGAATTTTTTGCCCCTTTAGGTTTTCTTTAAATAAAACAAAGAACTACCATTTGCGTGCTTAAAAACTCAAGTTGTTTTTTACTTTTCTCGGCCATTCTTCAGTGCACAAGTAACCGTGAAAACAGTACGCTATCTTTCTTACCTATACAACTTAGGTCCAACCAAACATGCTTGCCGCTGACAGGATTTTAGGAAACCCATGTACTACCTCTCCCTTCATTGAAAAAGCGGTAAAGTCCTCCATCTTACAACTTTTTTCGAGCATCATTTGCGAACCGTCACGCCACCAGAACCAAGCTCCAGGCACGTCTGACAAATAAGTACTGAATCGTGCCGCATTTCAAAACACGATTCACGATTCAGATGCGCAAGAAATGTTCATCAAATGTGTTAAGACTGGCCCCTGGAGCAAAAAAAGGGCCATTTCCGCTGTAAAAAGGTAACGCGGAGACACAAGGGCTCAACCGAAACTGAATCAGGTGTAAATCCTTGGCGTACAATCCTGATATCCTTCGCCGATTGCGAGAGAGAGAGAGAAACTCTTTATTACAGAGGAAAATGCAGAGAGGTTTGCCGACATCAGTTCGCCGGCATGCTACTCTGCGGGGAACGGAGGAGAGGGAAAAAGTAGTAGGTGTAGTGAAGGAAAGGAGAGTAGTAGTAGGTAAAAAAAGTAAATATGGTCCTTCTTCAGGGTATTAGTTCAAAGGTTCTTGAGATGGAAATTGAAATGCGATATACGACTAACCCGCAAAATTGCTTTAGTAGTTTGCCACGTAGAGGTTCGGGTAGCGTACTAGATACGCGTCGCTTACCGGTGTTTCACAACTACGATACGTATACTCCCGTTAATACGAAGTCCACAGGGACTGCGAAGAACATAGAATGAACCGAAGTTTCAATAAACCGCAAAGAACAAGAATAGCATTGTTACCAGTCCGCAACATGTCTCCCTTCATGATTCCGTTCAGAATCTCGACTTTCGTCGCCAAGTTGAGCGTATGACATGGGCTGCCATGCTAGCTGAGACCGGTTGTTACAATCAGACTGAAGCGTCCATCCCACAAACTGGTCACGCGGCACTGGGTCCAACGAACAATCTTGAGGACATCCAAACATAGAGATTTGTACGTTGGCGCGAGTATCAACTGCTCTGCCGCTTTACCAACTGTATGCTGCCTCAGCTGCGATGGCCCCGACGCCAGTACAAACTGCGGCACTGTTTTGGCGCTTGAAAATTTCGAATTTTATCGCAACATTATAATTAACGCGATACTTTTTATTCGAAATAACTTCCAGATAAGGAATTTAATGGATTTTCCAGTCAAATTACCGAGTAGTTTCTTGTAATAAATTGAATGTAAATTGTCAGGATCAGCATATCACTTCCAATGAACCAAAAATTCCAATTACACGGCTTCAAACGCTCGAGAGTAGACAGTACTTTTTTGCGCAAATAATTCGTGGCGCACGAAGTTAATTGGTTTTCCTCTCGCTAATAATATTTCCATTAATGGGATTTTTCCAAGGGCGTGGAAAAATACGAATTTAGTTGTTCTACGTAAAAATTGCAGACCAATCAGTCTGGTCTCAGTTACCTCCAAATTATTTACAAAGGTAATTCTCTACATTTAAGTGCCACTTTACACTTTCAAGCTTCAACAGCCACGAGAACAGGTCGCTTTCAGAAAAGGTTCCTCAACTTTCTACCACATTCACGCTATCAACCAGGCGATCGAAAAGTTCCAAGAATGAAATACACCGTTGTATAGACATTCATAGATTATGAAAAAGCATTTGACTCAGTGCCCACTTTAGCAGTAGTATAGGCCTTTCGTGATCACAGAGTCGACGAGGCATACATTGTGCTGTTCAAAGATATATACGAAGGATGAACGGGGACAATACTGCTCCATCACAGAATCTGTAAATTTCATATACAAGGGGTGTCCGGAAAGGGAACACAATATGTCCCGAATTATTTACGGCCTGTCTAGTGAATGGGTTCGAAGCTTAAGTGGAGGAAAACAAGGGTGCGAATTAATCGGGAAAAGCTCAGCCACCTAAGGTTTTCAGACGACATTGTCCTGTTCAGTCAGCGCAGCCGGGATTTGCAGCGCGTGCTTTGCCAGTTTGGCTCAAAACGTACGGCTGCAAACTTAAAAATAAAAATTAAAAAAATGTGGTTCTTCCCTCTTTCATAGGAACCGGTAAAACACGAAAGTGAAATGTGCCTTCACAGGAGAAGTTAAATGTTTATTGTGAATCGATATGAACTTGCACGTCGATATTTATATTTCGTCGGTATAGCACGTTAGGCGCATCCACGTTAGCCACGGGATCAGACGCGAAGGAACATTGCGTAAATCCGACTGAAACCACAGACGCTCGCAAACCGTCCGTGTGAACAAAACCAAACGGGTTTTCAGCGAATCATTTGGTGAACACACGGTCCGCTGCAGCAAAAGCAGCAGCGTACCGTGTCACGAGCGTGCAATCCGCTAGTCGGCTTCTCCGCATGCTACGCGTCCGCCGTACGCGTACGCGCTGGCATCGAGGAGCCAACTGTCGGCGTTCATTAGCGTCATGATGCACTACTTGCTTTGCCTCTCCTAGATGGCAGCGCCATCTGAAAGGAAGGCTATAAGGCGCGTTTGTCGTCGTATTCACGCGTATGTTCATAGCGAAGTCGGGAGCGCGTTTCGTACCTCCCGTTGTGGCAAAAGAGTTCGAGGCTCGACTCCTGGCGCCGCCGCCTCAATCAAAACTTTTCTGGCGATGTCATTTCCGTGACGGATATGACGTCAGTAAGATCTTGGTGAACCTCGGAAAAAAACACTTTCGTGTTACAAATTAAAAATCAAAGGCAATAATAAATCAGGATGGCAAGACACGTGACTTTACGGTAGGTAACGAAGCCTTGGAAACAGTAGGCAATTAAGTCTATCTTGGGCAAGTCATATCTGCTGATCCAACCCATGAAAAGAAAATTACTGGCAGAATAAGCATGGTGTGGGCTGCTTTTGGTAAGAATTCAGGCATCGTGACTAGTAAGCTTCCTCTGTCACTCAAAAAGCTAGTATTTCTTCAATGCCTTCTTCCAGCAATAACGCACGGAGCAGAAACTTGGGGTCTCACTAAACGAATTAAAAAGAAATTTAGATGGGCCCAACAGGCTAGGGAAAGGAGAATGCTAAGGGCTACACCGAGGCATACGAAAACACCCGCGAAAATTAAAGAACAGACTAAGGTCGAATTCACGATAGTTTAAATTAAGCAATGAAAATAGATTCGAGCAGGTCACGTCCTGCGCATGAGGAACAACAGGTGAACCACCTGTTTAACAGAGTGGCTGCCAATCGACCGTAAACACAGTGGGGGCCGGCCGCAGACTTGACACAGAGATGAGCTCCGGGAATTTGTGGGGATATCATGGGCTCAGCTATCACTCGATAGATGTGGCTGGATATCTTTGGGAGAGGCTTACGTCCTGCAGTGGACACAATCAGGCTGTTGCTGATGATGATAAGTTAGATTCAGGCGGTAAGGTGCAAAAAATTTTGTCAGGCCATTCACGTGCAATTGCACGGAATCACAGAAATCCCCTTTGCATACTGGAGCGGCCGTCTACACAATATCCACAATTACCAAATCTCCACAATTTGTAGTCGCTCGTACGTTCCAATATACAACCTTTGTCCGAAAGAGAATGTCCTAGAAAATGGCCAAAAGATATTCTATAATCTGGGCGGTATTTCACATGTTAGACCAGCCTTGTCTGATGAGACGACGTATCTAGAACCGGTTTATAGCCCGATTACTGAATACGCATTCTCTTCTTTTTTTTTTCTTTTGGGCTACTGTTTAGTGCACAAGAAAACGACGGAATCATAGCGGGTTACTACACAAGCCCACACACGAAGCACGAGGAACGATAGCTCTAATAAAAGATATGTGCTTTCCAGCATTCCGAAAACAATCCAGATCAAGAACTCGCTTGCGAGGTCGGTGGCTATATTTAATAATTTCTAGCTCCTTGCGATAAAAAAGCAGCGACTAAGCAGAGGTAAATCAGCTCCATTCGTACATGCGGGAGAAAAAAAAAAAATAAGGCGTTTTTTGGCAACTAGTAATACCATTATTTTAGGGGAGGGAACGCTAGAGTTTAGAACGGTCGAGCGTATTCACATGTAATCATATGTGATATTACAAGTACCGCGTGAAACTATACAGAAAGCAAAAGAGAAGGTTCCTAGGAAGCGATACTGCGCCCATTCCCCATATTTTTGGCAGACACAGTGCGACCAAGGCCGCTTCAGATTAAAACTCCCGCAGCCTATTAACGCACCCTCGCTTACCCGGGCTTTCAACTGCTCCGAAATTCTGCTTGATAATTTTGCTCTGCAAAGAATGACCGCTGCTATGCGCTGTAATCGCGGTTAGCAGAGTAACAAAACTTCCTGGCATGTCTCTAGAACTACGTGATCCTTCAACCCAGTGCAACATCACTTAAGTGCAGAATAGAGAAAACAGTGTAACCCCCTTTCTGTGTAGTAGCCAAACGTAGCAGATGTTACGGCGTAAAACGAGAGTGTGCGTTGCTGAGGAGATGAAACGACCCTACACTGTCAGCGCACCCTCACCCTTGCTTCACGGTAACTGGTGTTTTCAAAGATAAACGCGAGAAGTTTCTGGGCTAAACCACCGTGAAAAACGTGGGTCTTCGCGATTACACGGTTCTCGTGGAATCTTTTATACAGCGTACGAAGGCAGCGCAGCGTACGCCTAATTATGTTCGTGCAACCTTAGCTGAACAAAGCCGCCTTGCCTGAAGGAAAGCTGAAAGCCGTGCTTATACGCAAACAAACGCTTACATCTGTTGGCGGGATGCTTTCTTGGCCTACATTTTTAGACTATACAAAAACGCCGCATTATATGCAATTCCGGATGGTGCGTGCCTTCCCTCAGCGTTTTTTTTTAAACACCGTTTGCGCACAGGGACGAAAATGTCATCCTGGGCAAAGAGATATGCGAAGTTGAGGGACGCCACTTTAACCGATAGTCCGCTTCATTCATTCTACTTCTGACCTACTTTGACTACTAAGATCTTGAGAAGGCAGACTTTGTGGCAGCAGCGCGAAAGCAGTACCTACTGGTTCTTCCCATCTACTTACGTGATGTGATTAGGCGAGAGCCCAAACGGCAAAGCCCGGGCACTCAGAGTTAGCGAACTACGGTGCTTCTCCTTACACGACCTGCTGCCCAGTGCAAGCGGAGATGGCGCAACTGCCAAGGGCATGAAACAAACCGGGCCTCTAGATCCTACTGCCCACCGTCGAGGTCTTGATAACGAGTCAGATTGGATCTCATAAGGCAGTGTTCAAACTCACATTTGCACAATGGGGGTACCATTGTGGCCACAAATTCCCTTAGAGAGAGGCATAAATATCTTTATTGAGCCCTGTAGGTTACTGGAGCATATTGGAGGCCGGTTTGAGTCTGACGGCGATGGTAGCTGCTCTAGTGACCAGGAATATTTGGACTTTCAAGCCCAGTCCGCCCAGCGCATCCTGCCACTGATCGTCACTATTCGCATACGGGGAGGAATCATGGCGCCATTACCCCCAGAGGGCGGACGCGTGGCCGAGTCACCACAAAGGAGGCAATTTTTCCCAAGTGCCGCGGAAACGGCTTGCTTTCGACTAGAAGACAGAGTTGCAAGGTTATTTGCCTGCACAGTTGTGTTCAGACAAGAAGCTCTTGAAGTTATCTTTATGGTGCATGGAAATCTGCCTCGTCAGAGCTTACGAAAAGGTCTTTTGTACGGCAGAACGCTTGTAGACTTGAGTAAAAAAAATGGCAGAGCATCTGCTCGCGTTCCTACAAATGTAGCAAAACACGAGAACCTACTGCCCCTGCTGGCACGTAACGGCCTTTCCTGTTTCATGCGGCCACCCCTCACGCTATTCCTTTCCTGCCCGGTCGAGCCTTTGGAGGTTTCTGCAGTTGAATTTCGCAGCTTTCGCACTCCTGGCGAGCCATCTGTTGTGACAATTGGGCTCTAGTGCTCAAGCCTAGACCGCCAGGTTTGGGAGCCAGCCTTGTTTTAGATGCGACGGCATCTCATTAACTCGCCTTGTCCCTCCATACGGCGATGGAGGAGGATATGGAGGAGGATATGAATGGTGATGGAGGAGGATAGAAACATTTCTCGTGGTCTCAGCGGGCTTGTCGCTTGCATTTGGCTAGTGTCACTACATAACGGTACAAATTTTAGGCACTCTTTTCTTCTACAGTTCCGTGCCACCACCCTGATCATTGATCAGGTCGCATTGCGTGGCATTTGTTTGCACTGCGACGATTGTTGGGCGTGCTTGTGCGCTTTAGTCGGTCAAGCCTGGTAGGCTTAGCTCGTCCTCCCTGCTCTGCGGCTGAGCCCACTGATTTGTTCAACCGCAGAAATCCGAATGGAAAATGATGTTAACGGCGCTGGTGTAACAGCATTTCGCAGCAGAAGTGTGCCCAAATATGCCGTTTTGCTTTGTCTGCGTTAGTGTTTTGTTCAGAAACGACCCGGTGGAAGTCAACGGCGACGCTGTAGATGCGGCAGTTTCGTAACACTAATAAACGCCAAAGTGGCCGCCATTGCCGACTTTCGTACTTCAGTGGCGATACTCCGCTACTTTATCTAATGACGCTAGGCTCTGCTTCTCTGGCGGCGAATGCTGGGGTCCTGCCTAGCCTGACGCATGCGCTGCGGTGTGTTGGGCAAGAACTGCTCTATTTCGTGACACTCGTCCTGCCTATCCTTCAAAGATAATCTGCAACATAGCAAACATCAATCTAGCAAACACAGGGTGTGTATGAGGGGAGGTGGGGGCAGGGGGGGCGTTGACGCGGATAGGTAGCGGGCCCCATCATTTTTGGAGCAGCTTATCATCCATAACGCGGTTCGATGCTTGTTTTGTGGTTTCCTTAAACGAATTCTGAGCTCTATGCGATGTATGCTTGATTAGCCTAACGCATACGCTCGACGTCTTTGGCCTGGGCGCATTGGGGTTTGTGCCACTACGGAGATGAAACCATTAGCGGTACCGGGGAGTAGCGGTATAAAGCTTTGCTTTTAATGGTGAGAGACCAGGCAGCGCGGCGATACAGGGGAACGGTAGTACGCACAGAAATAAAACACTGGAGACAAATTTGTAGGTGAGCCGGCGAGCAGCCAAATGGTGCCGAGGATATTAAAGATCGGCGGCGTCCTGGACGATAGGGTACGCCCTATTACAAAAACAAATCCAAAAGCCCTAATTCATTCTGAGTTTCTGCACACGCAAAGCGACAACACGCATATTGCATTTATCGATCGCTTGGTGATGCAAACGACTGAATTTAGGCCTCCTTCCACACCGAGAAAGAGTCTGCGTAACATCGCTTACACAATTTTTGTCACTCGTGTATTGATACCGAAACTGATTAGGATGAACTTAACCGCTAGGCTAACAGTGAGAACGGCTGACACCAAGTATTTGGCATGATTCAAGAGATTGGGCGGGTGGGCCGCAAAACACACTCTTACATTTCCCACTTAGGCGCTTCCCTCAGAATAGAGGAAGAGCTGTATTGAAAACGGTTGTGGCGGATAAGCCGAGCCTCGGTTTGTGTGTGTGGTTTCGGTCACGTTCTCGTGTTTTAGGCTGTGCTGATTTCCTTTCTTTTGGCGGGAACAAGCCTTTCCGGTTCACTTTGCTCGATCATTTTTAAAAAGAGTGGTTTATAAAAAAGACGCTTTAAAAAGAATGGTCCGCTTTGCTCAATAGTTTTCACCCCGACATTTTAAAGCGTAGCTTTCTGTGGCTTTTTCTACCGATTTCACGGGGGCTACTGCTGCTGCTGCTGCTACTTTCTGGTCGGCTTTTGTGCTAAGATCTTACACCCGATGATGCTGGCCTCCGCGTACTGCGATTGCAAGGCTACGAAAACGACTCCCGGGAGGTGGAAGCACAGTGAAATTACATATAATAACGCTGGCTTTCTCGTACCGTGGCTGATGGGTGGGCTGGGATCGGAGCACGCCGTACAGCACGCGGGGAAGCCTTAATTGTTGTGTGTATCCCGTTCTTTACACTTGGAGCTGGTGGCGTCTTTTCTAGGAAGGTTGAAACAGTGAAAGTTTATTACGGCTTTTATTTCTCCACCCACCCGCCTCAACTCACCGTTCTACGGAGACATCTCAAGGATTCCTGGAATAAGAACCCCAGCCCTCTGTGTTGATTATAATAAACGTGTATTCTTGCTTCCTCTGAATAATCAGCAACTACGCCAAGCGCAATGACGCTAAAAAAAACTGCACACACGCCTGTTAATTCCAAAAAATATGCCGCTACAAACAGCTTCGCTTTACGTTGCACTGCGCACCTGGTGTTGCAAAGCCGCCTATTCCTACCAGATGCATATTTTTGGAAGATGAACATCACTTCTGGTCGAGATTCTCGGCTGCAATTATTACGCCTCACAAGGCAGCAGTATAGATATCCAAAGACTCGTGGCTTCGTATTAAAAATTCGTGCAATTCGCTCTTCTTTCTAGACACGCAGGGGCAAGGTTTTTCTTGTTTTGCTCGCGCATGTGTGATATGGGTGCATGAAGCTTGAAAGGAAAGCTTTAAAATATATGAAAGGCACACTTGTGATTTATTTTAGCATGACAACACTACTTTTACCATAGCCAAATTATATACTCTTGCCGCAGTAACCTTTTTGCGGACTGACTATTCGATGATTGATGCTGCAGGGTGATGGATGCTCGTGCAATTTCGAGAACTTATGTCAAATGTATAGAACAGGATGATAGGTATTGCAGCAGCCCTGTCGAACAGGAGAACGTATTAGTGTAAAGTTCTGGAATCTCCGCATTAAAAAAGGCCAAAATGTTGTACTTGATTCAATCAAGCTGTTTAGCCCAAATAAGGTTCTTTGCAAGAAAATTTTAAAATATACTTTAGAAATGTGCCTACACATCATTTTTCCTGCAGCTCCTCGACAAACCAAACCCCTCACTTTGGTATTCTGTTATGGCCGTACTTTTGCCATACGTAAATAATTGTTCAGTAGTATTCGCTCGTTAGAAACAGCTCTGCAGTAAATGGCAGCACACTTTAGAGTAAAATCCACAAAAGACGACAATCCCGTTATCATGACAGTATTACGGCACGCGTCCACGGTACGATTGCTTACACAGAAAGCCCACTGGGTAGTTTCGATCCGGGCGAAATGCGTAGGCGTAATCTAGAATTCTTTAAGCAGCGTGGGTGTTTCAGGCGCAGGCGCCATGTTCAAAAATTGACGGGAACGTCTTTCGAGGGTTTCAAACTTGAAAAGCTCTGAAAAAAACAGGCGTTGCAAAGTGAATGGTGCGAACAAGTAGAAGCAGCCCAATGAAATGGTGGAACAGGAAGATCAGAAAATCAATAGTAGCGAGAGGCCTCCGAAGGACAAAGAGTGGGAGTGAATATGAAGGGACGCTGCTGTACGAAAAGCTCAGTTGGTGGACCTGAGAACTCAAAATTTAGTATCGGCAGTTCATTGGAACTGCGGGCGGCATTTTTTTTTCTACAAACACCGCATCCGCAGTTACACTCCCAAACTTCGTTTCATCCGCTTCCTGCGAAGCTGAAGGGGCATTCTAACGCCCTGTGACAACTCCCTATCGACAGTTAACTGGAAGTACAGGAAAATTGATCTTATCATGCTATTCACAGCAGTTCTATTCCGAGATTTTGTTTTCCATCGGTTGTATACACAAACACTGCAGCACAATCCTTACCCCGTTAGGTATTTGTTCAAATAGATGGAAGTTGAGGGTTATCCCAAACTGAAATAAACAATGTTAACGTCGTCTGTTCTTTCAAATGCCTAACCTGTTTGGAGTTTCTTACCAGGAGATTGTTTTCCTTAGAATTTATTAACGCCGAACACCGGATGATTACCTCCGACGACACGTTTCATGTGCAAACTCCAAGGAATAGATTTCTGGGCATCATTTATTTATTTGTTTGTCGCTCTTTTATGGCTGTTACTTGATCAACCAGTTCGCTCTTTACTGACACGTATTACCTTGGTGCGATGTTCTCCCAATTCATTTGTCATTTTTACAGCGAATATGCCTGAGGCTAGGATCGAGCAGATGATCTCCGGCAACAGATTGATGCAGACAAGACTCGCACACACGCTTAGCGCCACCTTGTGGAGCACGCTCAAATCTCTGGGATCATAAAACTATGCGCCACACCTTCAGTCTATGAACAAAAAAATAAGAAAAGGTTGTAGGGAATTCCTGTTTTGATATAAGGCTGCTTATACAGTGGAACCCCGTTCATACGTTTTCCACTGGATCGGGAAAACAAAACATAGCGACCAGGAAAGGGTAGTAGTGAGGAAGCCATCGAAAATGAAAAAGAAACTGTGGTTGATTCCTCTGTCATAGGA